>JBAIAA010000949.1:0-437940 GCA_037893245.1 Crossaster papposus
TCTCGTCGCAATAAAGAAATTCTTTGCTTAAATGGTGAGCCGATGTGAAGCAGTGCTCTGTGTTTGACGACTGACCGCGTCTAAATATTATTATTATTAAAAAGCATTCAAATTCCTTTTGTATGTATGTATAGGCCTATATGTACATATTCAAGTGATTTTGGTCATTGTGTCAGTTCAGTTTTGTTTAGAGCCATTCGAATTCCTTTGCAACGGAGATGGGCGGAGGTAATTAATAAAGCCCCAATTTTACATGTGCACTATATGGGACTAAGAAACTATCGTTCCGAACTGACACCCATAAAACACACACGTAAAAAGTATACCCAGCACGATATGTGGCAGAGGGGTACCCCCCTCTTATCCCTATACTTTATACGCACTCAACACTATTTTAACCTAACCCATCCCCCTTGAAACCTAAAAGGAATTCCTGAGATTCCAGGAAAACAATGGTCAACACAAAAGAGGGGGGGGGGGGGTTTCTCTGCCACATATCGTGCTTCATATGGTAAAAAGACAAGATACACACAAGACCTGTTCTCCCTTCCTGTCCTGTCTTTTGATTTGTTTGCACGGGGAGAGCGCGAACGCAGTCCCCACTATCAGAAATTGTACTCCCGAATTCCCCACATTTGGGGGAATCGCACAGGTCAACCCGTCTCAGTGCAATGACTGGGCCTCGCCATGGGAGAACCGCCAACTTGACCACGGTGTCTCCTGAGCCAGGTAAGTATGATAGGTATTCTGACAAATAAGAGGTCCCTAAAACGATTACTTCTCTTGTCACAGTTGGCAGGATACAGGTTCGGAAGACGTGAGAAAGGGCGATCTAAACGTAGAGATGCGCATGCGTCAGTTACATGGATATGCAAATTTTGAGGTTATTATTATGTTAATAAATCATTCAGATGCACACAAGACGTGACGGGCATTCCCATTGCATGGTGGATGTACATCTATTGTATTGTGTTCCTTGTGCTAATAAGGACATTACCCTTTCAGGAAGTTGTCTATCGCCCTAAGCTTTAGATATCTATGTTACTTATAATCATGTCTTTGTTTTATACATTTTCACCTGAAAATGATCATGTATGCAAATGAGGCAATCTTAGTTGCTGAAAAACAATATTGCGAGTATTGTATGTGCTGACGTCGCAGAAATCTGCACAGAAATCTGCATACAAATCATATGTGTGTGTGAGACATAACAAAACTCTGTGCAGAAATGTGCGTTTCCGATTTGGAACAAAGGGCAACATCGGGACAAGGGTACCCTGCTAGTCCTGTCTGTAGAAAATAAAGTACCCCACAGCTTAACGCTATGTATTTCTAGATTTCTAAGAAGACAAAAGGAGAACAAAAGAAGAAAGGGAAGCAAAGTCGAACAATTGAGGTGCTCCAGATGTACCCCTACGCACTAAGAAATCTGCGAAGAATAGAAATCCACAGTAAAATTTTAGCACATTTAATGTGCGAAATTACAAACATTTGCGCAGACAATATTTGACTTCGCAAAATCTGTGCAGAAATCCGCTTAGATAATGTGCAAAAATATTGCGCATGAATGCGCTATATCACTGAATCTGCAATGTGTGATGTCCCTTTAGAGTTACCATATAGTATCCGAATTGGGAAAGCATTCGATATGCGAATATGTTCGGTTTGTAAAATGCATCCGAGTAATACAAAAGACATCCAAATTACGAAAACATTCGAGTTTACAAAAGGGCATCTGAATTAGGAAAACCTCCTAATTGTAAAAACACTTGACGTTTTGAAAAAAACAACACACGTCCAATTTGTTTGACACCAATTCTGCTTTATACAGGCACAGCTAAACCCGCTCTGAATCAGCTCAAAATTTGATGGATGATGATACCCAGACTCGCACACGTTTAGCCACTGTTACAGACAGTTACTGTTACTATTCAGTTACTATTCAGTTACTATTCAGAAATGAGCTTTTTTAATTTCCATTGACATCGTGCGCACGGGACCAAAACAGTGTTAACGTTTTTATGTTGTGCATTGTGGACAAATTAATAAAAAATGACCCGATTGATTGTGGACCCCTGCACGTTTTTGATAGGCCCTCATTTACCTAAATTATCATTTTTGGGTGAAGTCTATAGCTAGTCCGGTAGTATTAGACATTATACCCACAGGCCTACGGAATAACGTCTGGTATATCTTGACATGACGAGCAGAAATGTGGACAAATCTGCTAATTGGCCAATTAGGCTGCCGTGTTTTTGTAACACCAACGGTTAACGAAAGACGCAATATCGGGATGGAAAGCCGAATGAACATAATTCATGACCTATTCTGCTCGCATATTTTATAAATATTCGTCCTACCGAGGGTCTTCGGAATTTTTTTATATTTTTTATAAGGTATAGAAAATCCTAAGATAAAACTGCAGCTACCCACCCCCCCCCCCCCCCCCCCCAAAAAAAAAGAAATTAAAAAAAAAATTATGCACCGGAATTATGTGCAGGAAGACCCACCTTTATTCCAAGTGTTTTTTCCTCGTGCAGACTTCCAGCTCCGGACCCACCCTACCTTGTGGCAAAAAATATCGTTGTGAGGTCAGTACTTCCGGACCTACCCCTAGCTAGCGGGAACAAATCTCGTTGTGAGGTTAATGTTTCTAGACCACCCCTCAGGCATGTTGTATTTTCAATTCTTGTCATTTCCACATGAAGTTTATGAATGGTGATCCCGATCTGCAGACCCCATCACTTCAGCATTCGTGAGCATGCATGAATTAAGCCAATAAATTGCCGCATAAATAATATTTAAAATTTTGTAAAATCTCTCACGTACGCTCGATGTTCAGTTGATTTCACATCCCCAGTCAAGACATGTATGAGGTATTGTCGCCATTTAACCTGTCTGTATTGGGAAAAGTCGCTCTATGAAGAGCGTACTTATTAATCACACTTTTTCTTGACAACAATTAGCGTGCGTCTAGCCTCTATGGGGCGGCCATGTTAATTTTGATTGGAGTCCAGCCTCTGTGTATGTCTTGCTTTTACTTTCGGTGCATCAAAATGTTCACAACACTGTGCGAATAAGTGTTTGTGACTTGTAATGTCCCAGTTTGTGGACAGTTTTCCATGTCAAAAATTACCTTTTATCAAGCAATTGATAGAAGAACTACCTTTTTGATGTTGCAAAACAAGTATTCCCTCAAAATTGAGTCTCGGACCTACCTTTGTGGCATACATTTTTTTTCAGAGGCAAATGAAGCTTGGACCCAATCCTATTTTTCAAAGTTTTTTCTATGAAAACAAGTGTGTCAGCAACCTGGTTAGACCCACCCAACTCCCACCTGATGTCGACCAAAAAAATCCGAAGACCCCTGGTTCAACGAACAGTTATCCTGCGGATATTCCATAGAATATGAGTACATGTACTAATCGGTTTGGGGCAGCCTATATAAACCGATAGTCAACTTTTAGCAAGTTAATACACAAAACATGTAACGGGCAAACAAAGTTATCACAACGCAGCTCGTCAAAAATCACCAACTGAATCCATAATGGCGTTTGGCAATTTCTTCACAATTCTAGTGAAGATGATGACCCTACAAAGGAATCTGATTACAAAAATTGGACTTAGAAAACCTAATGTCTGTCAGATATGTAGAACAGGGATCAACAGCTGTCTGGGAACACCAAGGGCATAACAGGGCGAGGACCCGGTTATTACTGCATGATAACGGACCGGGTTGGGAGATGACCAATGGTAATGGACCGAGCCGAAGGTGAGGTTCATACCAGCGGTTATTTACCAACCCTGTACGTTATCACGCAGTGAATGACCGGGTCATCACCCTGTTGTTCCCTTTAATAAATACCTTTTTATTTAGGAAATAAATAATGAATGCGCTCACATTTTGGAAAGCCGGGGTAATTACTACAAAGTAATTCACTTTACGTGCTCGACTCCTGACCAACCAGAAGCTATAAACTCTACTGGGCATTTATTAAATATTGTTAAAACTAGTTGAAATGTAAAGTGTTTGGGAGAATTATAGTTGCCACACACTCCCTCGGTATGCAACAGTATCATGAAAGCGATGTGGTTCTGCTTGCACAACAGTCTGAGTATAATCACTTTTAACGGATTACTTATCGTGCTGATGCTTGCAGGACTTTTCTGCCCTTGAATTCTTACTTTTGCGGAACGTCCTGTAAATAGCACGAAGTAAAGGCTGATGGATTCTTCCAGTATAGGTTGCCTCCATTATGTCTTTATGGGGATTCCCTGAAATGAGCCCATGAAGTTGACAAGCCACATGCCTGATGTGCTTTTAAAACAGTCTAAGTTGACGCATCTTCGTCAGCATGGGAAGCGCCAGCATACATTTGAGGTTGGATTAGAAGAGCGTGTGAAGCGCCAGCATTCCCTCGGGGATTTTTGGGAAAAGCCCGGGTAGCGCCAACAAACCATCGATCGTGGCTTAACTGGAAAAGCCTAGCAAGAGCCCGGGAAGCGCCAGCATATTCCCTCGTGGTTTAACTTGAAGAACCTGAGAAGGGACCTTGTCGGCCGAGCCAGGAAAGGCAGGTTCTCAAGTAGTCTCGAGTGGTACATCTGTACTCTTTGCCTTGAATCTGTGGTTGTGGCACTTAGTCTGGCATCAAAATAAATGTAGGCCTAACAGATCGTTGTTTTACCTGTACAGCGGTTCGCGAAAAAAATCAGGAGCCTATAGTGGTGCATGAATATATGTTCTTGAGAAAGAGCAAAAGAACTATAAAGAAATATATAGAACGGCTTCCACAACCAACTCGCCAATAATATAGTTGGTAGAGGAAAGCTATGGATCGAAATGTCTGTGGTGCCAAACCGACTATCGACAAGTTTTTGTATGGGTTATTTTAACCATATAACAAGGTTGAAGGGAAAACGGGTAAATATGCACGAGTGCCTTGAAAACTACATTAAAGGGATCGTATACGTTTGGTAATTACTCCAAAAATGTATGGCAATAAAAACTTACTTGGTAAGAAGTACAGCAGCTTTGGATAGTATAATGCATTTTTAGTAACTTTTCACTTCAAAGTTCTGCGGTTATGGAAAAAGATATCACCTCTTTATCCCCAGAAAATTGAATCTGAGAAGCGTTACTGCAGTGACGTTTCTCAGACTGTGTATTGCAATGCAGATTATTCTTCCTGCGTGGACATAACCGCTCGAAATTTTCGGCAATATCTCAAAATCGCTACCACCTTTTGAAATGGTATATATCTATAACTATATAGGATTGAAACAAACAATGGGTTCCAATTACCAAACGTGTACGATCCCTTTAAGAACCGCCACACTGGTTATAGTTTTTAGTTACTTCCGTTCTGTACTCCAGGCGCCATAACCATTCCGTTCTATGGAAATGGGCTTGGGAACGAGATAAGAAGACTTCAGAAGAAAAATATAAGATCACCAAAGAGACAAATTTGCAATGTGTTAGTTTTCCATACACTATATTTTGATGAGAAAATGTTTGCTATGGATTTACAATTGACCACTATGTAAGTTATGATGCAATTAAGTCCATAATAAAACACTTTGATTTAACCTTGTCATTCATAGTCTTTAAATGATTATAAACAACCTAAAGGGAATATACAACATTTGCAAACATAACTATAAACAAAACACCCAAATATGTTAAAATACTTGACTGTGGGAATGGCAGTCTGAAGCATTCGGTAAAATAATGGCTCCTGGTGTGCTGACATTTTCAAGTAAAGTGGAATCTTTGTATCAATTTCCAACGCTGGTCGACAGACCATCGTTGGGAAATTTTTTTTCAAATGCTGCTCCTTTTGTTGAAGTTTATCCTCTGTCGTTAAAGTGTATGATAAGTCATTGGGGTTAGGTTACAGTACAGGAACAAAGGGAAACACAATAGGGGATCCTCGGTTGTTATGGCAAAACTCGAGTGGGTGCATATGTGTGTAATTATTAGTTACTTTATTTAACACATTTCTTTTATGATTTTTGTTTATGATATTCATTATCCAGCTTTCTTTGACAATGTAAAAAACTAGATTGATACAAATTTAAACAGGTCGCCTTTAACAACTCTAAAAATTAGTAACAGGAAAATCTACATTTTGTTAAATGCACACTGGTTGGCCTTCAAATTCAAGCTGCATTTTGGGTTTTTTTTCAATTCATATTTTATTTGACTGGTAGTGTTATACAAGCGAATTATTAAAGTGGATTACGTTAGGTTCTGACGTCTGTGTGTTACCAAGGGCAGCAGTGCACACAGAATGTTCAAGTTTAATAATAGCAAAACAATATTCAACTAATATTACAAATATAGCAAAATACTACAAATATAGCAAGCAAACAACAAGTAAGCACTATTGTCTCAATTATTTGATTGGTCGTTTCACATAATACATGTATAACAACAAATCATTACATTAACAATTTTTGCTTTGTTTACTATTGGTCACTTTATGTCACATGACTGTGGAACTGTCACCTCAGTCGTCCTCCAGACATGGACGTTCTCTTGCATTCTGGGATCCACTGATTGAGGAAAACCCTGCAAAATGGAGGAACAGACAACAAAACGGATGGCAAAACTGAATTATAAACATTATAAGCATCCCCCATCTTACACTGAACACTAGATGGGGATATAAGTATGACCACTGGTAAAATAGTAATAGTGTATATTTATCCACTAATATGGATGCTTGAGGCCTTATATACATTTGATATCCCATTCATCAGGCCCTGCATGGCCCTTATTCACAAGGGAGCAATTTTGGTCGTGTTTCCTGAATGTATTGGAATGGCGCCGGACTATTTTGCATTCTAGCCTAACTTTCAATACATGTATTTTTTAAATGTAGCTTAAAACATTGAGGTATGTTTAATCACACATTTTAAATTATTCATCAGAGAAGACGAGTATTATAGCTTTAGGTTATTGCTTTTATTTGTATCCACAAGTTCCCAAAATGGAGATTTTACCTCACTTTCAATTCAGAATAGCCGACTCGTGAATAAAGCCAATGAGCCAAATGACAGCCGATATCGGCTCTCAATATCGACCTTGACCCCCACAGGTACCCATTTATGCTCCACGGTAGAGAAAGGCAAATGTAGTTAAATGTCATGCCCAAGGACACAAACACCATGCATGTTGCTGGCAGGTTTCAAACCTATGCGCCATTGCACTTGAGTCAAATACCATGGGCCATGGCATTCTACAGCACTGTAGCCGAGGCACATTGCTTGTAATTGTATGCATTGGTTGTACCTGTATGGCACAAGGTGCACACAATTATATTTATTCTGATGAATGTGCACCATGAGCACCAGCATCCATAACCTACCTCGCCCTTTCGGCCATTTCATTGCCACTCCATCGTGGACTGTAGGGATATTCCTTCATTATGACCGAGATCAGCTTGCCATAGGAAGTCATGTTGTAGATGGACTGAAGCTCAAAGTGAGGCTGGTCCCGTGGGAAGAATGTTGGAATCGAAACTGAAAGTGACCAAGAAAGAAAATGCTGCAATAGTGTATTGGTTTGTTTTAGCATGAGGGGTACTCGCCAGATTCACATTAGTAGCTATTTTTAATGAGTATGGCTCTGGACCATACTTGTTAAAGGTAGGATACACCATTTGCAGATATCAGAAATTGTTACTACCAAATTATTAGGAAATATCTTACTTATTTGAAAGTAAAAAAATAATGATTGTAGGCATTCAGCAAAAGGATTGCCTTTAGGTGTCCTGTAATTGGTCCGAAAAATTGAATTTTATGAAACAAATATCATGATCGCCGGACGGCGACCGCGAAGAAAACAAGAACAACATAAGAACCACTCACTGCTCGACACCGGTTAAAAACGAACGCCGTTTTGCTTACTTTTCTCACCATCCATGACAGGTCAGTTAAACGATATTTACTATAAAATACAACCCCCAAAATCTACCCATTCATAATAATTCAAGCAATTTCCAATGGTGTATTCTACCTTTAATCTTGCCACCCAAGATAAACTGAACAAGTTGCACCACAACAAGTGCCTGACTTTGACATTAAGAAAGTTAACCTTCTTTTTGACCAACCTAACTATTTTCATACAAATATGGGGTTGGGGTTGGAGTCCCCTACACTGCCAGAACCATACTGGGGTGGTACCTGAATATACTTTTGCAGCAGGACCGCAGACTGGACGACACTGGTATTTATGCCTGTCAATGACCAACAGGTCATTACTACTTGGTGGAGGTCACTTTGTGGCAAGAAAGCTGTTCCTAAATACATACATGATGCATCTGCTCAGTAGATGATTGATACGAGGCCCTGACATGAAAGAGAAGTACTCTGCGAGATTTGCATATTTAATTGCCAAGGGCGATGAAGAGGAACAGCTACATACATGTAAACAGCAGATGAAGCTGTGAGGTATTTACCACATTATTTAGTGGTTCAATCCCCGAAAACCCAGCAAGATCTGCTTAGTATTTGACTATGCTGTTAAACACCAGGGTGTATCACTCGATGACCAAGCACGCCAGAAACATGACTTGACAAATAAGCTTGTCGGGGTCCTCCTTCGATTCCGACAGATGATGATTGTGCTGATGGCAGACAACAAGGTGGTGTTATCACCAAGTGTAAATCAACAAGCCTGATCGTGACATCTTATGCTTTGTTGGAAAGATGA
Source organism: Crossaster papposus (assembly GCA_037893245.1). Classification (NCBI taxonomy): domain Eukaryota; kingdom Metazoa; phylum Echinodermata; class Asteroidea; order Velatida; family Solasteridae; genus Crossaster; species Crossaster papposus. The sequence continues at coordinate 8,720 of JBAIAA010000949.1, forward strand.
CAATTTTGCTGACTTCCCAAAGACATCCGATGATGTCTCACCTGTTTGGTACAATGTGGCCACGTATAGCTGCCCTGTAACCCACAGTGCAAGGCAGCATGCACAACTTTGATGCCAAGACCATCAACACCACTGACATTTCAGGTGGAGTGTCGTTGCCGAGCGGTTAAGAGCTGGGTTTTCTGTTCCGCAAAGCTTGAGTTCGAGTCTCGGTGTCGACACGTGTGTTCTTAAGCAAGGCAATTAAAATACTATTGCTTCGTCCTTCGGATGGGACGTAAAGTTGTAGGTCCCGTGTGTTGTATAATTTATAATGTGTGTATATATCTTTCTCATTATAACATTATAAAAATGTATAATGCACGTAAAAGAACCCAGAACACTTATCGCTAAAGAGAAGGGGTTTGCCCCGCTGTTCCTGGCCGACACAGTACAGCTCTCTGTCTACGGGGTTTTTCTGGCTTACGAGCTACAGTGCCTTGAGCGCTTTTGAAGGATCCTTGGTTTCATTACCAGAAAATAATAATAATAATAATAATAATTTCTATGTCTATGACTGCCTTATCAGCCAGTTGCCACAGAGCAAGAAGCCCAAAAAGCCAGTCGGCTTCATGAGGTGTTGGCCCTTGGGAGCCTTCGTCTTACAAAATAGATTAGCAACTTAAGTGCTTTGGTCAGTTTCTGAAACAGAATGAGCAAGGGGAATTTTCTCATTAGATTCTCGAAATAACCGAAGACAAGGCGTTGCTGTGCTTCTTCACACTAAAGTTGCACACTCCCTGACTGGCCAGTAGCTAGTCTCCAGTTGTATCCTACAGGCACATTTGCACCATTGTCATGGTCATCTCACAATTCCTGTAGTTTACGCGCCTATAGAGGACGCCACTGTCACCGATAAAGACAACGTTTACAACCAACTGGAGCCTTTATTACTCTCCACCCCACCTCATGACCAGCTACTTGTCATTGGTGATTTGAACACTGTGTGTGGAGCCGACCGCGCGCTCGGGTTATGAGAAATATGGTTCCGGTCATCGTCTCAATGATAATTAACTCGCCTCCTCGGAATGTGTTCACTTGCCAATCTGGCAGTTGTCGGCTCATTCTTCAGGAGGAAAGACATTCACGTCTCACCTGGACATCAAATTACGACCATACCATGAAGGAGAATGGCCAAATTCTGTGCCAGACCCTCCCATCTTTACCTCTTTCAGGGTGTCAAAGGGCGCAGAGTCCCCAGCTAACATTGATCGTCGTCTAGTTGCTAAAACTCTCAGAATCCAACCCTATCATCAGATATCCAAATTGCAAAACCAGAGACTAGACATAAAGACAATCCAGGAAGATACTGGTATTCATACTCAATACAACATCACAGTTAGTATAATACACTCAGGCACTTTAGTCTTTCCCAGATGACTCGTAATCCACTTGGCTCTCCATAATAATAATAATAATTAGGGAGGCTAATCATCCTTACTCGCAGCTGGTGTGCTGAATCGAGCCGCTGCCACGTAAAGGCGCCTATGGCAGCCGGCCACATCGATGACTACGAAGCACAGCCTGAAATCGAAAGTGTTTGATTTTTCCCAGAGTTAGAAAGACCGGAGGACCCGGAGAAAAAAAAACTTGTGGCACAGGAGAAAACCAACGCACAACTCTACTTACAACTCAACTCTACTTTACGCACAAGTCACCCATACACGTTGAATATCTATGATCTTAAAACTCAATGACCAGGAATGGCGACAGCTCAAAGAGGTCTTCAAAGCCAAGGCCAAGATCAACTTAGAAGGATATTACAACAGCCTAGTGGATGATGCTGAAGAAGGGCTCACCACAAATAACCTCCGCTCAACCTACCGTGCAATCAAGTCTATGCAAGGCACCACGCAGTCTGGGCAAATTAATACTTCACCTATTTGCAAGTCAGATGGCTCTGCCTGCAGGTCAACATTATAAAGTCATGCTAAATCCTGTTCCTGCAACTGCCTGCCCTGACTTGGATGCTGCAGCATCATGGTCAGGCTGTAGTTTCTGATGGTATCTGCCCAGAGTATTTGTTTGTGAGCTGGGACCCCTGTCAGCCTGGCCCTCTGTGAACTCTTCAACAAGGTTTGGACGTTGGGTAGGGTCCCATCCAAATGGAGGGATGAGCTCATCATCTCCCTCTACGAGGGAAATCTATCTGTCATGTTTTGATTGCCGCATTTACTTTAGTTTGCATACCGGTAAATTCTGACGATCTGTAGGGTGAAGCTTACAGGTGTCAAGATGCAATTAGCTATTGTGGTAAAAGACTCTTCTAATATTGTTCATCATCCCAACATTTCTAAACTTAGTTTTTTTAAACTCTCAACCTAATAAACCTAGTTTTATATTTCATGGTTAGCCTTGCTATTAATTACTGTGTAGTATTTCACGGTAAGCATTGCTCTTACTTACCGTGTAGTATGCAGTAGAAGTCATCATGATCCAGTAGCAATGAAATCCTGTTGAAATTCTCTGCATCATATTCCAATACCGCTCTATATGACAAAAAACAAAAGGACCATAACAGAGTGATATAGGACCCTAACACTGTCAGTGTTCTTGAAATTCATCGGGTGCTTTTGGAGAATTGTGCAGGATTTACATGTGGATAGATGGCATAATAATAATGATAAACCTTTTTTATATAGCGCATATCACCATAAAGTCCCTATGCGCTGTATCATTATTACCCTGGTCATTCAGCCATCTCAGCCCCCTGGGGAGTATTCAGCTCAATGCTGCCGTTTTTAGCGCAAAGCAGCTAATAACAACCATCTCTGCCCATTTATACTCCATGGTGGAGAGAGGCAATTGTAATTAATTTAATTGTGACCCACCAGGCCAAAACCAGACGGAAGTCGGCAAATGCCATTTTGAGATATGGCATTGTACACACAAAGAATGTGTTGCCGGTCAATTTTTTTTTTTCATAAATCGTTAGTTAAAACTCTAATTTATAGGCTGTTCATGTTTAAACCTTTTTAAACATCCCCGAAAGTGATAATATCGGCCTTCTCCTGATTTTTGTTGTCTTTGCTATTACTCAAATTGAGCAAAATTGTTGCCGCGAACGGCAACAAAATGTCACTTTTTGAGGCATCGTTACTTTTCATTCCATAGCGGTACTGGTGCATGTGATGTATCATTTTAAAGCTTAAAACGCTAGCAATACAATGGTATAAAAATCTCTCCTATGAACAATTTCGACTTCGTTTTGGGGTGGTGGGTCACAATTGCTTTCGATTGTTTACTCAGAAATAGATCCCTGTCCTGTAACAATGTTTGATGCTGTGTTACCATGGTTACTGACTCAATACAATTTCTGACTCAATACAATCACATACATGTACATGTAGGCCTCTTTTCTGGGGGAAATGAAGTGTACACAAAAAGTTTCTCAAAAAACAAACCGCCTCATTTGCTATTAATGGTATAATTTACATTCATAATTTAACTTCTAATGGACTTGTTAGACCGGTAATGTTTGTCGCTCGTCCAAAACAAGCAGTAATAGCTGTAATTTGGTTGCTATTATCTGACCTACATTCTGTGATGCAGAATTCTTGCAGCTAACAGAGGCAATTACAAAGGTAACACGGAACAACCTGTTTTAGATAGGTGTGGTACAGAACTTTCATAGGAACAGAAAAAAGAGGTGCTAAGCACTATAGCTTAGAGAACAAATTTGATCCAGTGCTGGCGGACGCATGGACTGATACTTCAAACTTCAGATTCCTATGTTTTGATCGGACTAGCTTCCTGGTAGGCTCACTGCAGAGCGCGGACATCCAGTGACGTCGGAAGCCTCCTTGTCTTGTTCCCAGACCCATTCTCATAAAAAGCAATGGTTTTTGAGTCTGGAGTACTGAATGGTAATGCATAGCAGGCAGTGAAAACGCGTGATGTGTTTTAATTTCAACGGATGATGAAATTCCGCCTAGCCCCATATTCATCGGCAGTGGTTCAAGTATCAAGGTAATGGCAGTGCGTGTAAGCGTGTGTTTTAAATTGCTGAAAAATGTACACCGGACAAAACTCTTGAAACTTCTGAATGCTTCTGCTTTGGTGTTCTTCGAATAGAACTGTTTCAGTGCACAACCGGCATTGAGAAATCAACGGGATGTGCAGAGGACGCATCGTTTAATATAGGCATACAAACAAATGATGGATTTTGTACCAAGCATTTGAATTGGTCACACCATGGAGGAATAAGAAGGAACCTGTACTATTACAAAAATGGAAAATGTATCAGGAATCGATCAGGACTCAACGTCGAGCATCGCAGATTATGATTGCACTGTTACAGTGAATGAGAACATTCTGTATGTGTGTGTTCTAGCTCCAGTCTGCTCATTGTGTCTCATCTGCAACTTGTTTTCTCTGCTGGTGTTACATGTACATCGCATACAAGACATGCACGACGTCACTAAGCTGCTGCTTGTAGCTCTAACGACAGCCGATGTTGGAGTGGGATTCTTTGGACTTCTTGATGCAACTCTTACACTGCACGTCCAAATGGTAACCCTACTACCGCAATTTTGTCAGCTGCTTGTATTGTGCATTCTGGCAATAATTACTGTAGTTCGATACATTGCAGTGTCGCAACCTCTGAGGCTAGAAACTCTTGTCACCAAAAGACGTGCTTACATCGGCTTGACATGCACTCTGTTTCTTTGCCTAGCGGCCCTCGCCACTTCGGTAACAAATGCATACGTGTATTTACATATATTAGAAATTGTGTATCTCTTGTTCTTTATTACTGTGCCAATACTACTTCTTGTCAGTGTCGCTGTCATGTATGGTCAATTGCTGTTGATTGCAAGGCATCAGGCACGGCGTATAGCAGCAGCTGAGATCAATGCTGAAGATGCACAGGTTCAGCTGCATCGCTCAAATGTCAAATCTCTCAAAACGTTTCTGATTATCATCTGCACTGTCGGTGTCACTTGGATACCGTCGCTTGCCCGATTTGCTCAGATAGATCGCTGTATTCAGATATTGCTTCAAGCTCTGCATTACAGCAATTCCTGGCTTAACACAGTCATCTATTGCTGGAGAAATGTAGCGTACAGGAAGATTGCCAAAAAGATCATTTGTCGAAACGACAGTCAGTGACATTCAACAAATAAAAGATACAATAATAACTTGAGGGTTGCAGGATTTAAAGTCGTTTCACAACTATGTATGAATCCTTGTTTCCAAATTCAGGGTGCTGAGTTTTTCAAGACTATTTGCAAGCGCTGAAGTCGAAATCCTTGCGATGTGGGGCTTGCATAAAAGCTCCAGATCATTTCGGATTCGGATCATTTCGGATTCGGATCATTTTCTCCTCTTTGGGGGGAACTATGGGGAACTGATTTTAAAAAACCCTTTGTACCACCACCTCATATTATAAGCACATTTGAATTTAGAATTTATGTTTGATCTTTAACGATCCTCCACCCGATTTCATGATGCTTATCGTAACTTACGACGCATTGAAGCAAATGTTGTGTGTACTGTATGTGTATTTAATGTGTACATGTATTTAATTTTTCTTAGTATTCATCTTATTGTTGAATTGATTTCTTTGGTTGAGTGTATGAATTCTGTGATAAATTAGAAGCTTTAGGCCTAGTAATGAATATTAAGTATTGTGTATTGTGTCATTCATGGTATGTGGATGCACTGAGGATGTTTCTTTTGTTACCTGTGTGTGCCATAGTTAGCAGTGTCCATGATCGGTTGAGTGAAACGTTTGCCAAATGCCTTGAACATTCCTTGCAAGGGAGTGCCGTGTCTATGCAGAGCTACTGCAGACACTTGCTCGTCAGACACACTATATGTCCTGAAACTAAAGCCTGTATTTGCACCGATTAATTGTCAGTCAGCCCTTGCCTGAACAGCCGGCAACCCATACACTACAAGTCTGTGGTCTGCATACATTTTGTTTTATGCAATTCCAAGAGTTTTACGAAGATACTAACTATGGCACAAAGACTTTTCCAATTACATGCACCGAGTAGAGTATGCTAGCCATCTACACCGAATGGGTGAAGCTCATGCCGAGGACTACTACCTCTGCCAGACTCCTTGGAACTCCGAGTGATGTTGCATTAATTGGCAAGCTAAACATGAACCTGGAAGCAGGCCGATATTTGTTTTATAATTGTATTAACTTGACGTGCATTTCGAATGTAAGGTTGTAAATAATGTTGAAGCCATAAGATTGAAAGAAGGATTAATAAGATTATTAGACTTTCCAGAAGATAAATATTTGGTGTGTCATTAATAATTTAAACAAATTCAGATTACTACAAGGGGGTTGATAATTTAAGGAAGTGTTTGAACAAAAAAACAGAAAGAAGTGTTTGTTCAGAAAGAGTTGTTCAGAAAGTGAAGTGTGATTAATATAGAAATTGAACGGTTTTAACTTAAACATAAAACAACATTGATACAAATTAACTTGGATGAAGATTTTGATGAAAATTTAATGATGAATAAATGAGTCTGATCAACTAATTGTAAATTATTTTGAAATTGAATGAAGATTGCATAAGTGATGTTTGAGAAGTGAAATTTGAAACTTCACAGGTTAATTAGTGATTAAAAAATGGTGGATTGTTATAAATTAAAGTTAAGGATAATATAGATAAATACGGTGGTATATTTAATTGGAAGTGAAAATTAAAAGAATAATTAAGGAGTGAATGTTTGAGATTAAAATATTTGTATTGATAGAATTGATGTATTTATTAACCTGAAGGGATCAACCTTGATCATGTAATTGTTGTAAAATAGAATGAGCGAGACACACATTTTACATGTATATTTGTTTGTTACACTCGGATACACGCAATAAAGGACAAAGGAGAACGAATTTAGTTTTGCTATTTTGCTGCAGCTTGCAAATTTATTAATGTTCGCTAAATGGTACCGTGCCCTGACGGGGGTCAATCGGCCACCGACCGCAAATAAGAAAAGTTAGCAGAGGTCAGGCTTGACCACTGCACCTGGTAATTATCAATCTATTAAATCCATTATAAACCACTTTCATACAAGCACGTGATGACAGCTTGCAAGATAGGCCACAGCTTGTGGCCTAGACCATGAATGAATGGGCAGCTTGCCCCAGTTGCAATTGACTTATGGGCTGATTAGACCCCCATGGCAGCTTGCCAAAAGTCGATTGCAATGAACGATTTTTATCAAACCGTATTGGTAATAATGAATCTACAATCGATTACACAAAAAGATAATAAGCATTCTACAATAAACTTGCATTAGACTTGTATGGGCTAATCACACCCCCATGGCAGCTTGCCAACAAGTCCAGTAACCACAATGCATTACTATGTAGAATATCAATAAAGACTGCCCTAACACAGCCCAGTAAATGCAAATACGATACGAGCCTTTAAAACGATTACAAGTTTTAGGGTAATATAAAATGCCACTACTATGGTTATACGTTTTCCTCCTATTAAGAACCCCAATCGTCTTCTTAATGATTAGGAGTTTCTAAAAACCCTAATGGTGATTTATTAAAAGTTAACCGTATAATTTTACTGCATAGTGCTTTCCACCGCCTGAACTGGCAGTTGGAAATGAATTGCCCCCGCTGAACTTGACGTGGGTGCAGACTATGCTTACAATTGTTTATATCTACTTCTTAATTTACAGGTTAACTAAAGCAAAATGAGTCTGTGTCAGTCCTTCCCCCAGCAAAAATGCCACTCGCGCCACCAAAAGCGACCCCTGGGAAGAAGGAACTGACACGATGACTCATGTTGCTTCCTCATCGGCAACACTTAAGTTCACATAAAATATGAAATGATGCCATCGAAAATATTTTGCCGAAATAGAGTGAGCCCTTCAGCAGAGAGGTGTACCCCATCGAATCGATAAAGATGAAAAAACGACCATTTAAACTGTGGGTGGTGCACTACTGTTACGCCCAACCTGCGTGCGACCGATCGCGCCCATCTATTTATTGCCCGCCGCTTCATTTCAATTTTTGACTGAGAAAAAGCCCCATAAAAACAGGCCCGAGGTAAAATATCTGACCACACTAACTGTGCTTCAGGAAATCGGGCGCGACACTCCGCCATGAATATGCGGATGCTTTGGCGAATACAAAAGGCATCCAAAGGCACAAGATCGTTTGTACCAAGATGGACCAAAATAAATGCGGGCGGAGGCCCAGTTGTGGCCAATTCTGACAACAAATTGTTAAGGTCAAACAGCTGTGCCCCACCCTCAGAATTCCACCGAACTGGGTGTGTAAAATTGAAATCTTGTTGAGACTGTCGGATGATGGAATCTCCGACAATCCAGATGTCACCTGTTCAATAACGCGAAAACAAAGCCTTGTTATAGCGATTTACAACCCTGGTAAATGACAGTGAACCTCTGGGCGGATGTAAGACAGGACTGCCTCGGAACGCCAGCGACCCATGGGCTTAATATTCTCTGGAGAGACTCCTAAGTGAAATGCCGTTGTGGCCGCCCCAATGCGAAAGGAATGCGCACTGTAATTACTGTCGCCCAAACCCATTAAGTTGGTAGTTTTATGGAGGACTGAATTGAACTGGTAACGTGTCAGGGGACTGCCATCGAAATGATTAAAGAACGCGGTGGACCCTGAATTGGGTCGTGCCGCAGCGAATAGGGACAGCGCCCGGACAGGGCAAAGTTCGCTGTTAACTGAATTAACCAACCTGATTACCTGCGGAGCGCCTGTTTTGTCAGTTTTCGTATAGCGAAAATAAATCGCTATCGTGGCCGCTGCAGTGCCGGCATCCTGAAATTCAACATCTGTAATTCTCAACAGCGAATCTTGCAATCGATGTCGTGAGTCTGCTGTAAATTCAGCAATTCGCATAAACCCAAAAAATGCACCCAGCATTGCTGCTCTGAATAATGTTACCTCATACTGGCTAGAGCAAATGTGCGTTAATGTACCTAACATCCGTGACAAAATTTGTGGGGAAATGGGCAAACGGGCATCTGCTGAAGGGCGATCCTTTCTACATCCTTCTAACAACTTAGTAATAATGAAATCCTTGGTCGGGTTCGGTAAACCTTGAACCTTAAAATGAAACCCGACTCCCGAAACATAAGTGGCTATTGTTGCGGGGGATAACTGCCGCAACGACAACCAAGCTACAAATTCCCGTAAGTCGTGGACTGACGCTCTGAAAGTACAATCTAATTGGAGGTGCCGGAACTGGCAAAAAGCTCTCCACCCAGTTTGATACGTTTTGTGACTATTCTTGGCCAATGATACTGACAAGAGCCGGTCTATCTCACCTGCTAGAGCATGAGAAGCTGTTCCGGAATGGGGGTCATTGTGGGATCCGCCCGTGGAGCCACCGACCTGAAACGTTCGACCTGAAACCGAGACAGTGAATCCGCAATGTCGTTACAAGCGCCAGGCACGTGAACCGCCTTAAAAACCACATTGTGCACGAGGCACTGACAGACAAAGTTCCGCACTAACTGCATGATTTTGTCGCAACGGGAGGTCTGGTTATTGATAATGTGCACTACGGCGGTATTATCGGTACGGAATCGAACGTTTCTGTTTGCCAAAACTGTGCCCCAGCAATGAACGGCTACAACTATCGGGTAAAATTCCAAAAAGGCGATTGAGGGTGGGTTATCTAATATTGTCTTAGGCCATTTCCCCTGAAACCACATACCCGCAAAGAACCCCCCATAACCGATGCTTGCTGCCGCATCTGTGAATAGCTCGAGCGTATCGTTGTCATCCCAATGCCCATGACGTAAACGGGGACACCCCATTGAAATGGGTAAGGAATTCTAACCATGTCGATAAATCCCGTTTTGCCCCGGCCGAAAGGCGGATTTTATAGGACGGCCTCCGTACTCCAACGGTTAATGCAATGAGTCTCCTAGTAAACGCCCTACCCGGGGCAATCGCCCGACACACAAAATTTAGGGAACCCAGTAGGGATTGAAGCGCCCGTAGCGAAATCTTAGGTTTTCGTAGAGTGTGTGTGATTTGTTCACATAACGCCTGCACCTTTTCATCCGGCACCCTAACCTGCCGTTGCACTGAGTCAATTTCCAACCCCAGAAAAACAATGGACTGACTTGGGTTAGTAGTTTTTTCCACTGCAAGTGGCACCCCCAACGTGGAACACTCCTCCTTAAATGTATTCAGCAGGTGATAACATTTCTGCTCTGTCGACCCCACAAATAGAAAATCATCCAAGTAGTGGGTTATAAAGCGTGACTGTGACACGCAACGAACATGAAAATCTAAGAACGTGCTAAATGTCTCGAAATGAGAACAAGAAATCGAACACCCCATTGGCAGACATCGATCATAAAAATACTGTCCATTAAACTTAAAACCTAGCAGTTCATAATCCGACGGGGCCACGGGAAGTAATCGGAATGCAGATTTTATGTCCGACTTTGCCATCCAAGCCCCCTGCCCTGCCCCCATAACCAAATCGACCGCCGTGTCAAACGACGAATAGCGAACTGCACATTTTTCTCTGTCGATGAAATCGTTGATTGAATCTCCCGCAGGAAAGGATAGATGTTGAATTAATCTGAACGAATTAGGCTCATGTTTGGGCACTAGACCAATCGGTGAACATTGGAAATTTGGGAGTGGGGGAGAATCAAAGGGGCCGGCGACCCTGCCTAAAGTGATTTCCTTACGTATTTTCTCAGTAGCCACTAATGGGCGTTGCAAAGCCGAAGACAGACAATCTGCATCCCTACCCACCCTAGGCCCCTCGTAACTAAGTTTAAACCCATGAGTAAACCCATCTAACAAAAGGGTAGCCGCCGCCCTGTTGGGGTATTCCGACAGCCAATTCTGCAGAATGTCCACTTTAATTGGTGTTGGGGGCACGAAAATTGTTGGGAGCTTTGTTACCACTAGTGTTAGACTTGGTGGACGGTTCGTTGGGGTGATACTGGCCAGTATTACCCCGTTTTAGACTTGTGCCAGCGGCACCACTACGCGGGGTCCAGGTATTGGCCCGTGGCCGGGCAACGCTCGAATTAACCCTACAATTTGTAGCCCCGTGCCCAGGTGCGGCACAGCGCCGACATTTGTGTGCAAATTTGCAGCTCTGCCAGCGACAACCCTTATCATTGTTAAATGCATAACACACTTGGGCGGCAGCCCCTTGGTAATTAGTGGCCCTCGGTGGGCCGCCGCGCGTATTGCTACCGGCGGAAAAGGCCGTGTTCATACCAGGGGACAGGGCAGATGCAGCAGCAACTGTCACCCATAGATCGATGTCTATCTGTGCCCATGACCGCATTGGATTTTGCTGCTGCCTCAATCTAAACTGTTCGTCATACGAACGCCAGCCCCAACCCGGGAATTGCGCAGCGGCCGTCCTGATTGTTTCAGCGTATTTGAGCAGCTCGCCGCAGCGAGCTGGATGACGGCCTATGTATACCGTCATAAAAGTATGAAAGGCCGTCATCCATTTCTCAATTGCGTCGATCTTTTTTCTATGGGTTGACACCGGGCGGAATACCACAGTGTTGCCCTCAACGGCCAGTGTCAATTGCTTGCTGTCAGCAGTTGCCAATGCGGCAACTGCGTTGTCATTATAGAGGGTAGCAAAGTCTACGTATTCGCTGTTCCATATCTTCTCCTTCACAGAGAGAGCGATATGGGACCCTAAATCTACTTTATTGACGGACGGCAACGGCGTTGGGTCAAAGGAAAGGGCTGGCGCGTTTATAGCTAACGAAGCTACCCCAGAACCCGTACCAACAGTACTACTACTAGTGTAGTTACAATTTCTACCAATACAACTACTACATGGCTTATTTGCTACGTCTTGTGGCTCACCCTCAGCCGGACTGCTGACGGACGTCACGTCGGGTGGAGCTGTTACCGTTGCAGGCGCCTGCCGGCTCACCGCCGCTGACTTCGCGGAGCTGGCCTGGTCAATGGGCACTATCGTGACGGCTGCTGGTGTCCTCATCCTGCTTGTGGTCCTTCCACGCGGAACGGCAGTTGGGGTGGTTGGCTTTGCTGGCCGCCCGCGTGGTCGTCCTCGCGCCGCCGGCTGTCTTGGTGGAGGCGGGATGTCCACAGCACCGTCCTGCAGTCGTGCCGGGGGCTGGGCGCGGCGCTTAGAGCGAGGCATTCTTAATTGGAATGTCCGACGGATGTCTGGTCCTCCTTTGCAGTTTCTCCGGCTTGAATCTCGGTAGTCCCGTACCGATAACAATGTCCCGGAATAGCTCCGCTCCACGACGCAGACCTCAATATGTAATCCTTTCCACGCGAAATAAAAATGTTCTATTTCCGCGAAACAAAAATTATCCGAGATAATATAGAAACAAAAATACTCCAAGATAATATTGAAACAAAAGTACTCCAAGATAATATCGAAACAAAAGTACAAAAGTACTCCAAGATAATATCGAAACAAAAATTCTCCAAGATAATATTAAAACAAAAGTACAAAAGTACTCCAAGATAATATTTTTATCCCGATGTGTTTATTTGCTGAAGGATATTTAATTTCCTTCTTCAATGCAAGCTGCAGCAAAAGTGATTAAGTTTACATTCTGAGATTTTCGCTTGCGCTCCTGCTACCAATGCTGGCTACTGATTGACCATTCTGCGTACAGGCAAGTACGCCTACAATATTCTGGCCAATCGTTGCCAAGCGCGTAAAAACCTCAGCATTGTCACCCTAGCATGTCACGTTAAGTCCTGCCCCCCCCCCCCCCCCCATGACCTGAATACCAGTACTTGGGTATTCCCAGAGCGATTGCTGCCCGTGTGCCGAGTATAATATATTTTATCGCCAATTTGCGATAAAATGGAATGCATTTAATAATAACTAAATTTTAGTGAACAAATATTTGGTGTATAGCTAAATCCTTTATCTAATTGTGAAAGTCATTTAATAACTTTGATGATTACTTGACATTTTAAAACTTTTGACTAGAACTCCGTTTGATCATTGGTGTGCCATTTTACAATTTTGGGAATTTGTTGGGACATTTTAGGTGATATATTTTGAGAACCCAATATTGAGCTGACCTTGGTTTTTATTTGTCTGTTTCCTCATACCTGTCTTGGTCAGTCCCACCCTTAAATGTCTATATAAAACCTCCTAAGAGGTTGGGTGACAAACATTGTTAAATATGTGAGTGAGTGTTTGGGGAGTCTGCATTATTCAGATACACGTTACACTAAGCAACTGGACAATGGGTAAATCATTTTTTTTCTTCAATTTTCACGATAAATTGTCTCACAAAAGTCTGCCTACCGGTACTTGTACATGTGGGAACACTTGTCTCAGAAATCCTAAACACCTCCTGTATTCGTTCAGGGTGATTGTGTAATGATTCCACATGCATGTAATATGCTACTGCGCATTTTTGAAATCGCTCACCGCGCAAAACAACAGATAAATCACGCTTATAATTTACAAACAAGATATACATACTTTGTATACAAGTATAATGTATACAATTGATTAGGCCTGGACGATATCGTAATTTTTGACTGGCGATATATCGTCGGGTAAATATCGCCGATATGTCGATATATCGCCGTAATTTTCAAATTTGAAATAACCTATTTAATGGTTAAAAATAACTTAAAAGAGCTGTCGATTAACGCCGTCAGACGACATGCGTGAACTGTGGCGATTCTTGGAAGTCTATAAAAGAAAACTATATAAACAGAGTGGTTGCTGAAAATAGACGCGATGGTGAGAATGCTTTGTCGCCTTCCACTAAAATCCAGCCGCCGGTCAAGTCAGAGGGGGCACTTGTGGCTTTATTGCACAAAGATAGATTAATCTGATTGGCCAATTTTCATCGGGGGCAACGAACTGGGCGCTCCTTGGAAGAAATGTTGTGGCACTGGTTGAACAAAACCTAACTGCCAAATCCTATTGGTCCATGACTGATCAGTTGGAGGCTTCTCTGACAATAATGTAATACATGTACCTTGTTTACTTTGTGAATTCCGCCTGGTCGGCGATGTCGGTCGCTCAAAGCAACATGGGCCACTTTCCGCGGAAAGGGGGTGGGGGGAGGGGGGTCTGCAAATTGTAATGTCAATCATTCTCGGACCTTAGAAGTCGGTGATGGGATCGCGGAATGTTTATTTTTTTCTCTGGGCTGGGCTGGTGATTAGGGAAGTATAAAACATCAAGCTTGGGAGGGACAAAGTTATAAAATGATGCACTTCGACGAAAGAATCTTTGTTAGAATGTAGCCATTGCAAGGTTTCGATATCGGTTGACAACGGAGATTTTTTCTTCTTCTCAACTGTAATTTAAGATGGCCAGAGTTAGCTTTTTAGAGTTAGCCTTAAACCGTTGATTGATTATAGGGCTGTGTTCGGGAACCATTGCGCGTCGCACCTCTAAGTTGAGTGAGATCAGATAAGAAAGTCTTTGACGGCGCGCGCTTGCCGACTATCACAAATTCAGGGTTCCCTTAACTTTTGTTTTCACTAGCCGGCCGGACCAGTAATGTTGAATTTTTACTAGCCCGTCAGTATTTTCACTGGTCCGCATGTTTTTTTCACATTTTAAGCTGCTTTGTTTGTAAAATTACATCACGGAACCATTATAAATTTAAAAATGTAACGAGCTCTTACAATTTCCACGAAATAGATCGTTTTTGTTAAAGACAAGAAAAACGGAAAATAAATCGTATTAAATTTTGCCCTTAAATTTGTTGGAAAAATGTTTAGGAGCTCAAAATATTAGGTGTTAAGGTTCCGTTTATTTTTTTTTCTCTTCCTTTTTAAAAAACAATGAAACCAGAAATAAATGTTCTTAAATAAACCTGGAATTGATTTCGCTAGCCTTGTAGTTGTCAGGTGTACCTGTATGTCCATTTTCTTAGATATCAGAAAAAACAAGAATAAATCGTATTATTATTTACCCCTGAAATCGGTTGGGAAAATTTTAGAAGTTCATTCAAATAAGTCTATAAATATCCTTTCTCTTTTTTTCTTCTTTAAAAACAAAGACAATAACATAATTAACCTTAGGAATATAACCTTTTTTTTTTCATCTATTCTTAATACACTTTGTAAATAGGTACGGCAAACTTTTTCAAAATTACTTACAGCCAACCTAATGTCGATCGGTTGGGTCTAGAGATAAATAAATTCACTCCAGGAATACACCGACCAGGGCCTATTAAATAAATTCTGTATCTGCCTGGCAAGGGTTGGCGTAAGTAAATACAATGTATCTTTGTTGGAGATAAGCCGGCCTGGACAACATTCTTTGAGTAGCACTTTGTGTTGAGAGAACGTCTGTGCTGAAAGAAGAAAGTCAACACCCAGTGACAATGAAGATTTTTTTAACTGGACCTCGGGATTGGATAACAATCTTGTCACTGGGGAAGTGGTGAGCGGTGATGAGGCTTTGATGTTGGTCTTTTCAAGAAACTCGGTCAGGTCATTGTAATCTTTTAGGAACTGGTATAGGGTTTTGACTAGACCGCCGCTGTTTTGACTAGAATTTGGCTAGCGGACCAGCGTTAATTAGGTCGAACCCTGACAAAAGGCGTCTGTTGTATGCCGTAAATAAACCGCAGCCCGAACAGATAAGATTTTATGGCCTTGGTTGGGCTACTCTGGCGTGGTCTCGATCCATTTACAATAACTTTTTGCGGCACTTCTTAAGTTCATGAACAAGTTTTTTGTTTTGTTTGCAAGCAGTTTTGATACATTTTGTTAAATATCGACTGTATCTTGAGAATATCGTCTGGGTCACGATATTTCGATATTTTTAAAACCAAAGTCGATACAGTCGATATCGTCTTCAGTATCGTATCGTGACGATATTATCGTGATATCGTCCAGCGCTACAATTGATATATCATTATCATCATCATCATCATGGCCCATCCCGTCGCAAACGACGATGAAGACAACGTCTCTCACAATCATCAATGTACAGTTGTCTTGAGGAGGATAAATCGTTATAGATAGCAGAGCGCAAATGGAGATGGTTGCTGGCAGTTGACTCCCAAGTAGTTAGTGGTATCTCAAAAGAGGCAAGGTCGCGTTTCAGAACGTCTTTGTATCGCAGTCTAAGTCGACCGCGAGAGCGAGAAGCGTCAGCAAGTTCTCCGTAGAGGAGATCCTTGGTAGATTTGGCCATCTACCTGCTTGTGCACATGACCGACCCAACGAAGGCGGCGCTGTCTCAGCATAAAAAAACATATCGGCAGTTTCGGTGAGCTGCATAATAGCCATGTTTGGGACACGATAACGCCAGGAGATGCCAAGAATGGAACGAAGGCATCGGAAGTGGACTGATTTGAGACGAAGTTCTTGGCGACGGTACGTGGTCCATGATTCACTGCAGTACAGCAGGACACTCAGTACACAGGCCACGTAGACGCTGATCTTCAGTTTTATGGAGAGGTTTTTGTTGCTCCAAACACGTTGGCGGAGACGGCCGATTGTGGTTGCGGCCTCACCGAGGCGGGAGTCGAGTTCAGCATCAAGGGAGTTGTTGCTGGAGATGATTGAGCCGAGGTATGTAAACTTATCAACGATGCTCAGGCTGGACCCGTTGAGGGAGATTAGGGGAGGAGCTATGGGACCATGCGAGAGGACAACTGTCTTGCCGAGGCTGATCCGCATGACAAACTCTGAGCAGGCTTTGGCAAAGGAATTAGACAGGGATTTAAGGTCGGATTCACTGTGGGCGACAAGAGCAGCATCATCTGCATACGGGAGTTCTCTAATGAGAACACGTCTAATTTTAGTCCTGGAACGGAGACGAGGGAGGTTAAAAAGCTTTCCTGAGCTGCGGGAATGGAGCAAAACGCCAGAAGGGTCAGGATAGGCGCGCAGAAGGAGAGCCGAGAAGAAGATCCCAAACAAGGTTAGGGGCATGCACACATCCTTGTTTGACGCCGCACAGGATCGGGAACTTTCCAGATTTGGAGCCATTGAATTGAACTGTGGCTTGCATGTCGTCATGGAAAGCTACGAGGATGGACAGTACTGTGTCTGGACAGCCCAGGCGCTTCAAGATGGAGAATAGGCCTGAGTGACTGAGCAAGTCAAAAGCCATCGTCAGGTAGATAAAGACGACGTAGAGCGGGCCTAGTTGTTCAAGGCACTTCTCCTGTAGCTGTCTAAGGAAAAAAACGTATCGACAGTTGAGCGGGAAGTACGAAACCCACACTGACTCGCTCGAAAGACTCTATCACCGATGACCTGTAACCTGGGAAGTAGTACACGGGCGAGAACCTTGCCGGTTACGCTCAACAAGGAAATGCCTATGTAGTTGTTACAGTCTTGTCTGCTACCTTTGTTTTTGAAGAGTAATAATATTTGCATCCTTCAGGTCTTGTGGTAGACAACGCGAGTGCCAGCAGAGTCAGAATACGTTGGGAAGCTTAGTTGACAGGGCAGCACCACCGCACTTCATGACTTCAGGAGGAATGCCATCTGCACCAGGAGACTTGTTGTTTTTAAGACCACTGATTGCACGTTTCACTCCATACAAGGTGATGGCACAGTCAAGCTCATGCAGGACGTAAAGTTGTGTGAGAAAGGCTAATGCATCGGAGTACACTTCATCGCTAGCAAAGAGAGAGCTGTAGTGCTCTGCCCAGTGGTCAAGCTGTGCTGATGGATTAGTAATAGCTATGCCAGAAGCTAACAGCAGTGGAGCACTCTTCTTTGGGGTAGGACCGATAGCCTCTTTAATACCATTGTACAGGCCACGAAGATCCCCAGAGTCAGCGCAGTGTTGGATACGGGCACTGAGACCAGTCCAGTGACGGCAGAGGGCGGTACGGACAAGGCGTTGAACGTTACTCTTTGCAGCACGGAGCACAGACGCCGAAGAGCGGGTATGAACTATGGTAGCTTTGATTCTGCCAGTTTGTTTGGCCTCTATAGCCGGGAGCAGGATGTCAGCACTATCACGGAACCAGTCGGGTTGTGTTCGAGTACGTCGACCAAAGGCGATAAGAGCGCAGTCTGTGACTGAAGACTTGAATCTGGACCATGCAGGACCAGACTTGTCAGGCGTGGGAGATGAGCCAAAACGATCGGTGAGGAGCTCACAAAACTTGGTGACGCAGTTGATGTCACGGGTAGCAGAGGTGTTAACTGCAGGGATTGGCTTCGGCTGAGCTGTGTGAAATTGTTTGGGATGTATTCTGAGCTTGCTATGGACAAGGTCATGGTCAGTGTTACAGTCTGCTGAGTGCATGCTACGACATTGTTTGACACCGCACAGCTGTCGTTTCCTGACGATAATGTGGTCGAGTTGATGCCATCGGTGTGAGCGTGGACGCATCCAGGTGGCCTTGGAGTGAGGAGAACCTGCGAAAAAACCGCTGGTGAGACGCAATCCGTGGCCAGCACAGCACTCGAGAAGGCGCTGCCCATTGTCATTCATTTTGCCCACACCGTGGTGTAATTCACCACTCCATGACCTGTAATCAGATCTGCTGCATTGAAGTCTCCGCCAAGCACAATGTTATCCCCGGCTGGATTGCTGAGCAAAGTATTGTCAAGGAGTTGGTAGAATTCATCCTTCTCTCCTCAGAAGTAGCCATCAGAGTGGGAGCGTATGCCGAGATGACAGTGACCAGACCACTTCTAAGGCCAATCCGCATGAACATGAGACAGTGTGAGTGGGGGACATGTTTTTGGATTCATGGGAGAAGCGAGTTCTGAATTGCCAGGCCAACTCCATGCATAGGTCTTGCCGTGTCGGGGTGACCACACCAAAAAAATGAGAAGTTAGCCTCACGGACTGAGCCAGATCTCACTGAGAGCACACACATTTAGGCCCAAACGGGTAAGTTCAGAATTGATACAATGTATATACAAGTACATTATAATATTAGGATAATAATAAAAAACAAAACACCGACACTTAGGGAGACAATCCCATAGGGATGTCCACAAACTTAAAACAGTCCTAACTTGTTTACCCTACCCTTTTCTCTTCGAAATTTATGCTATTTAGACCCCAATCTGTCGTTCTAGAGCAAAAATATCTCCCAAATATCTCTTTTTAAGGTAGCTAGACACTTAGGGAGACACTGAAAATGTCTTCCTAAGAGTCACTGTCTCCGTAGTACCTAAAAACTTACGCTAATTTGTCTCCCTATTTAAAGTGCTCATTAAGTGTAATACTCTATTTGCTTTTGTCAATTCAATGATTATTATGTTTGATTATTAACTCAAAATTGAGTTTGTGCAACTTTTAGAGACAGAATGCTTCTAAGCACCAAATGACCAGCATTTTACACACAGGTGATTTGGGTACAGGCCTAATGAACATTTTCTCCATTTTCTTCATTTTCTTAACAAACCTCTTCATAAATATCAGAAATGATTCAATCTTAGGATTAATAATTGAGCTATTACATACTACATTTGCACACCTTTCAGTTTTCCTTTAGAAGTCCAAACATAAAGGTGAAAGATGTGTTTAGTCTTCGGATTAGACCTAATAATCTAACTGGAAATCAGTATAACAGTCTATACCCTCATGTACATGTAATACCAGAGATCTAACTGTTTGCATTGTATATTCCCATTAGGCCGCAGTATTACTGTGTTTTTATCCCGTATAAATAATTTCTTTTGATTGTGGACTCAGAAATAGATCCTTGCTCTTAGACACTGTCTGATGCTCTGTTACCATGGTTACAGCAATTCCTGACTCAATACAATCACATGAAACTGGGGGGGGGGGGGGGGGAATGAAGTGTACAAAAAAAGGTTTAAAAAAAAAAGAAGCCTTATTTACCATAAATGGTATAAGTTACATTAATAATTTAACTTCTAATGGACTTTTGAGACCGCTAATGCTTGTCGCTGGTCAAAAACGAGCAGTAATAGCTGTAATTTGGTTGCTTTTATCTGACCATGATGCATTTTGTGATACAGAATTCTGACACCTTTAACAGAGGCAATTGCAATTACGAAGTAAAACGGGAAAACCTGTTATAGGTGTGGTACAGAACTTTCAAAGAAACATATAAAAGATGTGCTAAGCACTATAGCTTAGAGAACAGATTTGATCCGGTGCTGGCGGATGCATGGACTGATACTTCAAACTTCAGATTCCTATGATGTGATCGGACTAGCTTTCTGGTAGGCATCCAGGAACGTCAGAAGCCTCCTTATCTCGTTCGCAGACCCATTCTCATAAAAACAATGGTTTTTGAGTCTGGAGTACAGAATGGTAACGGATAGCAACCAGTGAAAATGCAGTCTAACCAAACCAAAAGACGTTTTACTTTCACTGGCTGACACAATTCCGCCCGTTATCACTCGGCAGTGGTTCAAGGATAAGGGTAACGGCGGTGCATGTAAGCGTGTGTATTAAATTGCTGAAAATGTACAGTCAGACACCAGACAAAACTCTAGAAACTTCTGCTTTGGTGTTCTTCGAATAGAACTGTTTCAGTGCACAACCGGCATTGAAAAATCAACGAGATGTGCAGAGGACGCATCGTTTAATAGGCGTACAAACAAATGATGGATTTCGTACCAAGCATTTGAATTATAGCCAAAATTTGATGCATTTCACACGGATGAGTATCACACGGATCTGTACTAAACTAACAAAAATGGAAAGTGTATCAGGAATCGAGGAGGCCTCACCGTCAGACATAGCAGACAATGATTGCACTGTTACAGTGAATGAGAACATTCTGCATGTGTGTGTTCTAGCTCCAATCTGCTCGTTGTGTCTCATCTGCAACTTGTTTTCTCTGCTGGTGTTACATCGCATACAAGACATGCACGACGTCACTAAGCTGCTGCTTGTAGCTCTAACGATAGCCGATGTTGGAGTGGGATTCTTTGGACTTCTGGATGCAACTCTTGGACTGCACCTCCAAATGGCAACCCTACATGTACTACCGCAATTGGCTGAATTTTGTCAGCTGCTTGGATTGTGCATTCTGGCAATAATTACTTTAGTTCGATACATTGCAGTGTCGCAACCTCTGAGGCTAGAAACTCTTGTCACCAAAAGACGAGCTTACATCGGCTTGACATGCACCTTTTTTCTTTGCCTCGCAGACCTTGCCATTTCTGTAGCATTATTATATCTTTCTGTGAACATTTATGTATATATATTAAATTTTCTGTCTATCTTGCTCTTTATTACTGTGGCAATACTACTTCTTGTCAGTGTCGCTGTCATGTATGGTAAATTGCTGTTGATTGCAAGGCATCAGGCACGGCGTATAGCAGCAGCTGAGATCAACGCTGAAGATGCACAGGTTCAGCTGCATCGCTCAAATGTCAAATCTCTCAAAACGTTTCTGATTATCATCTGCACTGTCGGTGTCACTTGGATACCGTCGCTTGCCCGATTTGCTCAGATAGATCGCTGTATTCAGATATTGCTTCAAGCTCTGCATTACAGCAATTCCTGGCTTAACACAGTCATCTATTGCTGGAGAAATGTAGCGTACAGGAAGATTGCCAAAAAGCTCATTTGTCGAAACGACAGTCAGTGACATTCAACAAATAAAAGATACAATAATAACTTAAGGGGTTGCAGGGTTTAAAGTCGTGTGACAACTATGAATCCATGTTTCAAAATTCAGGATATTGGGTTTTTTCAAGACTATTTGCAAGCGCAGAAAGCGAAGTCTTTGCAATGTGGGGCCTGCATAAAAGCTCCAGATCATTTTGGATTATATAACTCTAAATGTGTTACGATTATACATTTTTGACTATTTTCAAGTATTTTCAAGGTTTAGGTAAGGATACGCATTAATGTCTACTAAAAGTAAAGGGGTGCTTTAGTATATTCCAGCACCCCAATCCAGAAAGTTAGGGATAATATAGCATCCACACCACCTCCTGTTCTCGCGTGCTTGCAAAATTGTACATAATTTATAGCTACATGTACGTTTTAGCCTTATCTGATAAGTTCAACAGATAAACTTGCTTTAAATGTTTTGTGGAGTGTTGTGGCCGGGCGGTTAAGACTCCTTTTTTCTGTTCCGCAGAGCATGAGTTTGAGTCCCGCTGTCGACACGTGTGTCCTTAAGCAAGGCAATTAAACCCCTATTGCTTCGTCCTTCGGATGGGACGTAAAGCTGGAGGTCCCGTGTGTTGTGTAATGCACGTAAAAGAACCCAGTAACACTCATCGCTAAGATGAGGGGTTTTGCGTCGGTGTTCCTGGCAGTGGCTGCAAAGTGCGCCACCGATAGCGCCGAGAGTGTCATTTTATGGCGGATACGTGCGCTTTACAAATGTCCATTATTATTATTATTAAATGTATACATGTATTGGCTTCTTTTTATCGTGTATTTTCTCTCCTCTTTTGGGGAATTATGGGGACTTGATCTATCTTCAAAAACCCTTTGTATCACCACCTCAAATTATAAGCACATTGGAAATGTTTTTTTGTTTTTTTGGTACCAGTAACGAACCTCGTAGCAAAATAGTGATCGTTATATATGTACTTTTTTTATGCACAGTAAATAGTCGTCCGATATTCAGCAAAGAGTTTTCTTATAAGGTTTTCAAAACGTAAATCAAAATGGCTAACGTATGATGCAGTTTTAAGGAAAAACAAGCTTACTAGTGCAATATCCCAGGTATATTGACTATATACTACGATAAATGTTCTTACTTTACAAATCCCAACACCGGTATTATAGTTTGTATTATTTAATTTTGTTTCTGCATAAAACCGGCTATTTTACGATGACCCAAAGAAACATCAGAACGTACGACATGTTTTAAACCGTTGTCAAGAAAGTTGCGATGTTTTCCATGTTTTCTGTTTTTGTGGCAGAGTATAGATAAAAAAAAAAATGGGTAAATTAGGTAAGAAATACGTTTTTTAGAGGCATTTTCTTTCTGCGCCTGCACGGCCAGAAATCTGAAAAGTCTGTATGTAAACATATGACGTCATTCTGGGAGACGGTGGCACTGCATACACATGTAAGCAGTGCCATCGTCTCCAAGAATGACGTCATATAAATATGTATGCAGTGCCACCGTCTCCCAGAATAACGTCATATGTTTACATACAGACGGAGATTTGACCTCACGCTTTTCAGATTTCTGGCTGTGCAGGTGCAAAAAAAAAAAAAGTGTGTCAGTTATTATTTAAACTATACTCTGCCACAAAAACAAAGAAAACAAAAAAGAAAAAAAACTTTGAGTTCCCCTTTAACTGCACGAAGACAAAGGAATGTCCACAGTACGTATGGAAGGTAAAGCTGGACAATATTTGTTTTATAATTGCATTAACTTGATGTGAATTTTGAATGTAAAGTTGTAAATAATGTTGAAGCCATAAGAGTGAAAGAAGGATTAAAAAGATTAGTAAGATTAATAAGATTATTCGATTTTCCAGAAGATACATATTTGGTGTGTCATTTATCATTTAAACAAATTTAGATTACTACAAGGTTGACAATTTAAAGGTAGGGTACACCATTGGTCATTGCTTGAATTATCATGAATGAGTATATTTGGGGGTTGTATTTTATAGCAAATATCGTTTAACTGAGCTGTTCGAAGTTTTACAATCATGGATACCTAAAAAAGCACGAAAAACCGCTGGTTTTTTCAACTGGCGTCGAGCAGTTATTCTTATGTTATCTTTGTTTTTTTCGCGATCGCCGTCTGGCGATCGCGAATTTTTCATTATAAAATTATATTTTTCGGAATAATTACAGGATATCTAGCGCAATCATTTTGCAGGATGCCTAGAATCAACATTTACTTTCAGACGAGTAAGATATTTCTTAATAATTCGGTAGTAAATATTTTCGATATCTGCAAATGGTGTATCCTACCTTTAAAGAAGTGTTTGAACCAAAAAACTAGAAAGAAGTGTTTGAACAAAAACCTGAGTTGTTCAAAAAGTGAAGTGTGATTAATATAGAAATTAAAAGGTTTCAACTTAAACATAAGAAAAAGTTGTTAAAAATATTTTTTTTTTTATTTATTAACCACTTCCAACAGCGGAGGAACCGCCAATTACAGGAATGGGATGAAGATTTTGATGAAGAGTCAATGATGAATAACTGAGTCTGATCAACGAATTGTAAATTATTTTGAGATTGAAGGAAGATTGCGTAAACTGTGTTTGAGAAGTGAAATTTGAAACTTCACAGGTTAATCAGTGATTAAGACATTTTGGATTGTTATAAATTAAAGTTAAGGATAATATAAATAATTACGGTGGTAATATTAATTAGAATTTAAAATTAGAAGAATAATTAAGGAGTGAAGGTTTAAAATTAGAATATTTGTATTGATAGAATTGATGTATTGATTAACCTGAAGTGATCAACCTTGATTGGAACATGTAATTTTTTAATAATAGAATAAGCGAGACACGCAACTAAATTTGACATTGTAAGCCATTTTACCAATTACATGTACACGTATCTTTTGTTGATACCAGGGGGGGGGCGGAGGGGGTCCCAAGAAAGTGCGCCACCAACGTTGAAATGTATCTCATTCGTTCTTCCACGCTCAAGAGCCACACATCTCACACAGTAAATACGTATGATCGCTACCGCGAAGCGCACCATTGAAACACGTACAGATTTGCTCGTGTATCGCTCTCTGCATTTAGTGATTCATACAACGTCCGCAAAGCCAGGTACGCAGGCACGATCTACACGGATTTTGTTTGGGGCGATGTCATTTTCTGCCATTTTCGTTCAAAAACAACACGATAAAACGCAAGGGGGTCACAGGCAGATTTTTTTTCAAAATTCAGTATATCACTGCTACATCCTTTTTTAACGTATCCATGGAAAAAAATGAGTGGGGTCAAAGCACGATTTTTCACAATTTATCGATTATTATTGCCCTTTTTAGGGGAGGTATTTGTTAACGTCGTTTGAGTATTTGTGCACAATCTCCACGCGCATCAACGGTACGTCAACGCTTAATTTTTTCGACTGCTTTTTTCATTTTCAATATAATTTTTGCCATTGGATGATAAAAATTAAGGTAAATAACAACCTTGTACAACTACAAAAGACAAGATGTTAAGATTGGATGCCAAAAACTCTTTATTTTTCGAGTGAGAAAATTGTTCCCCCCTATTTTGAGAATGGACGGTACCACAGCGTTTCGCAATCACAGCCTCGAAGGGCCCCCCCTCCGCCCCCCCCTGGTTGATACATTGATAACTGAATTTTAGCCAGACATAATTTGTGTATAGCTAAATCCTCTTTCTAAAAAGTCATTTTATAACTTTGATGAATACTTGACATTTAAAACTTTGGAGTAGAACTCCGTTTGATCATTGGTGTGCCATTTTACACTTTGGGAATTTGTTAATTTGGTCGAAATTAACAGACATTTTAGGTGATATATTTTGATAACCCAATATTGAGCTGACCTTGGTTTTTATTTGTCTGTGTCCCCAAATATACGTGGTGTGTTCAGTCCCATTCTTAAATGTACGTATAAAACCTCCTAAGAGGTTGGATGACAAACATTAGTCCTGCAGATTACTACAATAATATTGCATTTAGTGATACAAGCACCAAAATTGGCACACATGCTCATTTTGGGTCACCTTACACAAAAACCCCGTTAGCCAAGTTAAAATCCAAGATGGCCGCCATTTTTGAAGATGGCCGCCAATAAAGGCCAAATATCACCGAAATATTGATGTACGGATGGATAGAATGGCAATACAAGCACAAAACTTTGGCATTTAACATCCGTTTGGTCTCCCTGTTGTTGGCATATCCAAAACAGTATATTAGGCACTTGAAAATTCAAGATGGCCGCCATTTTCCAAAATGGTCGCAACTGAATGGCTAGTAGTAGTGTTAGCAAGGATCAAACAGTAATACAAGGACCAAAATGGGCATTTAATCTCCATTTGAATCCAATATTATGCTAAAATTGTCAACAACTTGGTAATTCAAGATGGCTACCATTTTTAAAGATGGCCGCCACAAGATGACTCAGCCTATGGGTGCACCAGCCTAATTCAAGTCCCATTGAAAACAGTGTAAAATCAACAATGTTCACGACCAAGTTTCATGCACACCGACATCACTGGGGTTTCTCAAACAACAATCAGATTATTGTCTTGGTCTTTATCTTTCCATTTCTTTTCAATTTTTAGTAGGTTAGCCAATTACATTTTTTAATATTCACACCAAAAGAAACTCACCTCCCGAAAAGTGATACTTCCCGAGCCTGAAAGCAGCCATTTTACAAATGGCATCCCTCCACGTTCTAGGGCAATTAGGACCCATTTTTCAACCGTAATTTTGTCAAGTCTGCCCTCAGATTGAAGCTCAAAAACCAGGGAGTTGATCCTATCCTATATTTACACAATCCCACCATTTATTTCACCAAACGGCATCCTTTTTCAAAAGAAATTGTGGGGGCACATTTCATGCAGATGAGCTCGCGTAGAAATTGTCCTTTCAAATAGGATGGTGCACCCCTATATGTTACAACAAGTGACACATAAATCTAAAAATATCTGGTACAAAGACATACAACACACTCTAAAAACAGATTGGTTGAAAATAACCAATATATTGGTCGATTTTAACCAATCCAGTTGGTAGATATATGGTAACCGAAATATTGGTTAAAATAACCAATCTGATATTGGTTACCTAGTCAATCCATATTGATTATAACACCAACCAATGCAATGTTGGTTAATTTAACCAACCCACAATGGACTCCAACCAATTTGTATTGGTAATTTGTATTGGTTATAGCACTAACCAATACATAATAGTAGGGCTGCATATTCATATTGGTTAACACGCAACCAATTTGCATAACACCAACCAAACAATTTGCATAACACCAACCAATACAATAGGTTCCCCGCAACCATTTACATAACGTGGACAAATTACGTAATGAAATAATACCAATGAAATTAACATTGCAATTATGCATACATACAATAATAACATATTCCTATTAGATATTAGCTACTGACCACTTACTACACACTTAGCTACTGCCGTTGTTAGTTTTATAGTTCGCTTTTTTGTCCACGACGAAGTCACAGCTATTTCTTTATGAAAAAATGTCAACAGTTGAATACGGATGAAATTTATTGTCAATTTGTCACTATGTTTGCACAAACATCTAAATTCGATCATGGAATCGTTTGAATAATTACATATTATGGTCAAAAAAGTTCATTTTGGACTAAATACCACAATTTAACATCGACTATTGTCAAAACAAATTGTCTCACTTCTGATTGGTTAGTTGCTGTAGGTACATTTCCTACATTATGAATAACCAATAGATTGGTTAATACCTTGGTTACAAGCTCAACCAATATAACTGGTTGAAGGACAACCAACATATTGGTTATGAATAACCATTAGATTGGTTAATACCTTGGTTACAAGCTCAACCAATATGACTGGTTGAAGGACAACCAACATATTGGTTATGAATAACCATTAGATTGGTTAATACCTTGGTTACAAGCTCAACCAATATGACTGGTTAAAGGACAACCAATATATTGGTTATGAATAACCAATAGATTGGTTAATACCTTGGTTACAAGCTCAACCAGGACTGATGAGATTGATTTGCTCTATGCATGGTATGTTAAAACACAGACTGTAAGCATCAAAGGCACGCTAAGTATGCCTTCAAATGTTCAGTAACGCAAATACAAAATAAAAAGTTAATCTTGGAAAGCAATTACAACAGTAATGGTAAGAATCTCAAGTCAGGTCGCAATTCTTGTAATCATTTTCTGTTGGCCGCCATTTTGAAAAATGGCGGCCATCTTTGATTTCCAGTGATTTATGATTTGTTAATTATAAATGACCAACGAGAGGTAAATTGCAGCTTTATTGTATGACCATTTGGTTTCTTTTGTAAAATAACCAATGTATGTCATTCAATGAAAGCAATCTTGAAAAACATGGCCGCCATCTTGAAAAAATGGCCGCCATCTTGAATGTTTAAGTTGTTTCTAGTTTTGAATTGATAAGGGGTACATTTTGTGGATAGTTGCAACTGTTGGTGCTTGTATGACCAATTAATCCAATGTAACATTAAGTGTTACCATTTAGTGGCGGCCATCTTGAAAAAAATGGCCGCCATATTGGATTTTAATTTGGCTAACGGGGTTTTTGTGTACAGTGACCCCAAAAGAGTAGTTATGCCAATTTTGGTGCTTGTATCATCAAATGCAATATTGTGGTGAAAAAAGTTATTAATCTGCAGGACTACATTGTTAAAGTTTGTATGTAAAGCGCCGGTCACAACCCACCCTGCGTGTTTTTAGTCTGTGGCCCGCACGCCACGCCTGGCCGTGAGCGGTTGCGTGCATCGTACGTTGCGCAAGTGGTAAGTGAGTTGTACATGCTTACAACGTGCTTACAATGTACGATCTCCGTGCGATTGCCGTGTTATCGTACGGAGGCCGTACTTACACGTGCTGCTCACGTACGGTGTCCTTACTCACTCGCACGTGCTGAGTGCGCCGTCCGTAGAGCAACTGACCGTGGGAAAAAATTTAAAAGACTCGCGGAGTTGGCTGTAGAGGGCACGCGCGTCACCCGTACTGTGGGTGAATCCGTAGCCCGAACGCAGCGAAAGTTCCTCGTGCACTAAAAGTGCTACGGCGTGTCTGCGTGCTCCCAAATCCGTACTGAGGCGGTACTCACCACGTACGAATCCCCAAATTTTGCCCACTTTTTGGCAAGTAGACAGCTCGCACTTGCAAATACGGCGTGTTGTGACCGGCGCTTAAGTGAGTGTTTGGGGAGTCTGCATTATTCAGATACACGTTACACTAGTCTGCCTACTTGTACATGTTGGCACGGTTGTCTCAGAAATCCGAAACACCTCTTGTATCCGGTCAGAGAGATCGTGTAATGATTCCACATACATGTAATACGCTACTGCGCATTTTGCGCATTGAATCCACGTGCTGCACATGTGTAAAGTTGTCCAAGGGGCGTGGCTAACTCACAGACAGCGATACCCTAGATAATATGTATAAAAGCGACCGAGTGAAAATTTCAACAGCTTTGATGTTATGCACCCTATTACGATTTTGAGCAATTTGTTTTCCTTTTAAACGAAAGAAATTTATGAAATGCAAATGAATTGTAATTTCCTTTAACTTTAAGACTCAATCTTACCTTCCGTAATGACTAAGAAATGCTGAGATGTACTCTTTCCTTTTCTGGAAGCCTTTGACAATCTGGTCAACCTACATGAAGAATGTCACCAAAAGAAATTAAAAATTTGTAAATTTCCTATAACCTTAAAGATCATAATAAATCTTGGTTTTATGGAAGAGCTTATTTTGCACGATTATACAATGTACACAATAAATAAACTTTTAAACAATGAAAACAGTATGGGCTATATTCACAAATATTCATTTTTGGAACTTGCGGATAGAATAGAAATTAATCGTAAAGTTAATCACAAATTAATACCAGTCTTCTCTAAAAAATTATTACAAATTTGTGATTTATTACATGTGAGGCCAGAATGCATAAATAGTCTGACACCATCCCATTCAACAGTTCACAATTTATAAAATACATTCAGGGAACATGACCAAATTGGCTTCCGACCAAAATGGCTTCCGACCAAAATAAGGTCCATTGTTTGTTTCTAAACTTCATTCTTCACTTAGATGCTTAGGTTGTGTATTTAAGTATATCCAGTTGTTGATTTTGGGCAAGCTGGAGAGCTAGATTCTAAGAGTACATTTGTCTAGCTCAGCCGGGTTAACACAGGTTAGTACCAGGTCATTCGTTTAGCTCCGACTTCATACTTGGGTCTCACCCGGGTCAGCCGCCACAGACCCTGCTCAAGGAGCCGAGTCACTGGTGGAAGACGTCACACACATGTGCTGTTCGTTTCGAACAACGAACAAATATGGCGGTCAGACAGTGGATAAGTTCAAGTGTAACCAAAATCAACTCTATTAGAGGTCTAAACAAATATTTATTTATTGAGCTCATTGTGATTTTATAACAAGCTGTTATTCCAGCCTGCGGTGGTTACTTGTTTGCGACTGACGAAAAAGAAGCTAATCTCAAGTCTCAGTCTGAAAACGGCGTTTTGTCAATGGCTACGACCACAGATGCGACCATCAATTAAGGATCGTAATAGCCCAGGTTTGAGCATTTGTTTAGCATGGCTCTCATGGCTAACCCAACTGCCTTTACCCAAGTCAATCCTGGTGAGCTACTTGTACTTGAGCGCATCAAGAAAGCAAAATGACCTACATTTTGAAAATAAGCTCATAACAAAAATTGTGTACACAAGAACAATTACAATACATGTATATCTAGCGCAATCTTTTTGCTTGATGCCTACAATCATTATTTACTTTCAAATAAGTAAGATATTTTCTAATATTGTTTAATATATTTCAACTCAGGAAATTAACCGTGGTTAAAATAGGAGCATTTTGAAGATATTTTGGACAGTCCAAAAATTGTGTACACAAAAACAAAGAGATGTCTCCACAGGGATACAAATTTGCAGATGTGTGCGTGAGGGGTTGTGTTTTAAGGAAACCACCAGTTTTAGTCCCATCCGAAAGATGCGGGCTAATTTGAAGAAGCCCTATTGTGTCCTAGACAAGCCATCAACAAGGACAATACGTGGGATGGTCTCCCATCCAATTACAGTGTACCAACCACAGTCAATACATCTTATTCAAGGTGAAGCCATTTTTGATCCTGCTCCCTTTAAGAAATCACATACGCAATTTTGTTGAGCGATAATGTCCACGTATTTATAGATTCGCGTATTTATATACACGTACAAATCAATAATCGCACTTACATTACGCGACAGTCGTGCATCTTATCGCGCTAATAATTTCAAAAGTCGCGCAACCGTCGCATATTATTTTGTTTCCGGGTACTATCAGCCAGAACCTGCTTCGTATCGAGTTCGTTAAAAAATCATCCCGCGCGTCGGCTCGGTGATGTTAATAATCCCGGCGCAAACTGATTAGGTGTTGCTTAAAACGTTAGGGTATCATTGATTGAAAATTATAAATTATTCATTAGAGCAGACTGGTATTAAATTTATTTCTTCACTTTAGTTCCAAAAACGAAGATTTTACTTCACTTTCAATTAAAAATGGCCGACCAGTGAATAAGGGGTATGGTGCTCAACTTGGCACTTATACCAGTAGCTTTGCCATTGAGCTGAACTGTCGGGGACAGTTATACATACTTATGCACATGTATTGGTATTAACAAAATATTTATCAGGAGTTATGTTTTACCATGTTTTCCAAGAGTTGACAGACATTTGGCACATAATCCATCAGACAGCTTCCATTTTGGAATGCTGGGATACGAAGGGACACAGAGCCACCCAGAACGCTGTGGATAAAAAAAAAGACAAAATGACTAGCCTGCCCAGCGCATCAAGATCCATCAGGTCAACAGTTTCAAGGAGAAACTGCCTCAGAGTCTGTGGTCACCCAACGCAGCAGGATCACTCTCTGGCACTGTTTAATGGGACTAGCTCTCACTGTCTCAGAAGTAGCCGACTGGTGGTGACAGCCAAATGCATCAAAGTACACCAGAGTTTTTCACCCTGAAGCTCTGTGCTGCATCTGGCAGGATTGGATTAAGATACAGCAAACGCCATCAGATCAAAAATCTACATTTTGGAACTCTTGATTTTGGAGGTGTCTCTTGCATTCGTTTCCAACTGTTACTTTAGAGTCTGGTGTAATTTATCTGCAGAAAAGGATTTACGATGGAACCACTAATAACCTGAAATTTGTTTCGTACTGTTGCTTGGCTAGGAGTCTAGAAGCAAATCACATCTTGGTAGAATAAAAACATTTCTAAATATGCTTCTCAGAGACGCATTTTTTTAAATTCTCGTCGGTAGTCATTTGGCTCTCTTGCTGGTCTTCTGTTTCTCAATTTTTTGCCTATTTTCCTTCATCTTGGGTTTAAATTTTTAAAAATAAACTAAAAGTTTAAAATAAGATGGGTTAACTAATTCGCGTCAGAGGATGTGTACATGGTGTATATGTGGCAAAGTTTTACCGGAATTAAAAATGGATGACGAATAAACACGTCAAGAGCAAGGCCGGAAAAATATGTCAGTGCAGTGACTGGCTCACAGCAAGCAAAGCCGAAAATATCCGGGTGTGCTACCCACAGATGCCGGCCTAAACCCGTCTTGGATCGAGGTTTGTGAAAAACATCTGTACCTGGGCCCTCTCAATGTTAAAATAATCCCGGCGCGAACTGGTTAAAAAGTTTTTACGTTTTTCTTGAGAATATTTTCCCTACAAATGACTTCTCTATCAATATTACTTCAACTTCTTTTCCAGTTGCTTCTATACGTACATTAGTTTGTTTATGCCCATAGCGTTATAGCAACACGTACAGCTTTTTCATACAACAGCTTGTTTGACTAATACCAATTGGTCGCTCAATAGCGTGTATAGTATGCTACATGTACATTCCTCCATAGAAGTAGGCCTTAGTCAGAGACGTTAGAGCCTTGGTCAAGGCATTTATCGTTAGCCGTCCGTACGTACAGCGCAGCGGTAATCGGAGCTCAAACAACGACCTCACGCGGCCACTAGTATATGCAAATCAACTGAAGATACTTGAACGCCTTGGATCATTGGTTAAGTTGAGGTTTTGAGGGCGGTGCTCATTATGCTAATAGATTAAGCTGATCTTTATAGTCATTTTCTTATTGGTCGATCGTTGCGTAGAAACTGCATAATTTCAGCTAGTGGTGAAAGGTCATAGCTAGCTCGCAAGTGTTTACGAACACCGCCATCGTTGACATAATATTTTATCGGAGAAAGTTGAGTGATTTTTAAGAAGGCTTGTAGGAATTACATATGAAGATTTGAACTGTCTTGCTTGATTGGTGAGGGTCGCGGTTATTTTCGCTCGTTTTGATGGGTATTTTCTTGAATGTTGACAATGTTATGGTCAAAACTAGTTGTGTTTAGCTGCTTAGTTTTGAGTTTTCAACTACGGCGACTGGAGAAGGCCGCGACTCTATTGAAACGTGTCGGACTCTATTGAAACGTGTCGAACTCGGCCCTACATTATATCGCACGCATCTAATCCAGCTGATCTGAAAACCGGGCCTCGGTAAAACGCGGAACTCTGATAATTAAATGCCTTGCCGGCTGAATTTTGCCAAGAAAATAATTAGAGTTATTGAGGATATAAGACACTTGTCCCTGTTTAAATTACGATATTGAGATCATTTTGAAGATTGGCTCTACAGCTGTAAACATGCCCCCTCCCCACAGCGTTGGACCATGTTTTGGACCATACAATGTGGCGATAACGCAAAGACCAGCATGCCTGGGTAATGGCGATTATGCGGCGATAAGAAACTGACCAAACACGCTGACAAACACTGAGTACCTGGCCGTACGTGCAAGCTCCGATCAAAATGGGGCTGCCTGAAAAATAACGGATTTCCCATAACCTGTCGAAAAATTCAAAAAATCATCGTGACCACGAAGAAAGGATTCTAATGGCCTTTCGCTGCTCGGGTCTAAAATCTTTGAGGGATAATATTTTCGCTGCAGAATTCAAACAAAACGACAGATCTTCGGACGACAGACAACGCTGAATATCTGCCATTTTGTCCTAATGTCATGCTGCAAATAAGTAACTGCATCAAATTTGATGACGTTGGGATTCAACCGCATTGTGATTGGACACTCCACATCTTAGCCCCGCCTATACTTATCTGTATTCGCATACGAGGTCATGCGCTAGAAATGTGGCGCAAAATATAGGAAAAACATAAGATTTTCAAAAACCGTTGATCCAAGGCGAAAAAGTAGCTTCAGTTTATTTGCATAAATAGTGGCCGTATGAGGTCGCTGTTCGCGCTGTATCTTTGCACGGGAAGCGCGAGCTAGCAGCATATGTGGGGTGTGCGTGCCGTGTATTTCTGGATGGATAACGACAGACGGATAACGACGAACGCGCCTTGAACAAGGCTAGGGACGTTAGAGCTTTATAGGGTGCCAATAGGTTCAGCTTCTCTTAAAATATTGTGTGTGCCTACGCGTACGTGTACTGTAATTTCAGGGACTATTGGTGCTGCTGTGACATGCCTACCATTACAAAGCGGTCGGTATCAGTTGGATTGAAACTTCTTGTGAGGCAGTTTACTTACTGTTCGACTCTTGGAGACAGGTAGAGTTGGGGGGACACCTTGGTGGCATCCTGATTCTGGAAACTGACCAATAGAATGGCTGCATCCTCACCAGGGTTGTCCTGGAAACCAAACACAAACGTTTGCCCTTCACTATTGTCATGCGCATTATGCACTCCGTGCTGTCTTAACCCTAACCCCCTAGGCTCTCGCACTAGAAAGCATACCAAACCTAACAAACTTTAACAACTGCACACAGGTTCAGTAATTATTGGTACTGAACAGAACAGTACTAAACCTGCTAAACTCCAACTGTTGAAGTTCTATTGACTTGGTACAGATGGGTCTATGCATTCTTCAGTGTTCAGGATTCAGGATTAGGGCTGTGATGACTGGCCATTGGCTCTGTGTGTTGGACTGTGTTTGAGTGGGGACACACAGGGTGTACACATACATCGTTGACCAGAAACTGTGCCATGACCAGCCAAACCTGTCAAAACCTGCAGTTGGAGTTTGATGGGCTTGGGGTAGTATTCGGTAGTATCCGGCGAGCTCACCGCATCCGGCGAGCTCACCGCATCCGGCGAGCTCACCGCATCCGGCGAGCTCACCGCATCCGGCGAGCTCACCGCATCCGGCGAGCTCACCGCATCCGGCGAGCTCACCGCATCCGGCGAGCTCACCGCATCTGGCGAGCTCACCGCATCCGGCGAGCTCACCGCATCCGGCGAGCTCACCGCATCCAGCGAGCTCACCGCATCCAGCGAGCTCACCGCATCCAGCGAGCTCACCGCATCCAGCGAGCTCACCGCATCCAGCGAGCTCACCGCATCCAGCGAGCTCACCGCATCCAGCGAGCTCAGTTTTACATCAAGTTTTACATCAAGTAAGTTGGTACATGTACTCCTTATTTACTAATTGAATTATGTACGGTACCTCTTAATGTTGTATTTTAAAAGCTCTTTTTCAGCAGAATCAAATAAATATCTCAATTTTTTTAAGTGTGATTTTAAGCTCATTTTGTGGCGACTGCATATTTTTACCTTGACAAGGAATTCTGGGATGTTTGAGAAGTCCACAGGAAGCCTGATGAGAAAGTTAACGGCTACTGGCCCCTGAAAAACAACAACAATACTAATAGATAAATGTACACACACCTTTAAATACAAAAATAAACTCCTCAAAGTATCGAGACACTAAAAAAAGAGCCAATAATTAACGGCCCGAATAGGTATGGATTAATCAAAGCAAATAACTCCGTGCATAATTTTGTTCTGCGTATTTTGACACCTCGATTGTTAAGATATGATGTTGCGGAGCGGAGTTATTGTCATTCAATGGTCGTAGGCCCAGTTTCAAAAGTGACAATCATCCCTACATGTATAAAAGCAGGTTTGCATTATTGTTTTGAATGATCAGGTTCTGCTTCTGCTTCTGCTTCTATAGGATGATTGTCAGTTTTGAAACTGGACCTACATGTACGACCATTGAAATAACAATAACTTCGCTCCGCAACATCGTATCTCAACAATCGAGGTGTCAAAATACGCAGAACAAAATTATGCACTGGGTTGTTTGCTTTGATTAAAACCATACCCTTTCAGGCCGTTAATTATTGGCAAGATACTTTTTGTGAGGAGTATGGATAAATCTGATGGATTGTTCCTACCTGCCTGTTCAGTTTCTAAAGTTGAGGGTGGAGTATACCATTTGCAGCTATCAAAAAGAACCAACCAAATTATTGCTGTACAACTTTGAAAGATACCGGTATTAATGGCACAAACCCCAATAAATTATTACTTCTGGTACATGTATGCATGCTGTTATTTTAAAGAAAATTATAAAAGAATGTCATGTGGTGTGTGCAAGCATTGACACGGTGCTTACACGTGCATGAAATATTCATTGGTTCAAATAGTGCATTCATGACATCGTGTAGCTGCTACGCCATGAGAACATGCTATGGGTGCTAATTCTGGCTACAACTCAAAACATGACTCGGCAAATTTTCAAAATGGCTGCCATATTGCTTGTTATTCTTCCAATATTTCTTCAAAGTACAAATCTGCGATGGCCCTATAGCCAAATATCTGTCTTGTGACATGTACTCTGTCATTGCATGTGTGTCAAATTTCATGCTTTTTCTCATTTAATTAAACAATGTACTAATCTGCTTAACCAGTTCGTGCCGGGATTATTTTAACATCACCGAGCTGAGGGGCGGGATTATTTTTAACGAAACGCGATCCGAAGCGGGTTCAGGCCGATAGTGCCGGGAAACACACCCACGCATTTCCGGCCTTGCTCACTGCTGACAGACATTTCTGAACTTGAACTTGGCGTGTTTATGCGTCATCCGTTTTTAATTTTAGGAAAACTTTGCGTTTATAAACGACATCCGGCGAGAACTGGTTAACTAAGACACCAAGAAATAATAATTTCACAGGAAGTTTAGTATATATACCTATAACTGACATACAGATCCTTGTCATTTGATTGGCAGAACTCGCATCCAGTGACATTAATTTTTACTCCCATTCACACCACGGCTCCAAAAGTTCCATTCGTTGTTAAATGAGATTTACTATTTACATGTAACAGTTACATGTACAGGATCATCATTGTTTCCACAGCTTTTAAAGTAAACAGTCAACCCTCACTCTAAAACCCGGGGAGACCACGACCCAATATGATGGTTGCGGATCTGTATGTCAGTTATATAAAATAAATACTGAGTGGCTTTCAATTGTGAAATGGGAGAAATATTATCGCTCTGTAAAATCTGGACTTTTTTATTTTACTCGGCTCTTCCACGTGAAATGAAAAAGTGAAAATGTAACCATGCAATAATATTCCTCGCATTCCACTCTGAGCACCTCAATATTTGTATTGTCATCAATATTCTTTATAGGACCTACATGCTCTTACATCGTATTAAGACCGAGGATTGAAACACAAAAAAGAAAACAATTTACATTACAAGAAAAAAAGAATCCTCTGACGACGGTTTCTTTGTCAACATTTGTCCTCGGTCGTTCGGGTAGTGTTAGGTTAATGGGGTTCGGATCTAAGTACATGTACATGTCAGGAATAAAGAAAACACAAAGGGCTATCCCCGGTCAATATGTGGTTATCTACTATAAATGTACATGCACAACAAGTTACTTTTTGGATAGCTGCAAAAGGTATACTGCAGCTTTAAAATTGCAAATGAAAAATCTGCTGGGAATTCATTATCTCTCACCCTAGCAGTTTTCTTGCTGTGGTAAACCTCAATGTCAGTGAATTTGCCATTCTCCAGGAGAGAGTTATATTCAAACTGCAGTCTATCTCCAAGTAGTTTTCTCTGATGTTCCTTGTAGGCACCTAGCAGTTCTCGAATCACCAGGGCCAGGGATTTGGGATCCTCGGCATCCCAATTCACGAGGCTCTGAAATAAAAATAAAAATTACAAAACCAAATTCTTACTGCATCTAAATTGATGTGGCTATTGCCAGCAGTGGTTGTGTCTATGAGAAGTGGCTTTACGCCGTCTATAGGTTTACATGTATGTGCATTCGATAGCCGTAGCCACTGAAGTGAATGCAGCCAGATACTCCAGGATGGTAGTATCTGCAGA
This sequence comes from Crossaster papposus, assembly GCA_037893245.1. Classification (NCBI taxonomy): domain Eukaryota; kingdom Metazoa; phylum Echinodermata; class Asteroidea; order Velatida; family Solasteridae; genus Crossaster; species Crossaster papposus. The sequence continues at coordinate 46,506 of JBAIAA010000949.1, forward strand.
ATGGAGGAAAGTTAGGGAGCGTCATTTACTAGATAATTTGTTTAATTTGCCAAAAACTAACAAAATTGCTGCAAAAAAACAAAAACAAAACCTCTTGTCAAAAAACACAAACCCCTTTTTGCCCAATGTTCTTAAGTTAAAGGTAGGATACACCATTGGTAATTGCTTGAATTATCATGAATGGTTAGATTTGGGGGGTTGTATTTTATAGTAGATATCGTTTAACTGACCTGTCCGAAGTTTTACAATCATGGAGGTCAAGAAAAGCACGAAAAACAGCGATTGTTTTCAACCGGCGTCAAGCAGTTATTCTTATGTTATTTGTGTTTATAAAAATCAATTTTTCAGAATAATTATAGGGTATCTAGCGCAATCATTTTGCTGGATGCCTAGAATCATTGTTTACTTTCATATGAGTAAGATATTTCTTAATAATTCGGTAGTAAAATTTTTCGATATCTGCAAATGGTGTATACATGTAAGTACCTTTAACTGCAGTCCTCAAATAGTGTTATTTGACTTAGAAATATAATAATTTGCTGATCTGTTGCAAATTGTGCTGTACGTTTTAGAATAAACACAGGGATACCGTACGTTATGCCCAAACTAGCCATTGGTCGCAACTATTCTAGTTGAAACACTTAATAAATAAACCTGAGTACGCATCGGATGACATGTACACTCGCAAAGTTTTTCCGGATTTTTAAAACGGATGACGGATAAACACTTCAAGAACAAGGCCGGGAATATCTGTCAGCGACCAGCTCGCAGTGAGCGAGGTCAGAAATTTTAGGGTGTGCTACCCACAGATGTCAGCCTGAACCCATCTCGGATCGAGGTTAGCATTTGCAGAATCCCGCGTCTGGGTTTGGTCAATGTCAACATAATCTTGGTGTGAACTGTCAAGGGAAAACTGGTCATGTCTAGCAAACTTTGTAGCAAAACTGGTGTCTTTGATGAATTTTGCCTTATACATGTACATACATTATGTACACACATGTAGCTGCCTTGCGCCAAAATGGCAGCATCGAGCTACACCTCTCTAGGAAGCTGAGATAGTACATTTGGAATGTTTCCTTGAACCAATGATCAGGGATAATAATAATGTAAAGTGCTTTGATCTGAGTTAAAGGCATAATATAAATCTGTTATTATTGATTATTATTTGAATAAGTTTCTTTTAAAAAGAATGTATACAAATGATTGAATACTCACTTTTATTTCTTCAACTTCAGGCATGAATCCCAAGTCCTGGTCAGTAAAGATGAAATCAGGTGGATCTGATGGATGCATGCTGTCCAAAATAACTTGCCCTGCCATCAGCAACGGGAACAGTTTACACCAATAAATATCTTTCCGATTCAATAATATTAAAAATTTGGCAATTTGTTAATGAATAAATTTGGTCCTTCCATCCTTCCATTAAACCACAATCAAAGGTACACTGTACAAGAACACACATGTATTGGCTTTAACCAGTTTGCGCCGGGATTATTTTAACATCACCGAGCCGAGGCGCAGGATTATTTTTAACAAAACTCGATCCGAGGCGGGTTCAGGCCGATAGTACCGGAAAGCACACCTACTGTACATTTCCGACCTTGCTCGCTGCTGATGGACATTTCCGGTCTTGCTCGTGGCTGCTTTATGCGTCATCCGTTTTGACTCTGGGGAAAACTTTGCGTTTATATACGTCACCCGTCGCGAACTGGTTTATAATACAAATAACATGGCATCCAAATAAACCTGCAACACACTGTGTTAACCCTAACCCCCTAGGCTCTCGCACTAGGAAGCATACCAAACCTAACAAACTTCAACAGCTCACACATGTTCAGTAATTTTTGGTACACTGTACTGAACCTAACAGTACTAAACCTGCCAAACTCCAACAGTTGAAGTTTTATTGACTTGGAACAGTGATAACTGGCCAGTGGTATTATGTGTTTTCGTGGGGACACACATACAAGGTGTAAGTGTACACTTACAGTTGACCAGGAACTGTGCCGTGACAATGTGGGTCACTCACGTATAACTGCCTGTGCATTCTCAAAATTTCTAACATTTTGACAAGTCTCATGCCTTTCTGTCCTGAACCTCACAGAATTCAACAGGGTCTCCCTGGGCCTTTGGTACTGAGTCAAACAAAGTCTAACAACAAGTTGTTACGGTTTGGTACCAAACCTGCCAAAACCTAGCGAAAGCTGCAGTTGGAGTTTGATGGGTTTGGGGTAGTTAGGGTTAAGGACTACATTGTACCATACTCCTTTTAGGAAATTGTCTATCCCCCAAGCTTGGGATTCATAATCATGCCATTACATTTTTAGAGAAATAAAGTTGATAAGATAAGTAGTTTGTGGTAACACCACGGTAATACTCTTTAGTGAGATGTGTGGTTCTGAAAAGAACTTGAGAGAACTTAACGTTTTGGACAGTATGCTCTGCCTGTCGTCAGGAGACTCAGAAATTCAAACGATGAAGCGAGGTTATATGAAGCCTGGAAGCGATGAAGTGTACGCAAAATGCACACAAACTTAAAGGAAACAGTTTTTTCACTAGCATTATTTTGACTGATATTCTGCATAATTATGGCTTCACCAACCCAAGAGTGCAGGTTTTACCCTCCAAAAATACAACCTCTTGATTCCCCCTGTGATGAAATCTGCTTCAACTTTTTCTTCCGATTTGCAATAAAGCTGATTTGTTTGGGTAAAGTGAACCTGGAAAGAATGTTGCATAAACCCGATGCCACTTTTTTCATGTGAAAGTCAGTCATTGCAAACATGTGGAAAAGACATAAATATGGGACTGAGAAACATTTCCAATTTTGTTAGAAAACACTTAGAAAATGTTCTTGACTCTTCGTAGACTCTGTACACAACCAAAGAAGTGGCGTCAGGATACTGCATTCTTTCCGTGAACCCGTTGCACAATATCAGGCTGAATATTTTTTTTTTTAATCCCTGTTTTTCACTTACTTTTTGTGCAGACAAGAGTAGGGGGGTGCCTTGGTTGTGGATTGCAAGTCTAGTTGACTGGGACTAATTTCTACCCCTGGATCTTTTATTTGAAATTTTTTCTAACCCCCCTCAATCCCCCAAAATCCTCATTGCAGTTTTAGAGGATTCTGAAGTTAGAGGATGAATGGCAAAAATTGCCAGTTGAATTTGAAGGATGAAATGAGTCAAAGTCGTAGGCCTTTATACACAGTATTCTTTGTGTTCAGACGTGTGCATAATGTATGGATTATGCTTAATACCGTATCATCCGCACTGCTTCTAAATGTCATCGGTATTACTCAACCCATAGCAGTGATTGGCAGAGGATTTTGGAGGATATACATGTAGGCAGTAGTCACCACTGAACAAATTTCTAAAAAATAACAGATGATTTTTGAGGATTGAAGTTATAACCATTTTTTACCTTGTGGCAAGCAATTTCAGAAGGATTTTAGCAGGATTGACATCGGTTCCTACATGTAGCAAGAGGATTTTCGGGGTTAAGAAGCTTGCGTTCTGGCCAAAGCTATCGATACATTTGGGGACATTTTGAAAATACAGTTTAAATTAAACGACAATTCAAATAATACATGTAATACTTACAAGTCACTGTGTTTCCTGCATATGGAATCTGAATCTTGAAGCGATCACAGCAATGCTTTTGTGTAACCGTGTGCCTCCTTTTTGGGGAGAAAAAATCCAAACATGTAAATAAATATAATTATAATACATACATGTACATACAATTTGTGATGTGACCCGGGAAAATCCTTCACATGGTGAAATTTGTTGCTGTCATCAATTCCGCAGCTCAGATGCACTGCATACAATTTGAAAGGTCATGGTACGCTACCCAGAATGCCATGCGTTTCTTTCAAGGAAATCTGTGAAGCCACATCAGTGCCACGCCTTAGATGCGCTGCATACAATTTGAAAGGTACAGGTACACATAGGCCTACACAACAATTATTTCACAATGTGAAGGGTTTTCCTGATCACATCACATTTATCCATTCATCAGAATTTGTGTGGGTCGATGAAAATTCAATATGCTGTGTACAAAAATTATTATCATGAACTCTATGACGGGCAGGTCAACAGGACAGTGTCAAAAGTCAATTTGATTTATTTCCAACTTTGTTCCGACCCGAAAAAATACAAACTGTCTGGCGGTTTATTATTTCAAACAACGCCTCAACCAAATTGCAGTGAATGAAAAGTATCAATGTGGCCAGCGAACGCTGCGTGTACATACTTATAGCCATCTTGTTGTCAGTAAGTCTGTCAATGTCTGTCAGTGGAATCAATCTATCTTGGCTCCCTCGGAAGTCCTTTACATGGCAACGGTATAATCAAAGAGTCCATGGTGGAATTAAGTTTGATATGCGGCTAGCAATACCCGTACATATTAAAATCAAATTTGTATTTTCTTTAGTGTCTGCACCATGCATTTAACTTTCGGCCAGCCGAGAACCGAACCAATGCAGCATTCGGGTACCCGGATCCAAAATTACTCGTGAATGCACAGGCCTACATGTACATACATATGTAGTTCATTGTCGTAAGAAAAATTCCACACGGCTGCCGTATCAAGAGTCACTGCATTTATAATATTATCTATAGATCAAATTCTTTTTTTTTCTTTTTTTTTTATGTCTGCAAAATTATTTCTGATATTGATAATACAATTTACTATTTTTTCTAGTAACATTATTTATACAAATTACAATTAGGCCTTTTAAAATTAATAAAAAGGTTTACATCGCCGTCCGTCCCGATTTTTAGCTCCGTCCCGATATTTTTTTATATTTTTTATTTTTTCTAAAACTGTGTTTTTTCTACTTCTGTGCATGCAATTGATGGTCTAAGATCGTCGATAACAACTGCGCGCGCCATGCTGTGCTTGTAGGAAGATGTACGCGATCGCTTTATCAAAACCCGCCTTCAGAAAAGTCGCATCACGTGGCTGACGGCATGCAATAGCGCGCTCTGCAAAGATCGTCAGTCAACAGGGCAAGTCGCTGCACGCTGGACAGGTGGCTAACGACGTCAGATGTAGGCTCTATTCCTTCCATTATGACTATCATTCCAATGTGTTCAAGCCACACTGTATTGATACTATTTAATAAACAATGAACGATCGCTACGTATACAATTTCAATTTATTTCAAGTTAATATTCACATAACTGTCTGAGTGATTGACGATGTATTTTGGCGGGAAAAGCGCCTTGCGGTTTCAGTCATTCTCAGGGTTAAATATAAAATATAAAATATAAATTCCCCTCCCCACCAATTTTTTGAAACCTTAGTGATGTAAACCTATTTATTAATTTTAAATAATCGTTAAATCCAAAAAAAAAAAAACATGTTTAGCGTCACCGCCCGCTTCCTTTTTGGGGGCCGCCTCCTTTTTTCTTTTATTTTTCTTTTTGAAAAAAATGATAAATTTTATCATTTAAAAAAAAACAAAAAAAAACAAACAAAAAAACAGATAATAAAATTTTAAGATCGTATTTTAGACTTTAGCATCACTGTGTACATGCTGTGGAAATATATTTTTTCTAATAGGAAGGCTAGGGTGTGACGTGCACGATGCATACTGTACATGATCGACCCACATGAATTTTGATTTTTAATCGTGGGTGAACCATGTTTTAATTTTAAATTGGAGGATAGGGTGTGAGTGTGACATGTTTACTGCATGACTCGCATTAAGATGTGTCGGGCGGCCATTTTGGAAAAAAAAAAAAAAAAAAGGGGGCCTCCTCCTTTCTTTAAAAAACAAGGCATGACGCTAAACATGGTTTTTTTTTATTTGGCCTTATATTTAGGACATCTCTAATTTGTTATGACTCATTATTATAAGTTCTGTTTAAAACGGTCTTTTTAGAATAAATATCCAATACCAAAATGACCTAAATTTGCAGGCTGGAGCAGTTTTTTTTAAGATTAACTTCTGTTTTAGTAATTTTGAGAAATACTTTAAAGAAAGTGTGACTTTTCTACATTGTTTGCAGTTGGAGACGAGTGTGAAAGCTAGACACAATGAGTGACATTGACAGCCTGATACTAATAAGCCTTATTGCAAATATCGCTTGAATGAATTCGCACAATATACAAAGCACTGTGGGAAGAAAAAGGGGGCAGTATCTGCTGCTTTTCTCTTCCCACAACTCTTGTTATATCCATTGTGCAAATTCACTCAAGCAGCTACAAATGTAGTGGTAGGAACATAAATAAAACAAATCAAATTGGGCTGATAATGTTGTTTAATATCAGTGCAGAAAGATGTAGCTAATTTTTCTGAGCAAAATGACAACTCAATCATTCATATCGGCCAACTGGAAGTTGAATTGCAGAATATTTAAGTTTTATTAGTCCAGAGATTGAGTAAAATAATTCTCAATGCCAGCTTTGTTTTTTAACCCTAACCCCCTAGGCCTTACTTTGGGCTAAAGAACTGCGTACTACAGAATACTACTTAGTATTTTGTAGCACTGGGTCTCTCCATGACTGATGATTGGGTGTGTACTGACAGAGTACAGATACTGCCAACTACACAATACTAATAGTGGTAATGCAGGTCAGCTACTGGATACTACCAAATACTAATAGGGTGTAGTAGTTTTTAGTATTTGGTACTTCAACCCCAATTGTATTGGTAGTATTTTTTAGCATTGGGTACTTCAACCCCAATTGTATCAATTGGTAGTATTTTTTAGCATTGGTTTTGTTTGCTTGTTGAGTGTGTCAAGTTCATATGTACATTATGTATGCTGATGGGTAGGGTGTTCTGGGGTAGGGCAAGGTCAAGGTGGCACCACCACTGGTCCACATGGGACACATGCAGTAATGGGTTTGGGTGATTGATTTATTTCAATATGTACATTGTATACATACAGGGCTACATATTACTACGTACACTATTTGGGGTGAAGTACCTAATACTAAAAATTACTACAGGCATTGCACACAAGTCAATGAGAGTACTGCATACTACTTTTTACTACTAGTAGTAAAAAGTAGCATTAGGTAGGGTTAGGGTTAAAGACAGAATGTTTAATTATTAAATGGAACAGCCAAAACCCGGAAGTTAGACGCCTCTAGCCTACAGCGTGCATTGTAATTAGTCACGTGATATCAATATGGCTTTGCAAATTGTAATCCCTACCCATTGTTGTATGGGCCTATACCGTATGTGCATATACGCATGTGTGGAATAAAAACTCATTGCGTTCGAAAGCGTCGCAATATATTTATTTCCCGACTTTTTTACCAAGTTATTTGAGTATGATCTTTCGATTTAAAGCATATTCATTGATGTTTCTCAATCCAATTACCGTCAAATGTCAGCAATTGATGCAGCAATCGGCGATATCCAATATGGCATCTGTATCAACGATGCTTTCCCATCATGCTTTGCGCTAACCCCGGGAGAAAGGCAAAACAAAATTTTGCGCGGCAAATTTGGGATGCGCAGTAGGATGCGCAGTAGCATGATTTCGCTGGCTAGTACTATAGCCTATGCACTATATAGGCCGGATATTTATTTAAGGCTTATTCATTGGCTGATCAGCTAATTAATAAAAAAAAATTATTTTAAATTTTTTGTTGGGGGGGGTTATCACAGCCAATTAGCATCAGCTTTAATTGCATTAACCCTAACCCTCCTGGGTATTTTGGCTAGAAACCCTGCCAAACGCATCATCATAATCATAATCATATTGCATCGTTGGTCAAGTGACTGGGCTGCAGTATACAGTGCAGCGAGATATAAGCGAGTTCGGTATTCGGTATTCCGCTGCATTTCCACTGCACATGCGCACATGAAGATTTGACGATTTTTCTTTCGGGATAAACATTTCATCGATTGCGTGCAAAAGCATAGCGGGGTACCAGCCAATTTAAAGAGATCGTCGTGTTTTAAAGTTACAGTAACATTTTTTTTTTTTACGTTTTGGCAAGCGTTTTGGTATTTTCAGGTGTTTTGTGTGGCCAAACTTTTGTTCGAACAAAGTTCCCATCGTCTTTTCGATTTCACAAGAAAATGCACAAAATGCGGATTCGGTTACCACGTCCCCCATTATACTAGCCTTGTGTGCATTTGTCTGCCGTATCCCTGTTGAATCTTGTTGTGCACATGCGCAGTTGGATCGAATTGGCTTATTCATCCAGGCATTACTTATCACACTCAGAATCAGAAATCTTACAACAACACAAGTGCAGTTACGTACCCAGTTTTCGGATCTGATACATACAGTGGTCCTCCACAAACACCAACATTATTCTCTCTTATTAAGGAATCTACAAATTTCCCTACTTTAGGGTCCAAATAATCCAAGATATCCATACAAGTATTCACTTTTACACCATGAACACAGACTTCCGTCAAATCATGGAAGCTGCCATATTAAAAAATATAATATAAGCTGGTTTCTTATTAAAAACGTAAATAATATTTTGAATTAATGTTAATACGTCAACAATTTAATTGTTTGTACGAAAATATAATTTACAAATTTGATATTAAGCAGTTTATATTCTTAATTTTGTTATAATATTACTATATAAATTATAAATTTGCGACAGAGCCAAATAATTATAGCATGGTACTCTACCCATGTTGTTGTTAATTTGCTAAAGAAACTGCATTAAAGCACCTAGGTGCCACACAACACTATAGTTTCTGTGTTATCTAATTTAGAAAAACCAAAAAGGGCCATACAAATATAAATGCTATGTTTTGCGGTTCTTCTGTGAACAACAATTGGGCAGTTTGGTTGATATATGTTTTGACATGGAATATCGGCATTTCTACCGAAAGGGGAAACGAAAATGGAAGAGAAAGGTGCAATTGTGTGTTCAGCACAGCAGTCACTCTTGATCAGCCACATGCATCATGCAGCAGAATGATCTAATTCATTCAGTCATAATTGTGCATGATTGATTAATCATTTAAATTAATGATATTGATATTGAATGTTTTTGTTGTTGAGACTAGAGAGTATAAGCCAATTCCGTATTTCAACTGCGCATGTGCACAACAAGATTCAACATTTGTTCTCCTGGGATAAACACGGCAGACAAATGCACACAAGCCAGACAAGGCATACAGTATTACACTAAGGGACGTGGTAACCGAATCCCCATTTTGTGCATTTTCTTGTGAAATCGAAAAGACGATGGGAACTTTGTTTGAACAAAATTTTTGCCACACAAAACACCTGAAATGTAGTAGTAGGCTATACTAGTAATAAGGTGTTTCACGGTACAATGTATTATGCGCCATCTTGTACACATGTACATGGGCAAATTTACACGCGTTGCTGTGTACGCATCGTTGATTGAAACTTTCGCGCTTCCAAATTGATCATGCGTTCATTTAAAAATGTGCCCGCGTGTAGCAACGCGTGTTCTTTTTGCCCCGTGAACAAAATGGCACATATTACTGTGACACACTTAATTGCAAATGCTTCTCTGTACAGATCATATGTACTAATCACCAACAACACGCATATCACCGACAACACATCAAAATATATTACATATTGACAAAAGGAGTATAGAACTGTAATACCTACAATACAATTACAAAGAAGTGTCGCTCAACTTGAGGTTACATTTCATTTGTTAAAATGGAAATTCTTTTTTACGCGAATTTTTTCTCAATCCAGCACGAACATTGCCCGCCATCTTGCCTTTGCACGCAGCCATAAGTTTTATACCCATTTTGTCAATATATATAATGTTTTGGATGTGTTGTCGGTGTGTTGTTGGTGTTGTGCTTGTTGTCGGTGATTAGTATACTGTATATGACTGCTCATGACACAGTCCCGGGTAAGATTCGTGTCTTTTCAACATTTTTGCACTGATTGACCCTCATGATGAAAACAAGTGGCAATTACATGTAAACAGCACATAACCAACCCACCTTTGCTTTTGTCTATGCTTTCTTTCGTTCGTGTAGCTGTCATTATGACGTGAACGTGGCTTGGACTTCGGAGATAAGCAACAGTCTCATAGCAACCTCTCCACTCGTTGCCGACATTGACGCCGATAATAGACTCGACATCATCTCGCCGGCCTTTACGGAGGAAGTCGTTGGCCTTGATGGGGTCAGAGGTCAAAGCCTTCTAGGGTCAAACTGGCCAGCAACCTTTCAAGGCATCTCTTTCCACGCATCACCATTATTGGTGAGAAATGGACACTAAACAAATTGATTACAAAAGTAATTGAAAGACTTGTATTTGAGTCACTAAAGTCTGAGTCCGAGTCACAACTCCCGAATTGTGCAGTTGGATTCCGAGTCCTGAGTCACAAAGGTCGAGACTAATTCATAAGTCATTTTGACATGGGAAACGGCTAGTCAAAAAAATTTGGATTCTCAATATTGTGTATGAGAGTCCCAAAACTGAAGGTATCGGTATTGAAAACTTGCAACACAAGAAAATAGACTTGCACTGTTGCACATGAAACAACCAGTCCAACACGCCTTTAGTGCTGAGTCAGCCAACCGTGTCAAATGACCCATGTACACATGGACCGGTATGTTGTACCACTGTCAGAACATTAAGAGATCAGTCCTATCAAACAGATGGACATGCACAAGTCTAGTCTTAGTCTTCAAAATGAAACCATGGGCTTTAATTTACTTTTTACTCTTATAACCCCAACTCCCATTTTTCTTACACATAACCTGAATCCTGAACAATTTTTCAATTCCAAAGTGTTAAAACTCCATGTAACCTAAATCTTGGTGACCACTACCTGAATCCTGCAAAAATCCTGCAGTGGGCCAGCCAGTGTTATACCAAGTCTTGGAAACAAACAAGTTTTATCTTCTAAAAATAGATATGGCTGGAAAAAATTAACCTAAAATTGACCATCACAGGGGGGTAGCCATTATGATGAGTGCTCTGAAATCAGACATAAATTTACCCAAGTCAACACAATAAAGAAAGCAGTCAAAAACAGAACAGCTGCTTAGAACACAATTACAACTGTTACATAGTGCAGGATTCAGGGCATTTTTAATTGGAAGTTGATGTATCAGAGGAATTTGCAGGATTTAGGGCGTTTTGGGTTTTTTTGACACTGGAGGATAAAGCAGGATCCAGGTCACAAGGCCTAAACTAATGCTGGATGATTTTTCAGGATTGAGGTTGGCACGTACAGTACTAGGGTTTTTATGCAAATGAGAATTTTGGAAGTTTTAGGTTATTTGTTACTTTGTACTTTCACACTGCTCATGCTCTATGCACATTCTCCAAAGAGCTTCAGTCAAGGTGTAAGTTATGTGTCAAGGACAGGAAACATTTGCATACCAAGGGTCATGTGTGCAGACCCTTGTTGTAATAGGGCACTTACTGGGTGTTTGTTCCATGTTTGGCTGCTTTAGGGCTGGATGGTAAACCCACTGCCGGATTGTGCAGGATTCAGGCAGTGGTCACCAGTAATAAATACGGGCCTGATGTTACTACCAAATTCTTAAGAAATATCTTACATATTTGAAAGTAAATAATAATTGTAGGCATCCAGCAAAATTATTGCTCTAGATATCCTGTAATTGTTTTAAAAAATTGAATTTTGCCGGATGGCAATCGCAAAAAAACCAACAAGAACAACATACAAAAAACTTCCCGATGCCGGTTGAAAACAAACGTTGTTTGTTTTGCTTTTCTCAGCAACCATGATTGTAAAACTTCGGACAGGGCAGTTAAAGGTAGTATACACCATTGGCAATTGATTGAATTATCGTGAATAAGTGGATTTGGGGGGGTTGTATTTTGTAGTAAATATCGTTTAACTGACCTGTCCGAAGTTTTACAATCATGGATGCCGAGTAAAGCACGAAAAACGGCGTTTGTTTTCAACCGGCGTCGAGCAATATTCTTATGTTATCTTTGTTTTTTCTTTATAAAATTCTATTTTTCAGAATAATTACAGGATATCTAGCACAATCATTTTGCTGGATGCCTAGAATCATTATTTACTTTTAAATGAGTAAGATATTTCCTAATAATTTGGTAGTAAATATTTTCGATATCTGCAAATGGTGTATATACTACCTTTAACCCTAACCCCCTAGGCCTTACTTTGGGCTAAAGAACTGCGTACTACATAATACTACTTAGTATTTTGTAGCATTACATGTACAATGTAGGTCTCTCCGTGACTGATGATTGGGTGTGTACTGACAGAGTACAGATCCTGCCAACTACAAAATACTAATAGTGGCAATACAGGTCAGTAATACTTACCTGGCAAAAAAATGCAGTAGTCCAGCCTTGACCCATTGTGTCCCAAGTGACAATTTTTGCTGTAGAGGTTATAGAACACCTTACACAGCATACATGGGCCATGCACACTCAGCAAGCAGAGGTACCCAATGCTAAAAAGTACTACGAGTGCAATTAGGGGTGAAGTACCCAATACTACAAATTACTACAGGCATTGCACACAAGTCAGTGAGAGTACTGCCTACTACTTTTTACTACTAGTAGTAAAAAGTAGCATTAGGTAGGGTTAGGGTTAAACGATATTTATCATAAAATACAACTCTATAAATCCACCCATTCCTGATAATTCAAGCAATTACCAATGGTGTATCCTACCTTTAAGTATTATCATTGTATTTGTTATTCAGTATGACATTGACAGTGATGGCAGAGAAGACATTGTCCTATTCACATCTGATGGCGACATTCACTTCTTGGATGCCCAAGGGAACAGGCTAAAGGATCGGACGATGAACGTTCCACCCATTAGTATACAGAGGGAGTGGTGGAATGAGGTGACTGGTCTGCTAAGACAAGACACAATCAGCCGGTTTGTACGGACATCTGTACCAGGAAAAGTATGTTGAAAATTAGAATTTAACTTCATAACAACGATTGCCGACCGGCAATCGTTTAAAGATGGACTACAACGAAAACTCACACATTAAATTTATTATCGGACCTTGTTTATGTTGTGTTCAGGTAACACTTTATTGTTACGGTCATGTTTTTCTCTAAATAATTTTGTTGCAATTTGACCGAAAAAATTAGACCTCGATTCTTCGATTTTGAAATTCCCCGCCCTGTACTGGTTCCAGGCAAAGATCCACTGAAAACCACAATGAAATCCACGATATAGTACCAGCGGACTTGTAAACCAGCGAAAAGTGATGACGTACTACCCATGAGCAACCGAGAGTAAACAAAAGACGCCATGTTATTCCGCATTGCATTGTACGGTAAAAATGCACGCACACGGTCGACCCGAGTAAATCGTCATGGGTAGTACATGTACGTCACACACGAAGTATGAATTATTCATGAGTTAAGGGCTTTTGCTGAAACTGGGTCGTAGAACGCCGATCAATTTTGTGTGTTTTTTGCATGAAGGAACAAGTTTTATTGAATACTAATGATATATTAGTAATCATTATACATTTCTCGAACAAAAACAGCAACACAGCCTTTATCATTATTCCGTTGTAGTCCATCTTTAAAATTGATACAAAATTTAACTTTTCTTTACCCCTAACCCCCTAGGCCTTACTTTGGGCTAAAGAACTGCGTACTACAGAATACTACTTAGTATTTTGTAGCACTGGGTCTCTCCGTGACTGATGATTGGGTGTGTACTGACAGAGTACAGATACTGCCAACTACAAAATACTAATAGTGGCAATACAGGTCAGTAATACTTACCTGGCAAAAAATGCAGTAGTCCAGCCTTGACCCATTGATGTGTCCCAAGTGACAATTTTTGCTGTAGAGTTTAGAACACTCTACACATCATACATGGGCCATGCACACTCAGCAAGCAGAGGGACCCAATGCTAAAAAGTACGCTGAGTGCAATTAGGCATACAAAAAAAAAGGTTATGTTGGCGTAACCCGACCGACCCTAAAAATACGGCCGACCCTGGAAATTTTTTTTTTCAAGGGACGAAATTTAATGATTAAAATCTATATAAATCTAGTTATAAATACGTTTGAAACCATTTCTGACCGTTTCTCATTGTTGTGTGTGTGGATTGTGTATATATTGAACCTGGACAAAAAGAACCCAGTCACGCTTATCGCTAAGAGAAGGGGTTAGAAACAATTAGAAAACATATCATTTTCATTGCTGGGAGGAAAAAAAAAAAATCCCTACCTACCTACATTTTTTTTTGGGCCCGTTACGCCAACATAACATTTTTTTTTTTATGCCTTAGGGGTGAAGTACCAAATACTAAAAATTACTACAGGCATTGCACACAAGTCAATGAGAGTACTGCATACTACTTTTTACTACTAGTAGTAAAAAGTAGCATTAGGTAGGGTTAGGGTTAAAGCCACATCACATCAGGTGCCTTGATTAAAGGATGTTTGAGCCTGTTATTTACCTACAGTAAGGTAAGAAATTTCATAATAATTTTGGTTTAATATTTATTTTTGAAAATGATGTATACTACCTTTAAATTAATTTTAAAGGTAGGATACATCATTGGCAATTGCTTGAATTATCATGAATAGGTGGATTTAGGGTTTTTTGTTTTTTAGTAGATATTGTTTAACTGACCTGTCCAAAGTTTTACAATCATGGATGCTGAGAAAAGCAAGAAAAACAATGTTAGTTTTCAACTGGCACCGGGCCGTGGTTCTTATGTTGTTCTTGTTTGTTTCGCGATCGCCATCCGGCGATCGTGTATTTTCTCTTATAAAATTCAAATTGTTTTTAACAATTACAGGATATTTAGCGCAATCATTTTGCTGGATGCCTTCAATCATTATTTACTTTTAAATAAGTAAGATACTTTTTAATAATTCGGTAGTAAAACTTTTCGATATCTGCAAGTGTATCCTACCTTTAAAAGCTTGAGTATGATAAATTAAAAATGATGTGCAAAAGTATAGCATGAGTTATACCTTGGATTCACACCAATCTATAACTTTTCACTTTTTCCTCAGCTTGACGATTCATCCAGCAAGCAGCAGTATATCAGCGTGAATGCTCACGTGTTAGCAACACCAGTTATTGCTGATCTGAATCAGGATGGTGTCACCGAAGAACTGGTCGTACCTGTCAGCTACTACTTTGACGACGAGATTACCAGGTGCATTTTTATGCTAATTGTTTCTACCTACATGTACTAAAGCCGTGTTTCCATTGGACTTTTTTCTGCGGTCTCGCAGAAATGTACTGCGACATGCCTGAGTTTGTTTAGCTCAGTCGTTAGAGCATCAGACTGAGGATAGCAAGGTCCACAGATCAAGTCGGCCTCCACTTGCCCAGCGTATGGTAGCACTTCGGTGCGGTAAGTGAACTGGGAGTTGAAGACAGGTGTGGCACTCTGTCTCAATAATTGATCTCCCTGGTCTAGTGCTAACGAAAAGAGGATAGACTCCCTCATTGTATGACTGATATCGACAATAGTCGTCTTCGACCTACCTACCTACCTACCTACCTACATGTACCTACCTACCTACCTACTGTATCTATCTATCTATCTATCTATCTATCTATCTATCAGGCTATAGTTCATCCAGACGTTGGACAAAGCCCTCCTCATAACATTTCCATTCTCTTCTGTCTTTAGCTATCCTAGTCCAAACCGCAGTTCCCATGTATGATGTTAGGTCATCTCTCCATCTTCTCTTCTGCCTTCCTCTTCTTCTCTTTCCCATCCTTGGTTGCCATTCTGTTAAACGATTTGTCCATCTATTGTCCTGGAGTCTTGCTACATGCCCAGCCCATCTCCACTTTGATTCTCTGACTTTCTCCACCTTGATTCTCTGACTTTCTCCATGATGTCTCTAAACTTTGTTTTCTGGCGTATGACTTTGTGATTAATTTTGTCTCGCAGAGATAAATGCGACATCTTTGTCTCCATAGCTCGTTGAGTAGTCACAAGCTTCTGTTCTAGATCCTTTGTCAATGACCATGTTTCTGATCCATATGTCATAGTTGTTAGAATGCACTGGTTGAAAATTCTTCTTCTTAGTGACATGGGTAGGATTTTATCGGTCAACATGTCTTTGTATCTTCCAAAGTTCATCCATCCTGCTTTTACTCTCATCATAACTTCTTCTTTTGTGGTGTCTTCCATTTTCAAAGTTTGTCCCAGATACTTGAACCTACCTACCTACCTACATGTATCTAAATGTAGGTAGCTACCTACCAAGCGTTCCCACTGGGACTTTGTAATACCGCGATCGAATGTTTATTGGCCTTGCGAAGCTGGCAGAATGTCACATATTATTTGGGCTGATAACTTTCTGTGGCTGAGTAGAAACTGTATGCGACCACTTTCGGCCCGGTAGTTTTACATCATCGTCGCGGTAAGTTGATAAGGATGTGAGTTTACCGCGCGTTATTTGCATTTACATGTAATTTGTCATTCTACAGAAAAGGCACAATAGGTTAACCAAAAAAGTTCAATGGGAACACTTCCTGATGTACTGTAGTAGAATTGTACTAAACTCATCACAAAAATATTGAGACACTTAAAAATTATCTAATAATTAACGGCCCGAAATGTATGGATTAATCAAAACAAATAACCCAGTGCGTATTTTGACACCTCGATTGTTGAGAATCGGTGTTACGGAGCGGAGTTATTGTCATTTCAATGGTCGTAGGTCCAGTTTTAAAAGTGACAATCATCCCTATAGAAGCAGGTTTTCATTATTGTTTTGAATGATCAGGTTTATGCTTTACACACATGTACAAAAATGCAACAGACACTAAGGAAATGAAGATAATGTGTTCCTTTCACAACACAGATTTATTGTTTTCATTCAACTTCAACTTTTCCTTGACTTTATCTTTATGTTGTGAAAGGAACACAAGGAACACATTGTCTTCATTTTCTGAGTGTCTGTTGCTTTTTTGTTTTTTATTGAACTTTATGGAACCAGGTCCGACTCAGAACTCAGAATTTCTGGAACCGCCCAAGCTTATTGTACACTTAGTGTGTCCCCACACAAACACATACAAGTGTGTAAACACCTTCAATCGTGGGCTGGGCATTGTCCGACATTTATTCCTCCTTTGTTTGTACTCAAACGTTTTCGGAAGACCTCCATAGGATTTGTACACGATTTGGAATCGTGGGCCTTCTGTCAATCTCGGACCCATTGTTTGCCCCCAAATTATTTTGTCGGACGTCCACGATGGAAGGTGTTTACACACGCATGTATTCTTTTGGTACATAGCGTTATGGGGACAACCCATAGGGTTTGTGTGTAAACTGAAATCTCTCTAATCTCAAACTCAGAACACTCTAAAATTCTAAAAAATTTCTTTCATTATACCCTAACCCAATTTTACCTTGTTCTACCTTTACTGAACACCCAACGCGCTATGGGGACTCGAAAATGTCCCCACTACTCGGTCTGTCTTTTCCAAACAAAAGAGCCTGTCCCACTAACGCGGTGAGTGCTAGTACACCAAAACACGCGCACACTTGGCACGCCATTGGTTGTGGGGTACCTCTATTGTTCGACTTTACTTTCCTTATTGTGTTTTCCTTTGTCTCTTTTGAAATCTCGAAATACATAGCGTTACGGCTGCGGGGTACTTCCATTTCTAAAGATTGTGGGGTACCATTGTCCCATTGATGCCTTTTTGTTCCCGGTCCCCCGTAAGTGCCAATCTGTAAATGCACACTTGGCCAGCTATTGGTTGTGGGGTACCTCTGTTGTTCAACTTTACTTCCCTGTTTTTGTTTTTCTTTGTCCTCTTAGAAATGTCAAAAAACATTGCGTTAACCTGTGGGGTACTTCGGTTACTAAAGACAGAACTTAAAGGTGACAATTGTCGCTATTGTTGCCCTTTGTTCCCAGTACCCCATAAGTGCCAATTCGAAGACGCACTGAACAATGCATAGACCCATCTGTACCAACTCAATCAAAAAGTTGGAGTTTGGGGCAGGTTTTAGTACTGTTAGGTTACTGAACCTATGTGCAGTTGTTGAAGTTTGTAGCTTTGGTATGTTTTCAAATGTTTAGCAGCCAAACATGAAACAAGCAGCTGCTAATAAAATGCCCTATTACAACAAGGGTCTTCACACATGACTCTTGCTATGCAAATGTTTTCTATCCTTGACACAAAACGTGCACCTTGACTGAAGCTCTATGGAGAATGCTCATAGAGCATGAGCAGTGTGAAAGTACAAAGTAACAAAGAACCTTAATCCTCCAAAATCCTCATTTAGATAAATACCCAAGTGACATAAATCCTGCAAAAACATCCAGCATTAGTTTAGGCCTTATGACCTGGATCCTGCATTATCCTCCAGTGGATAAAAAAACCTAAACGCCCTCATTATGAAAATCATCCGATAGATCAACTTCCAAGTGACCCCAGTCCTACAAAATCCTGCATTTTGCAAAGAGCATTTGGGATGGTTAGGGTTAAAATTTTAACAGCCATCAGAATATTAGATCGAAGTGTAACCAACGGTATTGTAAGGATAATTGTATTCACTTTCCTAATACTAACAAACTCTCATTTTGACCTCTGCCCACTTCTGTCTCATTTTGCCAGAATGTCTCATGAATTAGGAGACCACAGTCTGGATAGTTCAGTAGAAACAGCATCGGTATGGTATTTCAGTGGTCACAAGTTCGATTCACAAGTTCATGCGTCATTCCTGTCTTGCTGTACGGCTCAGAAACCTGGACACTCTTGAAACCCGATCTCAGAAGACTTGAGTCATTCCATCAAAGGTGTCAACGCTCGATCCTAGGTATCAAGTGGTTTGACTTCGTCAATAATAACGAGGTCACCCGCAGAACAGGATTGCCAACCATCAACCACCAAATCCAACGTCGCCGCACCGCCTTCTTTGGTCACGTTGCTCGCCTGGCTGACAACTTTCCAGCCAAAATTGCTCTGGGCATTGCCATCAATTCCAAGAGAGGTCGACCGCCGGTTCCCGGCTGGAAAAGACCCCATGGCCGTCCAAGATCATCCTGGTTGGAACAACTTGGACGGCCTAGCGAGATTGACTACATGTGGAATGAGGCTGTAGGACGTGGGCACAGGAGATCGGCGCGACGGACCTTTGCTGTCTATGCGGATGAGTGAGTGAGAGTGAAGTTCGATTCCTACTTTAGTTGATCCAACTTTTTTGTTTGCCTCTTTGATTTTGCATAGGTCAGATGAACTGCTTCGTGAGCTTGGAGTATCTGTAGCTGACCTGGAGGGCTATTTAGCAGGTGGCATTGCTCTGTTCAATCTCACTACAGGAGAGCTGTACAAGGAGTTGATACTAGAACTCACTAAGGTACATGTATGCTGATAATTGTTATCCATCCATCCGCTGTGTCCAAATTATTTAGCTACGGCTTCCAGTAACTCATGCATATTGAAAGGTAGTATACACCATTTGCAATAAAAACCAACAAACTGAATTATTATGAAATACCTTGGTTATCTGTAAGTTAATACAGCCTAAAACTATGCCATTTTGTCTTTGCGCTCCTTGACCCCTTCGTGACTCTTCTATGGGCTTTTTACATTAGTTTCCTTTTCTCTTGCTATAATTTTTTACTGAATGATTTCTAAGCATACTCTACCCCCGAGAGAAACATTCATGTTTTACTTTTAATAAAAAAATATGAGAAATGTGGAAAAACAAATTTTACTTACAACTTTCCCATCCGGATTTTCGTTCCTAGGTCTCTTGTTCGATCACATTTGTTTTAATATTGTGTACTTGAACAAAAATGAAAACGAGGTAAATATTTACCTACCTACATCCAATGGATTGTAGATGTCATTTAGGCTTGTTTGGATCACACTTTCAACAATTCTTATCAACGATCATTTTAAATTTGTTTATAATTTATGGAAAAAAGTCCTTCAAGTTTATATACAACAATGTGTCCCAAAAGACATTTTAGTCTCCTATTAAGTTAAGTTTTCACCCAATGACTGCTACAAAATTAATTTATAAATGTACGAGTGATTCGATTCCACGAGTCCATGTATTTTTGGATTTCGAAAGTGTGAGGTCAAGTTTTGGCCCGATGTTTCTGTTTCTCGTCATGCAATTTTTTAGTTTCCATATATTGAGATGCTAGTGAACAATTTTCGGGTAGATTTTCTTAAGAAATCAGTGTACCAAAAATAATTTTAAAAACTCGAACTTTTACATGCTAATTTTCCTATTTTAGGGGTCCAGAAGCGCGTCACCAGGGGTCAACTTTAAGGCTCTATAACAGTCTCACGCTCGGTTCAGACAGGCGTTCCACAGTCGCGCCGAACCAAATTGAAATCAAGTCGCTCCTGAGACGCTCTAACAACTCCAGCAGTCGATCGTTCGCCGTCTGGCGCGCCTTGTCGCCCTTATTCGTTTCAGACTTCGGGGACTCAATTCACTCATTTGGTTCGGCGCGAATGTGGAACGCCTGTGTCTGAACCGAGCGTTAAGCATCTTGGGAAATCACGACACCTGGTGTGCTGTGGTTATTTTTGGAAAAACCTAACTAAATTTAGTAAATTTGTGTCCACATTTTATTTGCAATACTGTTACACATTTGTGAATGGGTGCAAGCTAACTAGTCTGGTTTCCTAACCTGATTACATTTTGTAATTCTTTGACATCTATAAATTGCTCTGTTTCGTCTGAAGGAAGTCAAAGAACCAGACTACAAAAACAGCAAAAACAAATGGTGTCTACTCCCTTCAACAACAATTTGTGTATTTATCCACAGAGAGATGATGAGTTCCCAGGCTACGTTCTCTTTACGCCAACCGTCGTGGATCTAGACAGTGAAGGAGGCCCTCTGGAGATCATTGTGGGAACATCAGCCGGCAACCTTCATGTCTTGGATTATACTGGTACCCCACGCACTGGTTTCCCCTTGCTCCTTAGCACCTTACATGGGCAGGTATGTGAAGGCACAGGTAGTCAATTACCTACCGGTATGACTGGATTTCACAAAACGTAAAGGCACCTATGGCAGCCGGCCACATTGACTCAGAGAAAAACCCTCGTGGCACAGGAGAGAACTGCTGTCATTACACACCCAGTCATCAGTCATAGAGACCCAATACTACAAAATACCAAGTAAGATTCTGTAGTACTCAGTTTTTGGGCCCAAACTGATGCCTGGGACGTTAGGGTTTATAATGTGACATCAAATAACAATCGATGATGTCATCATGACATCATTTCACATCTGGATCAAGTTTCATACCAACTTACAATCAAGTGAGATTCACACTAGGTAGTATACACCATTTGCAGATATCAAAAATATTTACTACCGAATTATTAAGAAATATCCTACTCATCTAAAAGTAAATGTTGATTCTGGGCATCCAGCAAAATGATTGCGCTAGATATCCTGTAATTATTCCGAAAAATCGAATTTTATAATGAAAAATTCGTGATCGCCGGACGGCGATCGCGAAAAAACAAAGATCTGTATCTGTATCTGTATGAATACGTTGCAGTAACCAATTCTGGCATTAACGCAACGGAAGGAGAGGGTGCACAGCGGGGTGGAATATTACACTGAGTGAGGTCCGTGGCCGAGTAGCGTTTTGAACTTTTCAACCGAGTCGGCTTGAACAAGGTTTTCTTCAAGATGGTTCCAATCTATAATTGATCTGTTAAAAAAAGAATTTTTAAGTTGGTCTGTGTTACACCAGGATACTTTGAAGCACTTGGAGTTGATGGCGATGGAACTTTCTATGGTATTTGAGTTGGATGAACCGTCAAGTTTTCTTGGCCGAATTGTTCTGCCTTGTTTTTTAAATGTGAGGTATGATGAGGGAATAGCTGGTACCAGCCCAGCACCGATCTTGTACAGGAGTATCAGACGTAGTTGTTTTCGTCTCGACTGAAGAGATGGTAATTTCAGGGTTTTCAACATTTTAGTGACACATCCTGATTGCCGTGATCTATAATCGCCAGTGATGAAGCGGGCAGCACGATGTTGGATGCGCTCAAGGCGATCGGTGTTGGTTACAGTATGGGGGTCCCAAACCACTGCACCATATTCGAGGCCTGACCGCACCAAGGCCATGTAAGCTGTCCGTTTGCAGCTTGATGGACAGTTTCTGAGGTTCCTTCATAAGAATCCTAATGTAGAGTTAGCTCTCTTAGTGATATTGGATACATGTAGATTCCATTTGAGATCCTCAGAAATGTGTATGCCCAAGTAACGGATGTTTGACACTTGTTGCAAGATGGTATTGCTGAGGTTATAGAAATGTGTGGATTTATTTCTAATACTCAATATACTGCATTTGTTGGCATTGAAACGCATTCCCCACTGTTGAGCCCAGGTTTCCAGATTTTCCAAGTCTTGCTGTAATATGATGTGGTCATTGATTGAGTTAATTTGGCGGTACAGGAGACAGTCGTCTGCAAAGAGACGAACTTGGGACGTAACGCTGTCAGGGAGGTCGTTGATGTGGCACAGGAAAAGTAGTGGTCCTAATACTGTTCCTTGTGGGACTCCAGAGCCAACCGATACTTCCTCTGACGCTACTCCCTCTAGTACAACTTTCATTTTTCGCTGTGTGAGGAAGCAGGTAAGCCACTGGTGCAGCATGCCACTAATGCCATAGCTGTGCAGTTTATGAAGGAGTTTTCTGTGAGGTATGGTGTCAAACGCTTTCGAAAAATCTAATATAGCTATATCGACTTGCTTTTTTGTGTCAAATGACTTGAGTAGGTCATCAACTGTAACAATGAGTTGGGTTTCACAAGAGTAGCCACTGCGGAATCCATGGTTTAATTGTGTCAGTATGTTATTACTTTCAAAATGCGCCATGATTTGCCTGTAGATGATATGCTCAAGCTGTTTGCATAACACGGACGTTAAGGAGATAGGCCGGTAGTTCTCAGCGAGGTGCTTGTCCCCTTTTTTGAACACACATGATATGTTGGCATTCAGCCAGTCCGTTGGTAAGTCGCCAGAGTCAAGCGATTTCTGGTAGATAACTGACAGTGCTGGGGCGATGTTTACAGCACAGTTTTTTAAAACGATATTGGGAATGTTATCTGGTCCACAAGCCTTGTTGACATTCAATTTTTTTAGGAGTTTAACCACTCCTGCTGAATGAATGACAATACGACCAATTTGTTGATCAACAAGTTTACTCACTCGAGGGAGCTCGTCATGGACGTCGTGGGTGAATACTGATTTAAAGTGATCTACTAAGATCTTTGCCTTTGTTGCGCTATCGTTGATTAAGGTGCCTTTGCGCTTCAGAGGGGGGACGCCTACATTGTCCTGTCGCCTGGTTTTGATGTACCTCCAGAACGGCTTAGTATTATTTTTACTAAGACCTTCCTGGATGACTTTGTTGATATAATCCCATTCTGCCCTTCTGATTCGCTTCTTGCATTCCTTCTGGAAGCAACGATACGCTTGCCATTTGTTGTGTTTCTTGGCACGCCTATAAAGTCTCCTTTTCCGTTTGATCATTTTTTGTATGGTTCTATCAAACCAGGGTAGAGAGCTGTTTCCTTTCCTCATCTTGTAGGGGATGTGCTTATTGACTGCTTTAAAGAGAGTTGATTTAAACTGGTCCCACATCTCATGTACGTCGGAGCCATTGTCTTGCATGTTAACGATATCTTGAGAAAGAATGTCCATGTCTTCAGTTAAACTCTTCCAGTTTGCACGTGAGTAAAGGTAACATTTCTTTGGTGCATAATTTACTTGAGATGGTTTTATGTCGATGTCAGTTATCACAATGTCATGATCAGAAATTCCTGGAGCCAAAACTGAAGACTTCACCAAGGAGGGATTTGATGTGAATACCAAGTCCAACAAGTTTTTCTCGCGTGTAGGTAACATGTGGACTTGAGTCAAATAGGCAGTGATGTCGATTAAGTTTTGTTGAATGTGTGTGTCACTGCTTCTTGGGTCGACCGTGTAATTGTCCCAGTCAATGTTCGGGCAATTAAAATCACCTGCGAGGATAATATACTTATCTGAGAGTGTGTTTATTGTTAATTTTTTTAGTGATCTATCGAGTTCACTCAAATCTGTGGCATTCCGGTGAGGCATGTAGAAACATCCAATCAGCAGTTCTCTGCTTTTTTGGAGTTTAACCTTGACCCATTCTAACTCACAGTTTGTAACAAGTTCAGGTTGTTCAATGGAGATTAAGTCCCGTATGAAAACACCCCCTCCCCGAGCACCGCGATCATTTCTATATGCAATGAAATTTTCATGGAAAATTTCGCTGGATTTGATGTAGCCTTCGGACGGGTTAAAACCAGGCCTAATGCCACTAAGCCAGGATTCAGTTCCGCACACAATATCGGGTTTTATGTATTCCATGGCTGCGGCAAGTTCAGATCGATTAGTCAACACACTACGGCAATTTACAGTCATTAGTCTCAAATTTTGCTTACAAGGTAAGCAGAACGTTGAAGAGCTATCTGCAGATTGTGATGGTGTTAAGTTATGATGTACATGTACGTGTGGGGTACATTGAGCTTGGTCTGGTTTCCTGTTAGATATTGGGCTGCTTGTTTGAAGTGGACTAAAGTTGTGACCGGAAGAAACAGTATTTACTGAAATGTCGGAGTCCAGATGAGGTAAGTAGTAACTGTTTGAACAATCAAGTTCATAACTATGGAAGGTGAAGCTGCCACAGTTAATACTGCCACATTTATGACATTTCCATTGAACGGTGGAATAATTTAGTAATTCAAAGTCTGCTGAACACAGTTCAATACATGACTGGTGGAACCAAATACTACAGTCGTCACAAGCCACTCCTTTACAGTTCCAGGTTACTGGATACTCACAAAGGCCACAAGGGTAAATACTAACGTGTATTTAACATAAGAATAACTGCTCGACGCCGGTTAAAAAAACCCGCTGTTTTTCGTGCTTTTCTCGGCATCCATGATTTTAAAACTTCGGACAGCTCAGTTAAACGATATTTACTATAAATACAACCCCAAATCTACTCACTCATGATAATTCAAGCAATGACCAATGGTGTATACTACCTTTAAATATGATGGCACATGGTGACATTATCATGACATTACTTCACAATATATACATTTTCTCTATGTGATCTTTGTCTATGGCCAGATTCAAGTTAATATGAATACAGAAAGTGTCCAATTTTGAAAATTTTTGTAAAACAAATAATTCATACAAATTCATACAAATTCATTAAAAAACCATTAGGGTAAAAGCAGGGGTAATCGACCGAATAAGAAAAAACAGACGGAAAAAAAACGAACAGAATTTTGCGCACTCTATCAGGCTTGCATTTCTCATCTCCAGATCACAGTTGAAGACCTGAATGGTAACTGGCAGCTGGAGATGGTTGTCTTGGATACAAGCTCCAACGTCATGTGTCTGGATGTGACTGGCAAGGAATTATGGGATAGCCAAATCTCTGGTTCCTCGTCTGCAGGATCCAGGGTGGCCGACATCAATCAAGATGGCATCTTAGATATCGTCATAGCAACCAATGATGGGTATGTTCAGACTTTGGAAAAGTTACGATGGAGAGGGCATCTGAGTCAAAATGAATGTGACCTTTGACCCCTTTAATCATCTGTATGTACTTGCTATTTCAAGGTTTTCATAATATACATGTAATTCTCAGTAAACAAGGCCTTTGTTGAAAAATGTGACCAGCTCTACAAAAAAGGATTTTCATTGTTTTGTCATGAATGACATCTTTATAGCTACTGTTTCAGGTTTCATTTACAAACATGACCATGTTGTGTGCATTGTTCTTCTGTTCTACACAGAGCCATCTATTTAAAGCCTGTTTTCTCAGTGGTGGGATTTGAACTTTAACAAAGTAATCAATATGCAAATATGTCATATCTCTTGAATGGGAGGGGCTACAGTACATGTATGTACCCAGTATACCAAATGAAAGCTTACGTTGTGGGCTTTCCAATCAGGTATAAAACTAAATTTCACTTGTTTGCGACGATGTTGTTGTTTTGTTGTTGTTTTATTTATTTCAACGTAATATACTTTCTTGTGGAGTGGATCACATTTGGCTTCTAGCAACTTTTCAAAAAAGTGCAAGCGTAGTTCGTTTTGCATACATCTTTGTAAGTTGAAAGTAAACATTAGTTATTGTTAACTGAGCTTCATTATTGTCAAAGACTTTTTTTGTCTGTAGATTTTAAGAACTTTTTCTGCTTCAAATGATAAAAAATCACAACTGACAAATGGTATGTCCTACCACAGGTCATTTCAATGACACAATACTAATGTTGTGCAAAATCAAACCGACCCGACCGAAACCTACTTTGGGTCGGGTCGTTTAAAAAAATTATTTCAGTCGGGTCGGGTCAGTTACGGTGTTGTCTTGGTGATTTTTGGGTCAGGTCGGTTAAGCTACAAGTATGTTGTGAAAAAAACCTAAAATAAACTGAAACAGGAAATTCACGTGGTGTATTTCACTGTAGCAGCACATCAAAATATAAAAAGAACATAGATCAGAAACGCACGCACAAAAAGATACATTGTAATTTTTACATACCACAGGATGGTACATGTAAGTTAAACAGGCGGACGTTGCTTGATTGATCGATATTCATGCGATACTGGTAGGCTATAAGTTCAGGCAAGTGTCACAAGAAAATCAGACTCCTGTGAAATTCAGACTCTTTTTTTTCTATTATTGGTTAAGATTTGTCACGTGACCGGTCACTCTCTTCGTTATCTCCACGTATAGGCATGCGCAAACTACCAATGAGTCTGGATTTCATAGTCTTATTTCATAACAGTGCGAGGACCCGGTTATTACTGCGTGATAATGACCGGGTTAGGGGCTGACTGCTGGTAATGGACCGAGCCGAAGGTGAAGTCCATTACCAGCGGTCATTTTCCAACCCGGTCATTATCACGCAGTAATGACCGGGTCCTCGCACTGCTATTCCCTTTAATAAATACCTTTTTAAAGAGAACAATTGTTAAAATGCTCAACATTTCGTGACTTTTCTTTCGGCGATATTTCCAGTGTTTTGTTTTCATGTTCAGGGGCCATATTTTAGCTTATTCATAGTACCCTGTCTCTTCAATATGTGTTGTTACTATTACCCATACTTTGAGACCTGACTAGCTGACTACTGATGCCCACCGTGCATAGCAACGGGCTAGTGTAACACGCGCATTTTGAAAAATGCCACGCGTATAGATACAAACGTTCTACGCGTACATAGTGCGCATTAGCAAGATTTGACGTGTCCTTGTTACAAGTTACCGTAGGACTGTTGCATTCGGTCCATCATTGGCTTACATCGTCACCGTTTTCACGAATGGGCGAATTTCATGAAAAATCGTCTATTTATCGAAATTAATTTTTTTTATGAAAAATGTTAAATATTGCAATTTCTACAACCTGGTGAAGTTATACATCCCAAAAATCATTAAAATCCTAATTAACCTAATTAACGAATGGGCGAATTGGTCCTCAAGTGCCCTTTTGCGTTTTCACGAAGAGGTAAATTCGAAATAGCGTTGACTTCAACGTGTTTATGAAGGGGCACTTTGTTGCGCGTATTGACTTTAGCGTTTTCACGAAGAGGCGAATTGGGCGAATTGGGCGCGTACTGGCTTTTAGCGTTTTCACGAAGAGGCAAATTAGGGGCGCAATGGGGAAATGTATACATTCTGACTCTCACAGCCACGGGCGAATTTGCTAATGTATCTTTTTTTCGTTTTCACGAAGAGGCAATTCTATTAATTGATTAATTCTGCAAAACTAATTACCTATTTTTCTTAACGTTTGCTATATTTAAGAAGATTGGAATCTCTTCTTTCCCGTGATATCTTAATCTTGTATATTCTATGGATATTTATGTTTGAAACTGCCAAACGAAAAAAGGACGAACTTTACAGGCGATTTTCTCGAAAGTTTGTTCAGACCGTGAAAGGCTCAATTTGCCTCTTCGTGAAAACGGTGACGACATGATGCTTGATTAATGCTGGTTCAGGGGACATTTATTCGCTTCTTCTTAAAAGCCGGGCAATTACTACCAAATAATGCCCTCCGTGTGATCGAGTCTCAACCAATCAGAAGCCATTAACTCTCCTAGGTATTTATTAAACAATACTAATCCTCATTGTATTCCTGTTTCAGGCATATCTGGGCATTACGAGGTGACACAGGCCGACTGATTGAGGGCTGGCCGTTAGCCCCAGGGGGCAGGTTTTTGTCAAGTCCACTCATCGCAAGGCTCAAGCCCACACCTCAACCGCTCGACATTGTAAGTCCAAATATATTAAACCAGTTCCGTATTCAAACTGTTGATGTGAAATTGAAGATTTGACAATTTTTCCTTTGAGAAAAACATTTCATGTATACTTGCAAAAACATAGCGGGTATCAGCAAATTTAAAGAGATAGTAATGTCCTGAAGTTATATTTAAAAAAAAAACACGTTTGGACAGAGAAGTTTTTTTAGGTGTCTTGTGTGTCCAAACTTTTGTTCTAACAAACGTTTCCATCGTTTTTCCGATTAATAATAGGCAGTTCTTATATGGAACTCTGTTAATCAGATTATTTTGACATTGACGGGGCCCAGAAGCGGGACTGTTTTTTTACACAAACCTCGATCCAAGATTGGTTCTGGCCGGCATCTGTGGGTAGCACACCCTGTTATTTCTAGCCTTGCTCTCTGCGAGCCAGTCGCTGAAATATATTTCTGGCCTTGCTCATAACGTGTTTATTTGTCATTCATTTTGAATTCCGGAAAAACTTTGTTTGTATACACATTAAACCTGTAAACAAAAATACTTGACAACTGCATTGTCGGTAACAATGAACAACAAAGATAATTTATTCAACAACTGTCTAACTGCAACAATAACAAAATAAAAAAGGAATTAACCCTTCCTCTATGATAGTTCTATACTGCAAGTCAGTGAAACATGCCAAATCACTCTAGCTGCAGTGCGCTGAAGGACTCTTTGCTTGTACATTGTATGGCACTTCTGTAGTTAATAAATGGGCATAATGCTTTGCTTATCAGTGTAATACCCAGTTTACCTGCAGTTTCCTATTGCATTCTTTGGAGTGCTTTGGAGGGCCATGTACGAACAAAATAGTGGGGTTTTTTTTAGGGGGGGGGGGGAAGGGGGGCCAAGAGCAAGGGTTAATTGAGGCTTTTTTGACCAGGGTCTTGGTAATTGGGAGAGAAATTATTGCTCACAGCTTCAATGTGCGACACCCAGAACACTAATGCATCACAGCGTAGACAATGCATACTAACATAAGCAACTAACAAGACACAAGCGCGAGCATAACACAAGCCCAGTCAGCCAAAAGTCAGCCAAAGGTTTCTATGGACCAGATACACTTTAATACATTTGTGTGCATGCATTAAAAGTCACGACCATTATTAAAAAAGGCAATATTTCATTTTCCTGGTTGAATGAGGCACTGTAACATGTGTAATGACACCCTTTTCTGGGCAAAATCACTTTTATTAAAGTAGCGCAGGAACTGTACTTTTATCTAAAAAACTAAACATTGGACATTTTGGGGGCTTTTTTTTGCTGTAGAAAGGCGTAATGTTACTGTGAATTATCTTTGAATTTGCTATTGATTTTGTTGATCATATCCTAAAATGTAGTAGGAACAGCGCCCTCGTGCTTCTGAGAAAACGGCTGATTACAATATTACATGTACAATTTTGTTTTTATCTTGCACTAGATAATCGCTGACTATGAGGGCAGTCTTTACATCATATCTGGTGACGCCGCCTGCCTCGAAATCATCCACTTGGAAGAGAACATCATGACCCCGGTATTAGCCGCTAACCTCATACCCACGACCTCTGAACTGGAACTGCTGCTAGCCACCAGCGACGGCACGTTGATGTGCCTGAGAACGCGTAACGATACAGGGAGCGAGGAGGTGCCTGGGGATGGATGGGGTGAGAGGGCGTGGTCCATTGAGGCGTGGCACGCCGACACGCCCACTTACAACAAGTTCACAAACTGGGACAACCAGGTTTGTTAGCTTGCAGCCGAAAAAAAAGTTCACAAAAAAGTCCGTAGCTTGCGTCATGCGAAACAATTACAACAAATTTGTTGCGTAGCTGGAAACTAAACTTATGATTGATTTCACGAAACTTAGCCGCACAATGTTTTAAATAGAATACATATCTTGGATTAGAAAAATAACTGCATTTGTGACTTTTAATTGTTATCTTTCGCGAAACAGTCCCCGGCCCGTCACTCGAAAAATTTCGTCGCTGGTAAAATGGCAATTTGTTTACTTCAAACACTAGGCTGTGAGTGTATTTATCAAAGTTTAACAAGTTAAGCAATGACAGGCTCTATGGCTATCATGATTTGATGGTAAAATAGGTCATTTTCAGTCGCTATACGCCACAACTTATGCCGCCTAAATCGACTGCGCAAGTAACACCATAATTTGTTGCACAAGTAGCAAACTTACGTACATGTCAAACTTGTGATGAAAACGTTGTAACTGAAATGTTGCGCAGCAAAACAAAATATGTTGCGCAACTTTAATACGTAATAATCTGCAGCGCAAGGGGACTTGCGCCATTGCATACAGTTTTGTAAAATTCAAGTGCACTATTCAAGGTTTATTCATATGACTACGATAAATGTTTTCCTTACTGCTTCCCACACATTGCCCGAGTATTCTAGTCTTGTTTATTTCATTTTTATCGCGTAAAACTGGCTATCAAAAGACGCATCTTATTTTACGACGACCCAAAGACACGTCGTAACTTACGAGGTGTTTCATACCGTTGTCAAGGTAGTTACGATGTGTTCAATGCATCGCAAGTTTTGTGAAATGGATCGTACGAGGCGTAGTAACCCGAGTTGCGACGCGTCTCAGCGTTTAGTGAAATCGGGGGCTGGTGTCTTTGTGCAATTCTCATTCATTGTGAACAATGTAATGGTGCTGAGAATCTTTGACATGTACGTAAATATGTATGAGCTTGCCTCAAATCACAGGATAGTAACAGTCTCTTTGGTCTGGAGAATTCAAAGCTAAAATGTGCCAAGCAATTTGAGCAGGTTGGTGACTTGGTGTACCAGATCTTATTCAAATTTAACTCGCGAATGGCTTATTCGGGTTCAGTGTTGAGATCAAACAGTTCAGCAGCAAACATTTCTGTGTACCGGATTCAAACTTGGGGTCATTCATACGTTATCATATGTGACCTGTCATCACAAAATGAGCGTAAAGTCGCACGGAGTGATTTCCCAGTACGGCCAGTCAAAGTCAAAATTTGGGGTGGTCGATTTTGAGATTATATGGTTTTTTTAAAGACTAAATCCCCAACAATCAATTCCTAATTTTTCAGGACGATCAGATAACAAAAAAATATTTTTTGAGACAATTTTTACTATGCCTTTCTTTGCACGTTCACACAATTTCTGGCAAGAAATGCCTGTTTTCTCATAATCTCTGTATTAAGACTCTAGACAAAAAAAATAAAAAAAAAACAAATATTGAGTATCAAATCTCCAAGTGTAATATACCTTTGGAAAGCTCTGTTTCCACAGAATTTAGAAATACCCATATCTCAATTTTTGATTTTGCCGACTTTACGCTCATTTTGTGATGACCGGTCACATAGGCCTATACATGTACATGTATGTCCAGTGTATCAAATGTACACAATGTTATTGGCAGGTGGATTTTATGTTTTTGTATCTTTTTATGTCACAGGTCGGTGTGAGATTCACTGCAGAGACTAAACAATTAGAGTATGTGGCTGGAAAAACTGTCCTTGTTCGATTTGAAATCTATGACAACAGGCCTGAATATATTGAAGACTCCACGTACCATGTACAGGTGAGTCTATGTAATAGTATACAAATATTGAGGGGCTCAGAATGGAATGGCAGGAATATTATCGCAAGGTAAAATATGAATTTTTCTAGAAAAGTCTAGATTTTACAGACTGATAATACTTCTACCATTCTATAATTTAGAGCCACTCTATATAAATCACTGTCTAAAATAGACGGGAACGTTGGCACATTTGTTGACGTCACCACTATGATTTGGTGTGGCTGTTAAAGCCGTGGTCTCATCCGACCCACGTAGGCGTAGCGCACACGTAGGGCAGTAAATTTTCATACGTGACCATTTTTTTCTACGTTGGCAAATTCTACCTGGGAGTGGTCACATCACCTGCGTCTGGTCCACAAATCCTATGCACAAATCCTATTCTCTAGCTTATTATACCCTGCAAATAACGAAGACATTTCACAAGTACTACCCACGTACCCCCACGCACCACCCACGCACCACCCACGCACCACCCACGCACCACCCACGCACCACCCACGCACCACCCACGCACCACCCACGCACCACCCACGCACCACCCACGCACCACCCACGCACCACCCACGCACCACCCACGCGGTAGACGTCAGGGTTGTCACCAGACCATTTATAGAGCCGGGTAATTTGTGCCATCGATCCGCGGCCTGACGTGAATTATCTCCTAATCACTTTTAATTATACCCCCAAATACCGCGAGCACAGCGCCCTCAACGTTCAATAATACGACCTATTCAGTGTAGGGACCTGTAGCCAGTCTATACATGAGAGTAGTCTGGTGCCGTGTTTTTAGTAGTAAACAACTCAACTACTTTGATATGGTTGCCATGCCACGTTCGGTTCTCCACGTGCAGGAAGGTAAGTACATGTACATGTACTTCGGTGCGCGATGCGTGGCAACCCATGGCAAGCAGCATTATGAAAACCAGTGTGCGGGAGCGCGCGTACGCTACGTACAATTTTACTTTCATAATGGGTCACAACGTTAACGTTAACACTTTCGAATACATAGTATAATTAAAATGGAAAGGGGAACGACGGCCAAGTGGCCGTAAGGTACGTGTTTTTTTGAAGGGGCTTCACGGCAATTGGCTGGGGCATCGCGGCAAGATTGAGGCCCGAGTTAATTTGAGCCGGGCGGTAAGGCTGAACTTCACCTTGAGTACCGTGCGAAAATTTTGGGAGCTGGGTAGCACCGCCCGGCGCCGCCCGGCGTGGTGACAACCCTGGTAGACGTGACAAATCATCGCAGACCAAAATTGTGCAGGTCAAATTTTTCTCCACATGGGAAAATGAAGGCTACGCGGGGGTCAGGAAGCTTGAATTTACTTGCGTAGTGTGCGCGCGGGCCACCCGAGGAGGGCCACGTACAACCCCAAAATCTCTACGTGGACCCCTCGCTCCACCTACGTGGGTCGGATGAGACTATGGCTTAAGTAGCACAATTTGGGTTACAACCTTCTCCCCAGGTTTTGGTCTTCAGCGCTCTGCTGTTCAATTAGTGAGGGTCGACTGTTCAAAAGGCGTGGGAACAAGGATGATTCTAACTGTTGAATAGTTTAATCCAATTTACCATCGGCGAATAGGACTTTCTGAGCCCCGACGTGAATGGTTGCAATAATGAATGCCATGTGATGTGAATTTCAGTTATATAATAAATACTACTTCTGCATTGAATGAGTGCTTTTAATTATATGCACAAATGTGACCTGTTCCAACGAAACCCGGACAAAGTCGCTGAATTTGTATTACAATGTACTCGTGGTTTTCGGTTTAAATTTTACTGTTTTAAGGTTGAGGGTTTTCCTAAATCATGAACTATTAATCTACAATCTCCCAAAATTTGAACATAATCCTTCACCCAGAAGTGTTTTTGTTGTCGGTTTTGTGAAACAATTGTGTATAGAAGTAATACGCTTTTCTGAACTTCAAAGCTGTTTATCTCATAATTAGGTTGTCAGGGTTTTATCACTAAATCCTTTTCCCATGGGGGGATAGGGTGGGGGTACATACGTAAATGATACATCATTTTAAAGCTGAGAACCTAGAGAATTTGAAGAAAAAAAATCGAATGTTGTCCGGGTTTCGTTGGAGCAGTTGTGGCAGGGAAATAAGTCCGCCATTCTTGACGTTTTTCATCTACTGGTACTCCCTATTAACCAGCTCCGAGGCACGAAATTATTTGTATCAAAACTCGATTTGAGTCGGGTTCAGGCCGATGGTATCGGGAAGCACACCCACGCATTTCCAGCCTTGCTTGCTGCTGACAGTTATTCCCTGCCTTGCTCGTGACGTGTTTATGTGTCATGTGTTTTGAATCTGGGGAAAACTTTGCGTGTATGTATACGTCCTTTGCGCCAACTGGTTAAAGTGGGGAATGCAAACCCTGTTAGTAAACTACTTTATAGTTCTCCCTCTGGGTCCTCTACACCTTGGGTCCCTCCCATAAGACTGAAATGCCTCAATGATCACCAAGAATAAATGTGTTTTTTAAGGACAAACAAGTGGCATTGTTCACACCAAATGTACAAAACTTACAATTTCAAAAGCCTTTTTCTCAAAATTTTACTTTTGCGACATGTTGATAAACTTTAAACTGTCTTATTCCTAAAGAGATCGTATACGTTTGGTAATTACTTCAAAAATTTATGGCAATAACAACTTACTTGGTAAGAAGTACAGCAGCTTTGGATAGTATAATGCATTTTTAGAAACTTTTCTCTTCAAAGTACTGCGTTTATGGAAAAAGATATCACTTTTTACCCCAAAAAATTGAATCTGAGAAGCGTTATTGCAGTGACGTTTCTCAGAGTGTGTATTCCAATGCAGATTATTCTTCCTGCGTGGACATGAAATTGTTACAGGTTAGTTTTATGGTATATATCTATAACTATATAGGATTGAAACAAACAATGGGTTCCAATTACCAAACGTATACGATCCCTTTAACTTGTTAATGGAATGTCTGACTGAAGTACAACAAGCAGCATTGTAAGGATAATTTTACCCTTTTTTCTAATACCTGAGAACCTTTATTTCAATTTCTGCCCAGTTTCAGCTCATTTTGCAAGAATCCCTCACAAAATACGGTTCCTAAGGTACTAATGTACATGTGTGATTGTGCTAGTTGGTCCCCCCAAAATGGCATCATTACGGTGTCCACATTTGACCAGGAAAACGGTCTATTTCGTGTAGATGGAGACTTCATTTTTCTTCATTGGCAGGTTATAGCGCCCTCTGGCGTCCAATTTGAAGAAATTTGTCAATTTTGTTTTGTTTATTATTACAAAGTAAATTGTTTGCATTTTCAATGCAGATCACATGCGGGAATATCATCTTACTGCCCAGGACAATTCTACTGGAAACCGGAATACATCGGATGAGAATACTAACACCCTATCGTCCAATCAGGGCAGTCCTCACTGTCCAAGTGACCAATAAGCACGGCCAGATGTTCAAAGACTCGTTTGCAGTTAGGTAAGAATTTATTTCATTCTTAGTAATTTGTCCTTTTCTATACATCACAATTTGGTACAAAAACTTAACATCTCTGTTTAACCAGTTCGCGCCGGGATTATTTTAACATCACAGAGCCGACGCGCGGGATTATTTTTAACGAAACTCGATCCGAAGCAGGTTCAGGCCGATAGTGCCGGGAAGCACACCCACGCATTTCCGGCCTTGCTCGCTGCTGACAGACATTTCCGGCCTTGTTCGTGGCGTGTTTATGCGTCATCCGTTTTGAATCTGGGAAAAATTTTGCGTTTATATTCGTCATCCGGCGCGAACTGGTTAATAAAATCTGTGCTGGTCTACTGTAATTAATGTTCTTGGCAGCTACAAGATTTGAAGGTACATGTAGTATGTTACACCATTTGCTTTTGCTGTAATTTGTTTTCAATGATTGGTTAGGATTCATATCTTGTAGCAAATATTGTGATTATGACCGGTTTAAAGTTTTGTTCTAAACAAAATGCTGTCTTTGTAGTCTAATTCCTACAAATCGATCGTAATTTTTTTTCTATAAAATTAAATTTTTCGCGACAATTACAGGATATCTAGCTCAATTATTTTGCTGGATGCTAACAATCATTATTTACTTTTAAATAAGTAAGATTTTAAGTAGTATCCTACCTTTAACAATAAAACTCTCTAAACTCCCACCTTCTTGCCGTTGAGGGAGTACTTGTGCATTGTCTTTCACTGGTGTTTCCCTTGACTTCACGGATAACATAATGACAGGCCCAATATTGAATTAAAATCACCCTGATGCAAAGTTCCATCTTATGATTAGTTATATCAGATTTAAATCAGCCATCCCACCCAGGCTAGCTGCTAAAGACATCTGCCCTAGCAGGCAGGAGGTTGTGGTTCGAGTCCTACTTAAGTAGTCGTACATTTTTTCCCGCAATCTTCCCGGGCAACACTGAGAATGCAGTGTTTATTTTGAATAACAGTATTTAGCCCTGTTCGCACTGGACTTATTTTGATAAAACATACCTAGACGATGGGTACTTTTCCCATTTTAAGTCCAGTGCGGACAGCCTAGGATGTTTTCCTCTCAGGTACTTCTCCCGAGTCCAGTGGTTACTTCTACCGGCCAACTGCTGCCCGGGAAAACTTCCCAGGTAACTTTTCCCTAGACGATAAGTCCAGTGCGCACAGTGCGTGTCGGTAAAAGCGGCCCAGGAAAACGTTCATCCGGCCTCCCAGTGCGAGGTCATGCTACGCAAGACACCGCGCATGCGCTCTTTGCATTGTTTACGTGCGGGCACGCTGATGCATGCAAATCGCATCGTGATCACATTCGCATGTGATAGAAGAGAGCGTGGAGTAGTTGTTGCAATACCGTACCGACGATGGCGTCAATGATGCGATCGGACAAAAAAAGCGCGCGCGCGTGAATGGGTAATGCAGAAAGGTCACGCAAAGCGCCCTCACAAGTTATTATAATGACAGCTCAGCTACTTCCCCCGCGGTCTCGGTAAAATGTTCCCGTGTCGAAAGTCCAAGTGCGAACAGCGGTAACATTTTGACCATTTTTTATTTTACCATCGTCTCGGTAAAACCTTCCCCCAAAAAAGTCCAGTGCGAACACCGGTTTTGTTTCTTCAGAGGTTGGGGGGAAGTAGATTTTTTGTGAATCGCTAAAACTGCAATATACTCTGTAATGCAATATTTCGGTTTCTACATTTTATTACAATGTGCCGTGTTAAATTTATCACACTGTTAAAACAAAGCAATCACATAATTACAGCAGCTGTATCCGTATCAAGATGAAATTGCAGTATTAAAAATGAATGAGGGTATTAAACAATTATTTTGGAATTTTACACCAAAATATAAATATGACCCGCTCCTTTGAAACACGACATAAGTCGCACAGGCTATTTCGAGATACAGCTCATTAAATTTGAAATGGGGTGACAAATCTGACGGACATCGATTTTTGTATTCTTTAATATTTATATTTTAACCCTCAGTGTAGGTTAAACAAAATCAACTTTATTAATGAGAAAGTACAAAAATCATGCATTGTTGGCAAACTGTGTCCTAAAAGTGGTACATGTGTAATTTATCTCCCAAACACATCGAAATAAAAATCCTCATAAAATTAGAAGTATGTATGTTATAAAGGTGGTTTTGGTACCAAATGAAAACTGAAGATGTGTACTAAATGGAAATAACAATATCTCACTTTTAAAAAAACCACTTATGTCTGGTTTTGTGGGAGCAGGTCACATTTGAAGATCTTAATAAGATAGAAATATCAGGTCCTCTTAATTTATTTGATTTTTATATTTTAGGTCATTCCAGTCAGAAAGCAGTTTTTAGCAATTTTAATCATTTATATAAAATATAAAAGAAAGAAACTGAATTTATAGTGTGACCCATTTTCAGGCCGACTAAAATTCTCATTTCCGTTGAAAGGGACCACAATGCAAATAAATTCAATCCAAATAAAAAAGCACAAATTACAATTCAAATCCAATTGCATTTTGTATCAACAGCAATGATTTATTTACTTCATTACAAACGATACAAAGCCTTACCCCAACCGGAACAATTACCAAGGTTACCGGGAAGCTATCAATAACGGCAGAATTTACCGACTAGCCGGGGTATAATCCAATATTGACATTGTAATCATTGTTGTTTGCCTAGCCATGGGGCTGCGTCCCGATCACGGAAAAAAAAAAGCGCGTGGCAATATTATGTCTTGGGAGTGATTCAGCCGAAAGCCTTCATTTTTTTTTCATTTTTTTTTTACTCCTTTTATTTGAAATGATTTTTTTTTTTTAATCCAGTTTTGGAAAGCACATGGTCGAAATTAACAAAACAGCTCAAGCATGCTGCCTGGGTGACATTGGAAATATCGTGGCAACATAAATCAATATTTGGGCTACTCAAGCATAGAAATAGCAGTCCTGTATGTGAAAGGGCAAATGAACGAATAAAAATAACCACATTATAACTAGAGTTACATCTACATTTATGTCTGTTCCATGATCAGAACACAAGGCTTTTCCGCATTTTTTAATTTATCATATTTCTTGTCATATTTCTGAAATTAATTTTTTTTAAAGTTGTCATTACATGTATTACATGTATTACATGTATTACATGTACCAGTAGCTCACTGAGGTGTTAGTATTATAGTATGGATCTTTATGAACAACCTGAAAAAGAACTTCTGCAATTAAAATTTTGGGGAAGGGTTTCTTTAATGGGTAGCTGGTTTTCTTTAATGGGTAGCTGGGTTTTTGCTGGGCGTTTGCAGATATCGAAAATATTTACTGCCGAATTAGTAAGAAATATCTTACTCATCTGAAAGTAAATAATGATTCTAGGCATCCAGCAAAATGATTGCGCTAGATATCCTGTAATTATTCTGAAAAATATAATTTTATGAAAAAAAATTCGCAATCGATTGCGAAAAAACACAAATAACATAAGAATAACTGCTCGACATCTCGGCATCCATGATTGTAAAAATTCGAACAGGTCAGTTAAACAATATTTACTATAAAATACAACCCCCTAAATCCACACAATTCATGATAATTCAAGCAATTACCAATGGTGTATCCTACCTTTAATGTGTAGCTGGGTTTCTTTTAATGGGTAGCTGGGTTTCTTTAATGGGTAGCTGGGTTTCTTTAATGGGTAGCTGGGTTTCTTTAATGGGTAGATGGGTTTCTTTAATGGGTAGATGGGTTTCTTTAAATGGGTAGCTGGGTTTCTTTAAATGGGTAGCTGGGTTTCTTTAAATGGGTAGCTGGGTTTCTTTAATGGGTAGCTGGGTTTCTTTAATGGGTAGCTGGGTTTTTTTAATGGGTAGCTGGGTTTCTTTAATGGGTAGCTGGGTTTCTTTTATGGGTAGCTGGGTTTCTTTAATGGGTAGCTGGGTTTCTTTTATGGGTAGCTGGGTTTCTTTTATGGGTAGCTGGGTTTCTTTAATGGGTAGCTGGGTTTCTTTAATGGGTAGCTGGGTTTCTTTAATGGGTACATGTAGCTGGGTACCCATATTTTTTGTAATCAAACTACTCGTAAATGCACACCCCTAGCATGGAGTTTTAATAAATCACTGTTCAGTTCATAGGTCCCGAAATTTGTATCTCTGTATGCAAAATGTGTGGGCTGTCAAAAACTACTTTCCGAATGCTCCCGTTTCGACCACGGCTAATTTTCTGGGTTGAAATTTGGACCAAAATATACCCGAATCCAAAACCTAATTCTTACCATATTTGTTTAGTAAAATCCACATATCTATGTTGTGAAAACCCTGTGGAGACCTTTTCACATCATTTATAGAGATTACCCTGTGGAGAACTTTTGACTCCCATTGTCCTCATTGTGTTCAGGTCTCCACAGGGTACCGAATTAAGAAACCATCCAATACATTTTTAAGCATGACTAAAATACCGGCGGGGCCAGGGCCCTTAAACTGCAAGGGAAACGGCCGGCCTTGCGGGACCAGTTAGACAGGGTGCCATGTGTCTGGGGGATCCTCTGTGGCCCGCCTCCCACAGGATTCTCCTGAAAAACTGCCTAGAATTAGTTTATCGTTAAACTACTATACAATGGTTCTTTCATTCTTTTAAAACCTTCTTATTCTTTTTCTTGTGTGATAATTGTTACTTCTGACTCCAAGTTTTTTATATTCTCCACAGTTCACTTGATTGTTTTTTATTACTACCTATTGTCTTATATTTGTACACATTCCCGCCGTGAATATGGCCACTGATGCCGGTACGGCGTTAAACCCTTCACTCACTCACTTAAGCATGACTAGCACTTGCAGTTAATCTAACTTGTTGTCTTTTTTTCTGTTCTAGTTTCAACACCCAATTCATCCAGGAACTCCAGTGGTTGTTATTTGTTCCATTTGTTGCCATGGTGATTCTACTACTCCTAGTTCACGGCTATCCAGAGGTTGACCTTTTACCTATGACCCAGAGCTTCAAACATAGATGAAATGACCCATGGTACTTTTGCGTTTGTTTTCATTCAAAGTTGACATTTCTTTTGATCCGAGGTATGTGTTTCAAAATATCACATCACGTATTGGATACCAATGTTGTACTCGTACTTGTACTCAAGTACATTTTTGGTACTCGTACTCATTAATATGTTGTTTTGTTGTGTTTATTGGGAAGTAGCGTAATCATACATGTTGCTTATGGTTTTTTTAATTATTAGAACGATTCTCGGTCACATGGGAAGGATATTAAAATGAAGGACATGTAATACTGGGTTATGAGAAATTTTCTTTCTTTTTCTGTGAGACTATTATGGGTTTTTTTAATTCAAATAGAGTGCTTTTGCAAGAAGGTAGCACAGAGAAACCGGTTTATGCAGGCATACTTCTTGGAATGATCAGTTTAATTTTTTGAGTTTTTGTTGATCAATCCTAGAGTTAGCTGCAGTGAATCAGAACTCATTCTATATGGGAAGGGGAGGGTGTTTATGGGAGTTGTCACAAGTCAGAACTTTTTCTCATCGTTTTCGTTATTGTTTTTGGAGATGCTGAAACAGTTCTGCTGCGTGAAGTATCA
This sequence comes from Crossaster papposus, assembly GCA_037893245.1. Classification (NCBI taxonomy): domain Eukaryota; kingdom Metazoa; phylum Echinodermata; class Asteroidea; order Velatida; family Solasteridae; genus Crossaster; species Crossaster papposus. The sequence goes on from JBAIAA010000949.1 coordinate 87,352, forward strand.
TTGAATTTTAGGTGTGTGGCTGGTGTGCAGAGATAAATCTGTATAATTATGATTTGCTGGTATACCACCAGTGTGGTTGCGTAACTATACTGCCCAGAGCGTAATTCTTAATTTAATTTTTGTTTTCCTTAGTGATATACGCTTATATATTATATACTCGTACTTGTACTCGTACTCACAGAAATAATAATACATGTACTTGTACTCAAGACAAAGTATCCTTGCACTCATACTCTCGTAAATGTTCTCCAGCAAGAATTTGTTTTAAAGGGGTAACAAAGAGCTACATGTAGGAAAAGAAAACTAGTTTGGAAGACTTCTGCATTATTCAATACCTAAAAGCCTTTGAAAACCTATTACATGTACCTATTGAAATTTGTACTACGTGTACTTGTATTCCTGTGCATTTATTGGTATAGTACTCGTACTCATACAAATGTACTCTACTGCAATACTGTTGAACACTATAATTCAGAATGATCTGGTGCCAAGTTTTTTAATGCGTAGAAGTGACATCATTTGGTTCACTCAAATATAAGGCGTTCTGGCAAGAGACGGAACTGGGCACAGGCCAAAGTGGAGAACAGTTCAAAATAGTGAATGGACGTGTTTATCTTTTCAATTTTCCAATTTATTGGAACCATATTTGTAAAGAAATAGTAAGAAAGTAATGGAATAAAAGAAATTAATTTGCCATTTTCCTTTATTTGTGCAAAACTTGGTAAGGTGTGCGGGCCGCGATTTTTTTTTCCCCAAACGTGATTGCCAAATTTCATGAATTATTCAGTAGTTGCATTGATCACTGTACAACACTTAGGTTCTAGGTTTCCTTTTCCCCTTAAATTAAAAATACTCTGAAGATATCAATTTGACTAGGAAAAACGAGGTGACCTACAGCAGGATTCGAACCAGGGATCTTTGATTCATAGCCCATCCCACTATCCACTACACGACGTATAGCAGCTCGACAACAGCTGTTCTTTAAAGTGATTTATTGTAACTAGTTAACTAAATAACAACAATGCTGTGACGTCATGTTTTATTCCGATGAATAAACATAACTTCTCATCCAAACTACTGAATAATTCATGAAATTTGGCCATCACGTTTGGGAAAAAAAATTCGCGTGCGGGCCCATGTGAATTTTTAGATACACTATTTAAAACCACTTGATGCCATTATATTGAACGAGGATGGATAGAGTATTAACATGTCAAAACAGACTTTATTCACTTTTGGTGGCATACCACAACTGTTTTCTTTAATTAAAAGCAAATTAAAGTTTTATACAAGAAATGTGCATGTTTACCTGCGTTTGTTTATGGTGTAAATGGAGGACACATGCCTGGCGACACGAGTGTACAAAACCAATGAGAGCCGTCGGAAAAACAAAGGAAATTATTATTACAAAAAAAGGAAATTATCGAGAGGAACAAAAGAAACTCCTCGATTTACACCATAAACAAACGTGATACGATGTTTTGTTGTCGAGTTATGTACATTTGTTTAAATACCAACGAAGAACACATTGCATTTTGGGGGGTCCCCAACATCCGACTGATTCGGCTTGATGGTGTCACATATTAGGGGACAAATGCATGTTGTTATCAAAACTTCCTCTGACATAACAGTAAAATACACTTTGGAAATGTGCTTTTGTATTTATTTTGCTAAGGCTAAATATCAGAAGAAAATTACATGAGTTTGGATTAATGTTGTATTATTTGTTAATTTCTATTTTGCCCACCCCGTAATTATAAATATTGTCCCCGCCCCCAAAAGAGTGTGATTGTTCAAAAGTTGTGGTTGTACATGTAATTCGAACTTCAAATGTTTTAACTAAATTGCAAAAAGTCTTGATAAATGATTCTGCGTTTATAATTGCCATGTTTTCAATTAAACGCCCCCCCCCCCCCCCATAAAAAAACCAAAGATTGGATAACTATTGGCTATTCAATTGTGCATTGTTCACTTTGGCCGAATAACAATACCCTGAAATTACTCTTCCCGAGGTAGCAAACATAGCACCAAGTGGATTTTGATTGGGGGGGGGGGGGGGGGGGGGGGGGCCAAGTACAAAAGCCACAACTTGAATCTTTTGACATACTGGCACAATATGAAACATGACATTTTATAATCCAAAAAGATGCCTTGCAGACAAATACGTAGACGATGAGTGCCCTTGTAGGCCCTAGGTATACAAATAAAAACAAAATTTCCTCTATCTTGCAGTCTATCATTTTCAAACATGCTTTGTTGTAGGCCTATTAAAAGATAATCAGTGAATATGTGATCAGTAACGGTTAACTCAATTTTGCTATGGTTGTAACTTCTTAATTAGCAGTGTTTGAAATTGTGCAAAATTATTTGTGTTGTTTAAATCAGTAGACCACTTTATTCAACTCTCAGATTTATTTGATCTTTTTCAAAAAGGGTGTTTTATCTGCCTTAATGCGCCCTCACACCATAGCGATCACCAGTTGCGTATGGTTGCGAATACAAAGTAGTGGTCATAAGTTCCGAACGCAACTCACACGCAACTAATAGTTTTATTGAAGTACGCAACAAGCACGCAGGTGATCGCAGACACACCGAGTAATTCATAAACTGTGAACATGTTCAATAATTCTCTGTGAATGCCTGCGATCAATTTATAGGCAACAGGGACGCAACAGGTACGCTACGCACGAAACGCGATCGCAACACGATCGCAACAGGTACGCAACTCATAAGTTATGAACGCAGGTGATCGCAGGCCCAAATTTGAGGTATATGGCCAGGTTTTGGTAGCGTACATGTTGTGATCGTGTTGCGATCGTGTTGCGTGCCTGCTGCGATCCTGTTGCATGTGTAGCGTACCCCCAACCTATTGTGCGTATTCCTAGCGTATCCCCAACCTATTCCATGCGTATCCAACCATGGAGGAATAAGAGCCATATTAGTTGCGTGTGAGTTGCGTACTTCATGCGTGTTGAGAACTGGTATAAATAGTGGGCCTTTTCTAGATCGGTGTCAGTTGTAGGTGGATTTCCAAGGTCGCTGTCCCCATGTCGACTCTTCGATGACCAAATCAGTATTGAAGAAAATACCGAATCGGCTCCGCTTTTCTAGGTGATCGCAGATATAATTAAGGTTAGAAATTGACAAAATTGTTGATTTGGGGTGCGTATAAAAAAAATTGTTTACACGCAACTCATAGGTTTCAGCATACGCTATGGTGTTAGAGCACCATTAAATCGTGCTTGATTATGTATACACCAACAGAAAATTGATGTATACGGCTGTGTCCGAATTAATTGGCTGCGGCTAGCTTGATGTTACCATGATGTTACACACGAGTCTATGGTAGCGGCTGCAGCCATGTCGCATTTGCTCGTGTGTAATATATAGCCGCAGCCAAGTAATTCAGAAACGGCCTTGTACTATACTTGTAAATTTCCTCAGGGTATCTGACCCGCAAAATTAGTTTACCCAGAAAGCAACATACCCCCCCACCCCCCCCCCCCCCCCCACCCCCCCCCCCCCCCCCCCCCCCGAGTCCATGTACTTCAACATACTATAATACATTATTGATAACGCCGGATCACTGCAAGTCTCAGATGGAACTTATACCGAGGGTAAATTATTTGATGAATAATAGATGGTTATGAGGGATTACCGTGCGAAAATGTCTAAATACACCCAATCTGAGGCGAGCACGCCTTGCGAGTGGTTCAACTGATTTATTTATGGGGCTCGGCGGCGACATTCTGTACGTACGGATGAAGTTTCTGATGTGCCGGTGATTTTATTTATGCCTGAAATGGTGTAATCTACACATTCTGAACTTGTTTTCTAGACAAGCTTTTTTGTTGAGATAATTAATTAGAGTTTGTAAATCCGTGCGTTGGGTGTTTTTTTTGTTAGTTGAAAATCAACCTTGAAAGAAAACCAAGCCTGCAATTGTAATAAATCGGTTTCAATCAAAATATGTTTCAGTGTAAAATTCATGTCACGAACCTACGGAAACTAAAAGTACGACTTTGTACACGGGAAATGTAAAACGAATTTGTAGAGAGAAAAAAATGCAAATCTTGATAAAAAAAATACTTGTCTCAAACAAAAAATTGTCTTTTTTAACTGTTTCATTACATGACGGTAAGATACATGCGCTTTGTGGCGCAACATTCTATTAATATCAAGACACGATGGCATGTTTCCAGTTTTACGTCAACGTTGATCGGAAAAAAAAGTGACGTCACGAAACGTTACCTTGTAAACAGAAAAAGATACCTCGGGGTGGAATGTATTCAATTAATTTGAATTCGTACCGCGATGGACGTCACGACATCACCAGGGGCCAATTTTATAAAGCTGCTTAGCAAAAATGCTTATTACAAAAAAGTATTGCTTACTAAAATCCGGTTACCGGCCAAAACTCCATGTGCTTTTCATAAGCAAACACTTTTTGCCAATGAAGAATTGTAATGCTAAGCAATTTTTGTGTGCTTTTAGCAGCTTTATGAAATTGGCCCTAGTTTGCTTAGCATTTCTCGTCATAGAATTTTTTAATTATTTAATTATAAAACGTATTATATTTAGTTTTTACCTTAGCAAATACGGTATATCAGTAAATACAACTACGTCGGGCCGACCGTAACAAAATACGGTAGATGGGTGCACCTTGCTGCACTCCTTTTCGCCCGTAAATTATACGGCATTTTTACAGTGCAGATTTGTACACACCCCAAAAGAAACTTTATAATCGACTCGTATACAAATATATCGATTACAAAAAAGTCGAGAATGTGAAACCGGTAAAAGGACAGCCATTCACGTGACCTTATTGGGTTTAGTGAATCGTAACAGAAATTTAATGGCTAATGCCCTTACATTTGTGGTTGTTATGAAATAAATAAATAAAATAAATATGAACAACTCGCAGGCATCCAACCATACCATGACGCATACTGTATAGATAGGCTACCTGTCGTACGTATTTCTCCGGGTGACATTTAACAAGTAATCGCATTTTAGATCTTAACCCGTTTAAACAGTACACCAATGCAATCCAGTCATGTTGGCTAGACTGTTCCATTACATTAATTGCCTGCACCCTTGAAGTAGGGGTTCGGCCACAGATTTAAGATATGACGAAGGGAAAGCCTTTCTGACCTTTCGGGTCTACAGCGAAGGTGTGAAGATAAGGACATATAATGCGAACCTCCACTAACATCTGACTAGGGCCTATAGTCCGAGTATTATTACGTTGATCTCTGAATCAACGTCTGATATACAGTATGTGCACCACTGATGTAAACACTAAGCAGAAATGTAGACAAAGCTGCCGATTGGTTGATAGGTGTCAGCTGATGGTTCTCTGGATTCATTCACTTGTTTCTATCAGAGCACATTATGTAATAATAGAATGGCAATAAGCCATTTGCGCGTGACCCCGAGTTAAATTTGAATAACATCTGGTACACTGACTTGCTCACACAGCTTGGCACAGTTTAACGTTAAATTCTCCAGACCAAAGACGCTGTTGCTATATCACGTGATTCGGGGCAAGCCTTACGCTAGCAACCCCCAGCTCTGGAATGGTCTGGTGTCTTTTTGCCATTCTCACCCATTGTAAACAATGTATTGGTGCTGAGCGTCTCTTACGTAACTATGCAAAAGCTTGCCCCGAATCACGTGATATAGCAACAGTGTCTTTGGTCTGGAGAATTTAAAGTTAAACTGTGCCAAGCTGCGTGAACAAGTCAGTGTACCAGATATTATTTAAATTTAACTCGGGGTCACGCGCAAATGGCTTATTAGGTCATATTATTACGGTGCTCTAAAAGGGACAGGCAAGCGTCGAGGTTTAACTTTTACGTCGTACTTCAACTTTCAAACTATGGTGGCCCGGGAGGGACAATCACACGTCGCAGATTTCTGCACAGATTTCTGCAATGTCACATATTTGATCGCACATTTCTGCACAGATTTCTATTGTACAGATTTCTGCGCAGAAAAACACAAGTTGATCAACAAAATAGTTAACAAAGAAATAGACAAGTTGGGATAATAAGCCAGGCAGTTAGGGATATGAGACGAAGATTCCATGTATGCATTGACAGGATCAATGGTGGCCATAAAGTGTACCATAAAGGGATCGAAACATTGATTCATCACCAATGTCATCACTTTTCCAATGTGTTCAAACAGCAAAAACAGTTGTCGTTAAAAAACACCTGCCTGAGCTTTGTCACTAAAGTAACAACAACTTGTCATAGTCTTCGTTTTAATAAGTGAATTTGTTTCCAGGAACTAATGTGACGTGGGTATATATACTGCAACCTCGTATCGTTCGTCATCTGTTCATTAATACAAATCCACCCAATGTTAGACTGGGTATTTTTCCTGTTCTCCGTCTTCATGGTTGGCGATCGCCAAGTAGGCCTCTATACTCTAATTATTCACAACCTTCCGAGGGATTAAGACAATCCTCAACTCATCTTCTTGCAGATTTGTGAAGTTGTGACGTGACTCCTGAGGACAAAACCGAGGGATGGGTGGCGGTGGGGAGAGGGGAGGGGGGGGGGGGGTTAAGTGAGGCATGGGTGAAGTAAACCCAGATTTCAGTAGGGGATTGAAATAGGAAAAGACCTATCATCAGTGAAAGGCCACGCTGACTGAATATACAGGGTGATTCTAAAATAAGTACTCTCGTATAGAGGCCTACTTGGCCATCGGCAAACCTGAAGACAGATAATAGACAAGTTACACAGTCTAACATTGGGTGGATATTGATGAACAGATGACGAACGATACGCGGTTGCAGTATTTTCGTACCAACGTGCATGATTTCCTGGGGCAAAATACAATATTCAAACGAAGACTGAAGCTTAAAGGTATCATTTGCAAACATCAAAACTACTTTCTTTGAAATACCTTACTTGAGTGGGTTTGTCTTAAACGGTAGGCACTTAAAGATAACAATCAAACTGACAACCCTAACCCTAGCCCCACATAATAGGGCCACACCAGTGGGGCTAGGTAGTAACCCTTGAACCCTAATCCTAATAAGCTGCACGACAATGTCGTAACCAAAATCGCACGACGATATCAGTTTGATTGTTGTCGAACAGCGCCTTCCGTGTTAAGACAACCTATGGAATTATGGCACATGGTGTGCTGTAAGTTCCTGCAATTTCCAACAGCCATCGTTTGAAAAACCTGCCTATTTTCCTAAAACCTGCCTACAATCCTAATAAGCTGCACGACAATGTCGTAACCAAAATCGCACGACGATATCAGTTTGATTGTTGTCGAACAGCGCCTTCCGTGTTAAGACAACCTATGGAATTATGGCACATGGTGTGCTGTAAGTTCCTGCAATTTCCAACAGCCATCGTTTGAAAAACCTGCCTATTTTCAACTGCTGCCCCAATTTATCACATTTATTTAGTTCATGTTTTGTTTGCAGTCGATCACAAATAATGTGAATGGGTGCAAGCCAGCTGGTCTGGTTCCTAACCCGATAATTTTTTTAAGTCAGTAAATTTCTGTTTCGTCTGAACACAAAGGAAATACAAACGAAGGGGAGGGTTCGATCTGCCACATTTCTTGCATTTATTTTTTTAAAGGTATTTTTCAGGTCAACACACATACATGTACAGATACAATAAAATACAGTTTGGTATTAACAGACAACCAAAAGACACACAAAAACACCGACGGATTGCCAATAAGCTATCTGTATTTGGTTCTCCTTAAACGCTATCAAGCACAAAGAAAATAATAACAATCCCAGGATACAAACACTTGAAAAGACAATTGACAAGTAGAACAAGAAAAGCTAATTTTATAGATTAAAAACGTCAACAATTAAAACTAGCATCACGTGAACGTGGAATCATCAATGTTTTCTTAGCCAATTTGTAGCGATAACCATGCATGTCTTGGACCATGGCTTCTTCCTCCATGCTTGGACAGAATGATGTCGGTAATGCTTCCCATAATCTAAGAAGCTATGAAAAAAAAGAGCGATGAGCACCATTACACCTGGCTTTTTGGTGATGAAACTTCACAATATCGGTGGCTCTAGCAATAACAACAATGTAATTATCGAATGGAATGCCAAATTTGAAATTGAAAGAAAATAAAGTATTTGTTTAGCCTAAAGGGGGTAAACATAGTCGAACGCGCCTATCAGTACAATCACGCTCATTTCAGGAGACCTAAGCATGATGGTGTAGGGTTATTTTGTTAGGGGTGCATTGTTTTATCATTAAGGTTTTACCATGGACATAGCCCCGCCCATTTTACCATTAACTTTACCCCCACAACACCTATTTCGGCGCGTGCCTCCAACACGTACCAAACGGACCGTTACAAGCAAGATTACCACGCCGTCGTTTTCTGCTCACCGAACGGTCTCTCAACATCCCTGGGTTTGCGTGCTCCGTCTCCCCGGTGGCCCGAGCCCCTCTCTTTAAGATTTCCAGTCAGCACATAAGAGTCATTTACATAACCAATAAACCCTGAAGTCGACGAATGACGGAGGATTATAGCAAAGTTGCCGGGCTGATAAAAACTGTAACAATACCTATAAATAGAGCAGCAGATTGCATTGTGAGAACACCCATCAATTATTTGGGAAGTTTGGATTTAATGTTTCACGACCTGGCGGTTACTTCCATTCTTGAGTTTTTGAAATATGCATGCTTGTCTTCTGTCAGCATTGCAATTGAAAGGTAGAAGGTCGGAGTGCCCATCTTTCTGTCAAAACGATTGGGCCAGACTTCACGATGTAATGTTGCTGTGGGATCGCCAAATATATCGCCCCACAAACGGGTCTGTTCCATCCCATCCCAGCCTTACATAAAAGCAGGTACCCATAATGGGTGGGGAGAAGCAATTAAGGTAAAGAGCCTTACTTAAGGGCACAACACGTTGGCCGCAGCAGGACTAGAACCCACAATCGTTGGATTATTGGGGGGGGGGGGGGGGGGGGTGGGGGGGAAGGGGGGGGGGGGGGGCTCTATACCCACTGGACCACTATAGCTACCTGGGCCGATATCATCATCATCATACTATAATTCGAGCAACGTTTGTCTGTCTGTTTGTCTGTTTGTTTCGCTACTCCTCCCAAGTCCTTGGTCCGATCTCGCCCAAACTTGGTGGGTGGATGTAAGTTCACCCCAGAATTGCCCTTGAGGGGTTCATTTTTGGAAAGGTCAAGGTCACTGGGGTCAAAGGTCAAATGTTCGTTTTTCGCTACTCCTCCCAAGTCCTTGGTCCGATCTCGCCCAAACTTACGGGTACGGGTCACTGACCTCAACACCTGGACGGATCATTGTCCATATTCTGCTGTGCTAACACTTGAAGTCGGCGCGAACTGGAAGTGCAACATGGCGTCACTGCTGTGAGCCAATGAAATGTCCAGTTGTAGAGGTCAGTGGATTTACCAACCAACTGAACTCTACACCTGGACATTTCATTGGCTCACAGCAGTGACGCCATGTTGCACTTCTCTGCATGCCGACTTCAAAATGAAACAATGGATGATCTGTCCATGTATAGAGGTCAGTGGTACGGGTACGTCACCCCATCCCCAACTTCCCTTCTTCCGGTCATATGTCAAGGTCACTGGGGTCACTGGGGTCAAAGGTCAAATGTTCGTTTTTCGCTACTCCTCCCAAGTCCTTGGTCCGATCTCGCCCAAACTTACGGGTACGGGTACGTCACCCCATCCCCAACTTCCCTTCTTCCGGTCATATGTCAAGGTCACTGGGGTCACTGGGGTCAAAGGTCAAATGTTCGTTTTTCGCTACTCCTCCCAAGTCCTTGGTCCGATCTCGCCCAAACTTACGGGTACGGGTACGTCACCCCATCCCCAACTTCCCTTCTTCCGGTCATATATTACACCCACGGGTACTTTTGACTAGTTAATAAAAGCCTGCTAAGCCTAGTTGGCTGCTAAAATGGCCCCTAGTTGAAGCCTAGTTGTAAGCTAAGTGATATTCATAAAACTTTGCTAAGCTTAGTTGGTTGCTATAAGTTGGTTGCTAACGTTAGAGTTGATCTGGGGTGTCTCTGAGTCACTAGTTGGCAACTAAATCATTTGTTACGGGATATTTTACATTGGATAACATGGTTCTTGGATTCAGATTTGAGTTTTTGAGAGTATATTTTTAAGGTCTCCCAATGTTCTATTGGTTCTGGGGAATCTAGCCCTATGCTGAGTGAGGATAACTTCCGAAGCATTTTTCCTCTTGCGATTGGTGTTGCCATCTTTGTGCTTACTCTAAAGAACGTCTTTCAATTCATAACACTTTTCGGCTATGAATAAGTTTTCTTCATCAATACTTTACGACGATGTTTTACCTTCCACGTCGCCATGCTTGTGTAGATTTCAATGCACACGTAGGCCTCATTTACTGCTGTTCCTAAAAGTCATTTGACCCATACCCTATTGACATGCAAATTAACCGTTTTGTTTGTTTGATGAACTGTCTGCGTGTTAAAAATATCTAGCTGTCAACTAAACTAGCTGGCAACATTATTAGCAAGGTTTTATACATAGAAAATTTGTTGGAAACCACGAAGCAGAAAACTACGAATTTAGCAGGCTGCTAAGGCCTATAGTTGGCTGCTATAGCAGGCTTATTTTATAAATCGTAATTTTATCAATTTTTAAAACATGTAGTTTTTTGGTAAGCACAAACACTTGCTTAGCATGAACATTCTTTCTTGGCTAAAACAGGGTTACAAACCAAATTTCCATATGATGTTTATTATTAATGACTGGTATTCAGCTGGATTTTGATCAGCATTTAAAGCACATGGAGTTTTGGCTGGTAACCTGTTTTTACTGAGCAAGACGTTTGTGTGCTAGGTAAATTGTTCAATTGCTTACACGTTTTATAAAATTGGCCCTTGGTGTCATGGATTTCACAATTTTCGGCGATGTGACTACGTTTTGGTGAAAATTTAGGAGCGCAAAGTGGTCACGGGCTGATCGCAGTATGTGTGACAGGGGTATGTAAACTTAGTTCCAAAATGACCAAAAACACACCTTCCCGATGGGTCCAAATCATTCGCCTTCATTATTGCTTCTTGGAGGCCGCTACAAAAAACTGCTTTGGACACGGGAACTAAGATGTAATGACGTCACGCTTTGTTTACATGTGCGGTTTCCTATGGGAGGATATGAGGACAATGCGCCCTCACCTGGCTCACGTGAACGAGTCCGGCCCGATGGGTAAATGACACGACTCGTTACAACTCTTCTAATAGGTCTCGCGTTTCCTCCACACTACGATACAGTCACTATGCCGGTGATATGGATGACGATGGAATGATGGACAAGGGGTGTGGGAGGGTGGCCATTAGAGCTCCTTCATCAGTTTGATGAATTGAAAGACGTTCTCGAGAGTAAGCACAAAGACGTCAACACCAATCGCAAGAAGAAAGATGATTCACTCTCTATCTTCAACCATACTTGTAGTAAATCATTTTTTTGTTTTCTTTCTTTTTTCCCTTTTTTTTTACTCAAGAAAAAAAGGGGGTCCGGACCCCTCCCTTGGACCCCCCCCCCCCCCCTTCCCCCTGTATCCGCCCATGGGCTCTCAAAGCTCAAATCTGAATCCAAGAACCATTTTATCCAATGTAAAAAGTCCCGTAACAAATGGTTTAGTTGCCTTGGAGACACTCCAGATCAACTACGGTTAGCAACCAACTTAGTAACCAACTAAGCTTAGCAAAGTTTTAGGAATATCACCTTGCTTCCAACTAGGCCTAGCTATCAACTAGGGGCCATTTTAGAAGCCAACTATAGGCTTAGCAGGATTGTCTGAATATTGGTACTGGACTTTAAATCACACTTTAAATCACAAAGACGATTTTCGGTATAATATTATGGTCATCTCTTTGCTAAAATCTCGAACAGTTTTGAGGGCAGAAGCCGTTTGATATTTTAATAATGACAACAATGACGATGATGACAACGTCGACCTTAAAATGTTAATTTATTTGTCATTATTTGTTTTTGTGTGGGTCATAATCTTCATTTTATTCGCGCCTTTACCAATACTGATTTAAGGTGAAAAATTGTTAGGATCCTTTCGGAAATACGTGCCTTTTAATATTGTACATCTTTAATTTTTAGTTTTTGTTTTAATTCTCCAATGTTGATATTGGTTGAATATGTATAAGAGTTAGCTAGAGTCCCAATAAATACAATGCCACTAAAATTTAACCAAAATGTCAGGGTCCTCGTCAAATATCACTGGACTATACCTCTGGCCTTCTGCAGTGATTTTTGAGGAGGCGTATGTAATCTGAGTGATTCTTTTCTGGAAAAAAAAGGCAAGACTCAAACATCACCTTGTTAAACACGTGGGCACAGGCCTACATGGGAAGACGTGTAATATCTTCCGTCTATACACAAAATAGATAACCCTCTTAAATTAAATATTATTTTCGACCTTCACATGCGGTAGAAGGAGGAAAAAGCTTATGAATCGATCCAAAATTGGAGGTCGGACCAAGGCAGTGTATAGGAACCGATTTAATGAGTAAATCCTTGCTCAAAGTGAAGACAGGACTGGTACAAAATACCACGTGAAATGTCCTGAAAAATGTCCCTCGGAACGTAACAATAATTAATAATTGAAGATGTACACCAACATTGATGGGTTAGGAGATTCATGTTTTATAGTAAATATTGTGACGCTGGCGTGTTTAAACATTTTCACACAAAATGAACTTATCCTGCGAGAGCCAATAGGCCTAATTCGATTTTGAAATATACAAATTGCAAAGGTTTTTTTGGGTGATTAAAATCATCTTTAAATGTATATTAATACACCATTTGCTTTTGTTGTAATTTTCAAAAATGAACGGATTAGGGGATTAGGAAAAAGATAAGCTAATAGGCCTAAGCACTTAAATATAGCAACCAAAATGCCAACCATAGCCCCCAAACCGCATGACGTTGTCGTAAAACCAAAGCTGCCCGACGATGTCATTTTGGTTGTTCTCGAACAGTGCCTTCCAAAGGATAGCGCTCGGGGTACGCACCATTCGTGCACAACGGCCATATTGTTTGAAGCACAACATTTAATGGAGTGTTTGTTTGTTTGTTTGTTTGTTTTATTTACATTCATACTTTCATACATACAGAAAAAATTATGATTAATGATCAATACAAAATATATTAAAATGTTTATAACAATACAATAAAGTATGAGACTCCGCTCTTCTTCTGATGTCACCCGACTGGTTGTTCCTCGCTCCAACAAGAAAGCCGGGGATAGCTCATTTTCTGTTGCTGCTCCGAATCTGTGGAATCAACTGCCGGTTATTACCAGGGAAGCGGCGTCCATTGCGATCTTCAAGCGCCTACTTAAAACACCCTTATTTCCCATTTGTTGATAAATATATAATATTTGTGTGTACAAAATGTATGTGTGTGCTGCATGTTGATTGTTAGGCGCTGTGATCTTTGTATAGAGCGCCATATAAATGCCTTGTATTATTATTATTATTATGAATGGGGGTGACATCCAGGAAAGAACTTCTCTAGCTCTGATGACATCCAGAGAAGTGTATTTTGTTCTTTGGAAATGTAGGAATTGTTAGCACACTGAGCACAACAATTCGCGTAAGGTACTGACTTGACGAATTCGACTATTATTTTGGTTTTGTGCTATAGTTTCGGTTATTACATGTGAAACGATGGCGAAGAGCAGTTCGAGTGACACGGACAGGGAATCCTCAGAATCTCAGAACTTAACATCGCCGCTACAGGCATCCTACTTTGACGCAATCGACCTTTCAGTCGACAGTGATGGGGCCAGTTCCCCATGGGCAGACAGAACTGTATTCCACCCATGCTTCCTGGCTCCGAATACAGAGATTGGTATAGTCCTCAGACATGGCCCTGGAGTGCTGAAAATCATGCAAAATAAGTTCGGCCCATACGACTTTACTCACTGATTTGTGTAGCTGATAAAAAAAACATTCTCCAAACGTTTCATGGGACTAAAGAAGAGGTCTTCAGAATTTCACCAGCCAAGTTTGAAGTTAAAAGGAGAGTTTTCTTCAACATTTTGCACCTGAGTATGGTGACCCTGGAGGGACTACGCAGATCGTGGATATTGACGTCAATTTTGACGTCAATATTCGTGACAAATTTCACGACTTGCCACTAAAGTCGTGAATATTGACTCAAATATTGACGTCAATATTTGCGACTTTTAAGTTTGGGGAAAGTCGTGAAATTTACGATAATTATGTGTAGTCCCTCCAGGGCCACAGACCTGAGAGTAATATAGAGTAGCGGTGAAGGCTGAAAAAATATATAGGTGCACCCCTACCGGAGGTATAACAAGCTGGGAATGGTCTCATTTTAACCGTCTGGATCTCTAGTTAAAAAAAAGTTATGTTGTAGTTGCAGCAAGTGGTGGAAAATAACTAATTTGCATAACTCGTTAATCCCTTCCGTGTAATAATGTTTATTCCCATGGGTATATTTTATTTTTTGAAAAGTAAATTTTGGTGATTCTACTTACACATCTTTACTTCAATAACATTTTCTAAAGCTTGTAAGCTTGTAATGGTCCAAAATGACTACATTATACCCTATCATTTGCACGCATTTACCTTGTCTCCAGATATCTCCAAGTAGTCAGTATTGGTGAGCTTCAAATTCACCAAGTTGCTTACTGGCACAGTTATCATATTAAAACCTTATGGAAAGTCATATGAACAATGGCATTGTCAGTGATATTTAGCCCAGCAAACAACAACTGGGGAAAAATTGTGTGTCCATAAATTGGGCTAAAAGATAGGTGAAGGGTTGCCTAAGGTGAGAGACTTGAACAAGTTCAAGGAAACCCCCTAAATTAAAGATTTGTGTTGCTCCTAATCATATCTACGTTAACATGTATTTTGGGGATTTCCTTGAACTTGTTCAAGTATCCCATGTTAGAGAACCCTTTAACTACTTTTCCGCCCAATTTATGGACACACCATTTCCCCCATTTGTTGTTTGCTGGGCTAAATATCACAATGTTATAATTGTTCATATGATTTTCCATAAGGTTTTAAATATGATAACTGTGCCAGTAAGCAACTTGGTGAATTTGAAGCTCACCAATACTGACTACTTAATAATGATGATATCTGGAAACAGTGTGCGCACATTAATAGGGTCACGAAGTTATCATTTTGCATTATACTTATTGTTATTATACTTATAGGGAGTATATCATTGGCTTTTGCTGTAATTTTCTGAAATGAATGGAATTGGAGGGATTTGGCCGGACGGCGTTCGCGAAAAAACCCCAAGAACAACATCAGAACCACTGCCCGACGGCGGTTGAAAACGAACGCCATTTTTCTTGCTTTCCTCGACATGCATGATTGTAAAACTTCGAACAGGTCAGTTAAACGACATTTACTATAAAGTCCACCCCACCCCCCTCTCCCGCCCCCCGCCCCTCCCAAATCCACCCATTCATTTCAAGCAATTACCAATCGCGTATCCTACCTGGCTTATGCTAGGTTCCCACTATATCACGATTCGCGCCACGATTGAAATCGTGGTCTTAATCGTGGTGATCCTATCAGATCTTATCAGATCTTGAGGTCAGTCGTGGCAATCGTGTTGATCGTAATTTTTTTCTTTGACGGTTCAACATTTTTCTACGATCAACACGATTAATTTCCAATCGTGATCATCGCATCAGATCGTAATGGATCGTAACAAAGCGCGACAGATCGCATCTAATCGTGCTTCCGAATCGTGGTGATCGGGATCAACCTGGGACCAGACAAACACCACCTCTGTTGAGATGCGCTGCGATCTGATTGTGGGTTGTAGTCTTCACTTTGTAGAAGTTCAAGAAACAATGAAGTCCATGGTCAGTCGGGCTGTATACCCGTCGGGGTCCAATTGTGGCACAAATCGTGATCACTCTCGATCCCGATCGTGACAGACATCGCGACCGCAATCATATCTAAACGCAACAAAGCGCATCGGTTCGTGATGATCGTATCGAAACGTATCGGAACGTATCTGCACGTACCAGATCGACCCAAATCGGGGACCCCGATCGTGCTGATCGTGTCAGATCGGGACCCAATCGGGGACTCAATCGGGACAATCCTATCGGAACGTATCTGATCGTATATCTGAACGGGAGACCAGATCGCGACAGATTGTGTCACCTGAAATTGACCAATCGTGACTATATCGCATCCAAGCGCACCAAATCGTACCAGAACGTATCGACTCGCGTCAACTCGTGTCCAAACGTGAAATTTCAGAAAAGGAAACGAAAATTTCACGATCAGCTACGAATGGCCAATCGTGGCGTTCGTAACAGATCGCGCGACAGTGGGAACCTAGCATTAGTAAACGATATTTACTTTAAAATACAACTCCGCCCAAACTCCACCCATTCCTGATAATTCAAACAAATTACCAATTAGGCCTAGTGTCAATATCCACATTTAAGCGGATTGTTTCCATATTGTTAGTACACTATTACCGCATGTTTTTATTGTTTATTCATTAAGGTTTAATGTGTGTATTATAAAGAAAAAGCAAACTAGTTTTAGGTAACCTCATGTCCCCGCAACTTCTATCACATCTCCCGCGAAAATATCGTACATTTTGCGCTATGGCTCACTCGATTAACGATAAAGGGAGTGCTCAGAATACTATAAATTTACAGATGCCACCAATTTATTTTCCCTGCTTTTTATATATATTACACAATAGTAAATCTTTATTTTGAATCGGTGAATCTATTCAGGTAAATAAATTAACCCAGAAATTAACGCACTACTAAATGTTAGCGCTCAGGGCAAATACAATAAACCCCCGTTTGATAATAGATTGACCCAATCAATTTGACAGCTGTTTTTAAGAGCCGTGCTACTAGCTGCTATATTATGCGCGCGCTCGACATACACGATCATCTATACAGTGTACAAAACACAGCCATTTTCTGTCAAAACGGACTGCAAAATATTCCTCTTAATTCCTTGTTGTCGTGTTCCATTGATCTGCCCTGAAATCTTGCTAGTGAAAAAAGGTGAGTGCCAAATCCGTCATCAGTTTACTGTTTTGAATTTGTGATTGAAGACACAACAGTAAAACTAAGGTTTTATTTAACTTGAGGTTAGATTAGACAATCAGAGTCAGAGTCGTGCGCTCTGTGAATGATTGTAAATGTAGTACATGTACAGTACTCAGTAGGCCCAGTACTACATACATACAAGTGTACTCCTTATTCATCTTTGGTGTACTGTTTATTATGCAGCACTGTTACTATAGCTGCCTGGTTATGTTTTGCTTTGAAGTACAACTCAGCATTATAGAGTTTGTATACTGAAAGTTGACTTCGGGAACGTACGATCAGACTTTACACGAAACCAAACTTCCTGGCACATGGAATAGGTTAGGAGCTTCAACATGTAAAGCATCTTTGCTTTGACGCTGTTCTTTTTACTGAAAGGTAGATAAATATTAATTTTCCCTTTGAATTTACAAAATGTGAACGATATCAAATTAGAGAAAAGGAGAATGACATTTTTAGTTACGTAATCCGTACGTCATTCCGTTGTTCTCGTTCACGCACAAGTCTTTCTAAAACTAAAACTTGGGTAGACAAAAGTTGTACTGGTATAGTTTAATTAAAGCGGTCGTCGCATATAATTTATGTACATTTTGACGTTCACACCTCATCGCACCGACATGCAGTACAGGCATTTTAAGGGCTGGCTTTCTATTCCCGCAATGAGCAAATCACGTTGTAACTTGTATGCTCAAGTCAACCATTTTTTCTGCTTTTATTCAATAATTTAGAAAGTTGTGCATGTTATTACATACTATATAATTGTAAAATGAAGTTTAAATTTATCATCCATATTTATGACCGTTTCATGGTTCAGATCTTCTAAAAAACAAAGTATTATAGAAAACAAAATTAACCACATGTAAAAATCCTTTATTATCCAGTGGGTTTCCCATTGGAACCCATGAGAACCCATGGGAAATCGCATCCCATGGGTGTAAGGGGTGACTGCATGCCACTTTCATAACACACAGCAGCCATCAGACAAACACCCTGTATAGACATTGTAGGAATTTTTAATAGGTTGTATACACCATTTGCAGATATCGAAAAAATTTACTACCAAATTATTAAGAAATATCTTACTTATTTGAAAGTAAATAATGATTGTAGGCATCCAGCAAAATGATTGCCCTAGATATCCTGTAATTGTTCTGAAAAATTGAATTGTCTAAACCAAAAATCATTATCGCTGGACGGCGATCGCGAAAAAAACAAAAACAACATAAGAAAAACTGCCCGACTCCGGTTGAAAACGAACGTCGTTTTTCTTGCGTTTCTCAGCAACCATTATTGTAAAACTTCGGACAGGTCAGTCAAACGATATTGACTATGAAATACAACCCCCCAAATCCACCCATTCCTGATAATTAAAAAAGCTACCAATGGTGTATACTACCTTTAATGCAGTCAGTCAGTGGGCTAGTCTGAGTATCAAACGTTGGTTAATATAGCCATCTCTGAACCAGCGTCTCATAGGCCTACATGTACTGTACTGTATGTGGATTGTGGACATGTTTATGCGACCCTGCATGCCAGCAAATCAGAGTCCATTACAATGTCTTGCATCCAGAAATCTGGACAAAGCTGCTGATTGGCCAATTTGGCTGCCGTGTTTTTGTAATAGCAACAGGTATACGGAAGATGTGATATAGAGATGAAAAGCCCCTGCTTATCTGAATGGACAGAATCTTGAAGTCAAGATGCAGTCTTGTTTGAATTTCATTACAGATGCTCGTCCAATGAGCAGATATTCCATAGAGTGGGCAGTTTTTGTAGAATATTTACTCATTTTCCGAACAGAAAAAACATGATGCTTTTGTAATCTTCTTCTAGAATCTGGTTTCAAATTGAAATTTCATTCATTGCTGAATTTATGAATTTGATGTACCGGTGTCATTTGAAATGGCCTGCCAGGGTGTATCGGTAAAGCGAAATCTGTGTCCAGATGCATCTGTGGGTATACTGAAAAGAATCATAGGCTTTTTCATTCATACATTGTATATTCCAGTGAACTTTGACTAACCAATCCACTATTTAAGTTGTTTTTCCCAAACCGCCAAACTGTAAAATTGGACAATTTGCAGTACATGACAAATTACAATGTTTGAAAAAGGATCCTTTTTCTTTTTTAATAAAGGGGATAATGCTTGTTCGGGGGTGTTTCTCTGTTGTGTTAAAATCCTAAGATGTCTCCATCCGTGTTTTTGTTCCATTGTGTTGTCATAGTGTACAATGTATGTGGGTGGAGCAGACTTCTAGCTCAAATTTATATTTGAAAGAAACTCTAGCGATGTAGTTTCAGAAACAAGATATACCGGTACAAGTATACGCTACAGATATACTATACATGATGTACTATACATGATGTACTGCACCGGTACATGTAGGTGGGTGGGTGTTAGGCCTTTGTGCATTCAGGATCAGATTTCAAGGATGTACAATGTCTATTCTAATATATATCAGACGGGTATTTTTCTAGATGGGTCAGGATTTCCAATTGTGATCTTGTGATTTGTTTGTGTGTGATTCTGAACATTTCATTCAGGTTTCAAAGTAAACATGTGGGACACAAAGTGTGACGTATGCTAGTCTGAGTATTATACGTTGGTTTACCAGTTCGCGCAGGGATTATTTTAACATCACGATTAGGTACGGTACCGGGAAGCACACCCACGCATTTCCGGCCTTGCTCGCTGCCGACGGAAATTTCCGGCCTTGCTCGTGAAGTGTTTATGCGTCATCCGTTTTGAATCTAGGGAAAACTTTGCGTGTATGTACCGGTACTGTACGTCCTCCGGCTCGAACTGGTTAATGGAGCCATCTCCGAACCAACGTCTGATGTTATGTACCATATGTGGACATGCAAATTTATGAGACCCCCCCCCCCGTGCCAGTCGATCCGAGTCCACTGTATGTATTATTATTAAGGAAATAAATGTGTGTTCGGTCGGTTTTAATCACTCTGTTTAATACCGCTTGGAGTCTAGGTGCTGATAATTACTCGAGCCGAAGGCGAGGGTAATTATCAGCACCCAGACTCCAAGCGGTATTAAACAGAGTGATTAATACCGACCGAACACACATTTATTCCCATTCATAAATACCTTTTTTGTAAAATTCAGCCCAAAAAGCCCCGAAAATCCTGGGAAATTGTCGCAAGTAAATTTCGGTGTTTCGCCATTCTGTCTGTGTCAAATGACATGTTTCCGTCTCTGTCGCTCTCTACACAATACATGCAATAAAGCGTATTTACTGTGAACCAGACTATTACTGCCATTGGCAACCTCGTTCTCAAGGTGTCGAGCTGTACGCGTCCAACACTACCCGCTCTTATTATTGGAGACGAGGGTTGGAAATAAAGTGAGCCCTGGGGACGGAATGTTGATTCCAGCTAGGTTTAAACACTTCCAGCCATGTCTTTATCGTCCGTTTAATACCGGCCACGTGACGGGCTCTCGACCAATAGGAATGCCTAAACTGTCCCAGGTATGTATTTATGAATATATATTTCTGGTAATGAAACTAAGGATCCCTCAAAATTGCCCAGCGGCCGATTTCACGAAAAATGCTAAGACGTGTCTTAGGAAGAGTAAACTCGTCCTAACTCGCGACTCGTTCTAGAATCAATTTCACCAACGTCCTAACTTCCATAGCGACTCGTCTTAACTTAAGATCGGTATGAGGGTCATCTTATCTCATTAATACGTGCGTTAAACTATATAACGTCTGGAAACCATTGCATTATACCTTTTCGTTAAAGACAAAATGTCGGCCTAGAGTTCATATTTCGAGGAAGAAACAAATTTAAAAAAGATTTTTGATACGTGCGTATAATTTTAAAAACACAACATTTATACGCCAACAACTAGTCGGCTCTGTAATATAGAACGTGCAGAACTACTGTACGTGATTGTATTGCGCAGACTAGTTTGCACTTTTCTTTTCAACGACTGTTTCCTCTAGCAGTAAAAACAAACATGAAACAGCTATAAGTTTGGAAACTCGCCCTAAGTTCTAAGATGAGTTGTAAGATAAGACGAGTTTCGTGAAATCGGCCCCAGGGCACTGTAGCTCGCAAGCCTGAAGAAACCTGTAAAGAGAAGACAACAGAGGTACAGTTTTCGAGGTGGGAGGAAAACCCATGGAGTCATCAGACAGGGACTGAAAACCCAATCCACATATTGGCTCTGGCCGGATTCGAACCCGGGTCATAGTGGTGAAAGGCGAGGAGAGAACCGCTACGCCAACCTGACTCCCCTGACGTCATTTGGTGCAGAAATCTGGACAAAGCTGCTGATTGGCCAATATGTTTTTTTTGTAGCGTATAGCAACAGTAATGGAAGACGCGATATCATTATGGAAATTAAGTGCCTACTGAATGGACAGAATCTTGAGGTCAAGATGGTTAAAGGGACATCCTGGAAAGCACCTATAAATGGGCTACAAAACATCTTTTGAAGGAAATGATGTTTAAAACTAGAAGAGCATTTAAGACTGAGTTGCTCTAAAAATCAAAGAAGTGGTGGCAGATTTGTTTTTTATGGATTTTTTTTATTCTTTGCACATGTGAAGGCCTTCAACAGTGTAAAAAGTGTAAAAAGAAAGCACATTTATTGCATCCACACTTTGGTTGCCATGGCAACGGGTGAAAATAGAAAGTTACCATATTTCACCTAATTTAGCTTTAAAAATGACCGAAGGTTGTGAGCTTCACTGTATAAAGACCAAATAGTTTACCTACCTCTCAGCTCAACATGGTAAAGATACATCCTTAATCTTTCCAAAAATGCACTTGATACAAGTACAGTTAATTGTGAATGGAATATTCCATTATTTCATATAGGGGTGTTTTGAGAAAAAGTCAATTTGGGAAATAGAGGTGGTTGCTGAAAATGTCAGAAGTCTGAAAGTGGCATATTTAGGAATGTTTTGCTTCCAAGATTGAAAGATAAGATGCTGGTCTGTAAGAATAAAGAAACAAAAGTTTTGGTATTTTTTGTACAGGGGAGCAGTGTTGCCAGAAACTTCATGCTTTTTGGTTGTTTTAATGTATATTTTTAGATCTTATATGGAAAATAATGCTGGTTAATGACTTTCTACATGCTGAACAATGATGCTGATTGACAAAATATTAGGACAAAATATAATAAAGCAACTTACAAGTATAAAAACATATCTCTAAATTGTATAAACATGCATCACAAAGACAGTGTTGCCAGAAAAGTAGCATTAAAAGACCGAAACTTGTAAAAACAACTTAATTTACATAGTTGTGTGACAAAGTTGGCAGTGACATTGTATAGTGACACAATTGGCAATGACGCAGTTGGTAATAACAAAGTTGGCGATGACATAGTTGGCGATGACATAGTTGGCGATGACATAGTTGGCGATGACATAATTGGCGGTTACATAATTGGCAATGACATAATTGGCAGCAACAAATGTAGAACAAGTCTTTCAAAAAAGCTTTAGTCATACATTTGCAATGACCTTCAAATTCAATAGTGCGTCTGTTAATATGCAGTTTATACACTAGATTTTGCATAACAAGTATACATTGCATGATAACATTTGGACATGCTGGAAAAGCATCTCAATTGACTCGCAGGAAGATGCAACAATGCCAAAACATATTTGAAGTTTCATTCACAGATAAAGTGTTTAAAATAAAATGGCCTCATTTCCCCCATAAAACAGCTCAAAACACTATATGTAAAATTTACCCCCATGTTGTGGACATCTGTTACTTGCCTTGGCACAGGGTAGAGTATGCACAAAGGCTATACATAAAGATACATATCCGAAATAGTACATATAGATAATTTCCATATCAGTATCTCAGATAGTACTTATAAAGTGTATGATTTGAACAGTGGATCATTTTGATTTCAGAGTATCGTCTCTGTATATATTATCACACAGCAGACTTCTATAAAGTTGAAGGTAATAGACCTTAGTTACACTTTTTTTAGCATTCTCAAACATTAAAAAAGAATTATGAATATTTTGAGATAAAATACAACTGTTCCAATATGTTGCCTGTTCATAGCAGTTGAACTTGATCTATATGTAAAGCAGTAAAGCTACAGGATTATCTGCTGGTACCACTTCCAAGTTCTTGTAGTACATTGGGCCGTATGCATATAACCTTGCATTTGCTTTTACTACCAATTTTCAAGCATTTACTGGAATCTGTATGAATAAAAATGAAGCAAAAGGTTTTACTGGAAACTATTTGCTAAAGACTAAAATTATTTACTGTTCAATTTCCAGCATTTGCTAGAATATTAGTATTTGCTCCATTTGGTATGAATACAAATGAGTAAATGCTTCAGATTTGCAGTATTAACTTGTAATTGTTCAAGGTTGCATGTGTCGGGGCTACCTTGAAAAAAGAGAAGCAAATTACTAATATGAAAAATAGGAGCTTTTGTATATGTGGTTAGGCAGAAAAAGGTATGAACATGGAAGATGGATTGTCTAGGTTTAAAATACAAGCAGTTGTACTGATTTTGGAGAAGGGAATGAGACGTAGATGGCCGATAATTTCTTGCAATATTCATGAGACAGAAATGGGCATCATGGCTGCAAAGCAGCAACTTGAGGTTCCGATTTCATTCTGTGTGGGTGTGTATCGTATACACAAGACAGACTCTATTGTTATAAACCATTCGGCTGTGAAATCAATTGGAAGTAAAAAGCACGTACTGCTATTTCAGCCAGTAAATTCTAAACAGTAAAACTTTATTTTATTCATACGAATTGAAGCATTTGCTTTTCCTTAATGCTTTTACTTTGAAGTAAATGTTTTTACTTTTTGCTTGTACTTCATAGCATTTGCTAATTTTTATTCATACGACCCAATGTACATAGTAGCAAGTTGGTTATTACCAGTCTGCATGTGTTGAGGACAATGAGGTGTGGTCACTATAGCCCAAGGTGCAAGCATGTATAGTGGGAATCTAATATAAACAGATGTTTGGGCCAGGGGATATAATGTAAACATAAACTCTGGGAGTCAGTGGTCAGCTTTTTTGAGCAGATGATCAATTCATTGAGCAATTGTATTTAGTTCAAAGAACATAAACTACTACATTTTAACTCCTCTATAGGTGCCGTGTGTAAGTAATGCTAAACAATGAAAACAATAAGATATGACAATATTTTGTAAAAAAATGCCAAATAAAAAAATAAATTTTCAAAAACATGTTGGTTTTATTCCTGAAAATTTAATGTTTCACTATACATGCTTGATATAATGCCAACTTGTTGATGTAATATAGATGGGCAACAGGCAACAGTGTTGCAACTTTGTTTTATTTTGTATCCATTTATACTGTTTATATTTTTTAATTTTTTAATCCAGGTCCAAAAGAAAATGTTTGATATAAAAAGTCACTTACCAATTCCTCGTACCGGTATCTTAACTATTATAGGCCTATATCAAGGTTCACATAAAATCATGTCTCTGGCAACACTGACTGCCTTTAATGCCATTTAAGTATTTTGTTCTCTTCATATCAACATTCATTTTATGTATTCTATTATAAATATGACCAAATTGTTATATAATTTGGCAATTAGGACTTTCTTTAATGATACTATTTGGCCATTTGTTGCGTTTGTTTCCAGCCAAAGTGCTAACTTTCCGGCAACACAGTTTTCGCGTACTTGAAATACCAAAACATTTTATTCCATGTTTATGTAGGTTGGTATCTTATCTACCAGTTATGAAAGTGGCATTATCCACAAAGTGCTACTTTCGGCTTTATGGCCCAATTCAATTCCCCATTTTTCGCTGTGAGAAAATATGATGACAACACCCCTATTTGAAATAATGGTTTGATCCAAAGTGGAACACACACATTACATTTTACAATCATTTTCTAAAAAAGTAAACATGGTTGTGCAATATGTGTAAAAGAAAAACTTCTACTCTTTCCCCTTTAGATGTACCAGTGCTTCCAATTTACCTATATTTCATTACTTAAATAGTGTAAAAACTTAAACAAATTGTTGGAAATCTTATTTTGGCCGTTACCATGGCAACAAACATCCGAAATCATTTTTTTTTCTATTTTTGTATTTCGTGTACCCATACCTACTCATACATGGAGTATTGCCAAAATCCATTTTTTGAAGTCTGCCACAAAAAATATCTTTGATTTTTACAGCAACCAGTCTTAAAAGTAAGATATTTATGTCTCATGCAACAATCCTTAAAAGGGATCACTACATGTACATGTTAGGGCTGGGTCAAATTGAATAATTTAATATTCAAATATTTGACCTTCCAATCGATCAAATATTTAAATATTCGGTTGTCCAGACGGCCGATTTTTGTGTGAACAAAGTACAAGTACAGCAGCAGTGTAATTACCATACAAAACTGCAATTAATAATCGCTCTAAAGCTTCCTACTTTTATGGCTGTGGTCAGCACTGATGACGAACGATTTAGTAGGTTTATAAGCACACAAGTTTGTATGCAAACATGCAGAAATAGGAATACTGATACCTTTTTCCCAAATGAGAAAATTAGATTTTTGACGGGCTGCATTGATGATTGCATCATGGGTGTTTTATGACATGGTTTAGATTTCAATAACCATTCTAATTCTAAAACGTTTACACTATAGTCAACGATCTATTTTTACAGTCTGACCTGGCCTAGGAGGAGCATATAAACTGAACTATGTACCTGTATTTATAAGGTATTTATTAGTTAAATTGAACCTTGGAATACGTCTTCCAGAATGCTTCTTCCTATAGACCATGTGCCCTCTGTTTAAATCTACTGTATAATCAAAATGTGCCCGTCAATATGCGCACGCGTCGTGTTTTGCCAAAAATTTGGTCGAGGAGTGACGCCACAGGTCAGACCACCTTTGAATTATGTGACCTCTGATGTCGCCTCTTAACCAAATTTATGTAAAACACGATGCGTACTCATATTGACGGGCACATTTGAATACAGATGTAAACACGTGACGTCAGAGGGCACATCGTCTATATTGCAATTCAACTTTGAATATTTGAAATCAAAAATAAATATTCAAACATTTGATAATCGATCAAATATTCGGCACAGCCCTACTATCTGCAGCGCTTACATGTAATTGGGCTACAATACGCATTTTAAACAAAATAAGGTTAATCAGAAAGAGCATTAGACGTGTAAGAAACCACATTTTGTGCACTGTGTAATTTATGGACACACACAACTTGTATCGTACTTTGGATGAAAAATGACAGGAAAAACGTGTGCGTACACCGTACCGATGTAAACAACCAGGTTTTTCTTCGTCTTTTTTCTGGAACGATAAGACATTTGATATGTAAACAATCCAAAACATTGTATTGTTTTGTTTGGGGAGGGTGGGGGGGGGGGGGGGGGGGGGGGGGGGTTGGGGGGTTGGGGGGGGGGGGGGGGGGGGGGGGGTTCAGGGCTCAGTGCCCCTTTTGTGTTTTTATTCCTGCAAGAACGAATTCCTAAAGGTCAAATGTCAACTCTCAAAATTCGAGCTATTTACATTAGTGCTACTGGTGATTCCAGTTGCATTAAATTAAACCTCTGTGCATTGGTGATGATGCATTGGTACTACAGCAATCACGCTTACGAAATGTTCCATTTACATGGAGTAATAATTCACAGAGCTCTTCAAATATCATACGGTATGTACATGTATGCCACAAAATGTGACCCAGCACGAGTAAATGAGACACTTTGCGGCCAAAATGAAAATTGAGATTTTGATTTTATCATTTAAAGCTAAACAAGCTTTTACATGTAGCATGTATTACTATGCACTTTACTAGATTCAGACATTTATGATGCATAATAAGAGAGACAGGACTTTTTGAGTCACGGTGTAACAAAGACACCATGGTGTCACGGTTACGTGTAAAACTGCCGGCCTTTACTGCTTGGCCAACGTTTGAAGGTTTTCATTGAAAATAGCTGAATTACAGTATACCAATGATGTTTACATATTACCCTTTGAAATTTAAATTTTCAATGAAAACCTACTAATTTATGGCAAAACAAGTCGCAAGTTTCACACTTCACACTGTAACTGAGACACCGGTGTCTCCGTTACAGTGTGATGGATAGTTTTGGATCGTATATGAAAACAAAACATCTGATTCAAGAAATTGAAGTTATACATTAAACGTATGAGCTATCCCCACCATACGAACATGCAAAGAATATAGAAAGTAAATTACATTTTGAGAAATAACACCATGTCCTGCTTTGGCCCCCTTATTTATGGAAAGACCCATATATACAAGCACATGATGGTTTGTGAAGGATTCAGGTCAGTCGCAAGAGTACATGTATGTGTACAGTAGGTAGTTTATACAGTATCCTAGGCATTTATATTAGGTACATGTACAGTCATGAAGTACACTGTAGGGTAATCTCGTAGGACAGTGTAGTAACAGTACGTACTGCATACTACAGTATTTTGTACAGTTGTACAGGTATTACTAGTACCGATACTGTATGGTGACGTTAGGGTTTAAACGTAGGATACACCATTTGCAGATTATAACAACATTTTTTACTACTCAATTATTAGGACATATCATACTGTACTTACCGTATTTGAAAGTACATATGATGAAGAAACAAATGTCACGATCGTCGGAAAAGAACAAGAACAACATATCGGTAAGAACTGCCTGACGCCGGTTGAAAACTAATGCCGTTTTTCTTGCTTTTCTCAGCATCCATGATTGTAAAACTGCAGACAGGTCAGTTACAATACAACCCCCCCCAAATTCACCCATTCATGATAATTCAAGCAATTACCAATGGTGTATTCTACCTTTAAAATGAAATCAGTTCTTAAATATATTGCATCCCTTAATTTCTTCCTTACAATTTTCTTTTCTGATATCCTGGCTGTGATAAGAACTGCTGGGAACACGATTTGTTTCCCCCTTCCGTGTGGTTCATTGGATGTTCAAGGATGCTTGTTAAATTAGAGCGATTGAGTCTTGCCATGTGCGGTACGTACACGTCTTGCCGAGCCTATAATGGTGAACGTGTAGGACGTGCTGTATGGTAATTAATGCGTGAAGTAGACGTCTGTAAGTGATTCGGTTACAGCGTTTGCATACCTAGTTATGGACTTCGGGTCTTGTGAATATTCACAAGCGTAGCAAAATGCCGGCCGTGTTACCATATTAAAAGCGTTCCAAGTAAAAATTTACACATTTAATTAATCAAGTCATAATACATTTTAAAGGTAGGATACACCATTGGTAATTGCTTGAATTATCATGATAGGTGAATTTGGGATATTGTATTTTATAGTAAATATCATTTAACTGACCTGTGTTCAAAGTTTTACAATCATGGATGCTGGAAAAAGCAAGAAAAACGGCATTCGTTTTCAACCATTTGAATCCAGGGTCGGCTCAAGGTTGAGCGATCTAGAAGGTCAAATTTAAGGTCAATTTAGATGTCATTGTAGGTCAAATTGCTCTGACTTAGGCAATAATGCCAAAATTTGTCAGTACTACCACATTGAAATGTCCAGAATGAAAATGGTCTTGGTAGGTTAATGTATCGTTGTCACAATGATAAAAGCTCTCTACCCAACATTAAAGGTAGGATTATAACAGTTTTGGACGTCAAAAACATAATAAAAACCTACATTTAGTTACTAAAGACGAAACAAGGACCTACAAAAACATTTTGGACGTTTAAACAACCAATGCACGTGCTACGTTATAAATGTTAGAGCAACGTTGTGGGAACATTTTTGTTATGTTTTGAAAACATTCCTGCTTGTTAAATCCCTTGTGTTCAATCCGTTTATTTTTAATGATAAGTTTGCTGGTAATTCTGATCTTTCTGATCTTTCAGCAATCGTGATCACCATCACTCTTGCGATTATTTATTGAGTGATCAATTCGCAAGTATTCGTGATGTTGACGATACACATATTTTTCATGTCTCCTTTTCAATTCCAGAAGTTTGCTGAACAATTGTGACAGTATATTTAAGTGCATTTTTAAGTCCCACAAGCCTACTTAACATTCCAGGCTACTGTACAACAGTGTCTTTAAAGGTAGGATACACGAATTGTAATTGCTCGAATTATGATGAATGGGTCGATTTGGGGGGTTGCATTTTATAGTAAATATCGTTTAACTGACCTGACCGAAGTTTTACAACCATGGATGCCGAGAAAAGCACGAAAAACAGCGTTTGTTTATAACCGGCGTCGAGCAGTTATTCTTATGGTATTTGGAAGGCGATCACAAATTTTTCTTTATATAATTTTATTTTTCAGAATAATTACAGGATATCTAGCGCAATCATTTTGCTGGATGCCTAAAATCATTATTTACTTTCAGATGAGTAAGATATTTCTTAATAATTCGGTAGTAAACTATTTTGATATCTGCAAATGGTGTATCCTACATTATCTTTAAGAACAGACTTAGCCAGGCCTTGTGGGGGCGTGGCAATGTACACTCACAACTCATTCACTTTTATTAACTGTCCTGACTTAGAAATTGATACAGCTTATTGTGACTCTCTCTTCATTGAAATATCTCAGGTTAATGGTAAGAGTATAGTGACCGGTGTTGTCTATAAACCCCCTGATGTCACCACCAACAGTTTTGTGGATCTGTTTGACAATCTTCTTGGAAAACTTAACATGGACAATAAACATGTTTATATCATGGGTGACTTCAACATTGATCTTTTAAAACACAACGTTCACAATCCAACTTCCCTTTTTGTAGATTGTCTGTTCAGTAACTCTTATACTTACCTAGTATTTACAAACCCACTCGCATTACTGACTTATAGCTACATTGATAGACAACATCCTCACTAATTGTTGTGATTTTCCATCCAAATTGGGAATCCTGTTTTGCGATGCCTCCGACCTTCTACCCATCTTTATCATGTCTCAACTGAATGGTTCTTGTATCAATAAAGAGAGAGTCACTCAATCCTTCAGGAGTATCAACAAAGGAAACATCAGTCATTTTCAATGTGACCTCTTGAAAGTAGACTATTTATGTGATAATCCTGATTCTGTCTATAACACTTTTATTTCTACGTTTACTCATCTGTATGATCATAACTTCCCAATTAAAACGACCAAGCACAATAGAAAATTAAAACCATGGATTACCAACGGCATTATTCAATCAATTAAATACAAAAACAAATTGTACAAACTTTTTCTTACCAAACCGAATAATGCCAACAGAGTCAAATACAAGCAATTCCGTAACAAATTTAATAGTTTGATTAAATATGTTAAAGTCAAATATTATGCAGATAAGTTCTCTGATGCTAAATCCAACACCAAACAAACCTGGAGCATTATTAATAAGGGAATAAATGTGTGTTCGAGAGGTTTTAATCACTCTGTTTAATACCGCTTGGAGTCTGGGTGCTGATAATTACCCGAGCCGAAGGCGAGGGTAATTATCAGCACCCAGACTCCAAGCGGTATTAAACAGAGTAATTAATACCGACCGAACACACATTTATTCCCATTCATAAATACTTTTTTGGTAAAATTCAGCCAAAAAGCCCCTACAATCCCGGAAAATTGTCGCAAGTAAATTTCAGTGTTTCGCCATTCTGTGTGTGCCAAATGACATGTTTCCGCCTCTGTCGCTCTACACAATACATTTGTACATGCAATAAAGCGTATTTACTATGAACCAGAATATTACTGCCATTGGCAACCTCGTTCCCAGGGTGTCGAGCTGTACACGCTCAACACTACCCGCTCTTACTATTGGAGACGAGGTACATGTACGGTTGGAAATAAAGTGAGCCCTGGGGACGGGTATAATGCGACATCGCGTTGTTGCCAGCTGGTTTTAAACACTTCCAGCCATGTCTTTATCGTCCGTTTAATACCGGCCACGTGACGGGCTCTCGACCAATAGGAATGCCTAAACTGTCCCAGGTACTTATGATTGTACTGATAGGCGCGTTCGACTATGTTTACCCCCTTTAGGCTAAACAAATACTTTATTTTCTTTCAATTTCAAATTTGGCATTCCATTCGATAATTACATTGTTGTTATTGCTAGAGCCACCGATATTGTGAAGTTTCATCACCAAAAAGCCAGGTGTAATGGTGCTCATCGCTCTTTTTTTTCATAGCTTCTTAGATTATGGGAAGCATTACCGACATCATTCTGTCCAAGCATGGAGGAAGAAGCCATGGTCCAAGACATGCATGGTTATCGCTACAAATTGGCTAAGAAAACATTGATGATTCCACGTTCACGTGATGCTAGTTTTAATTGTTGACGTTTTTAATCTATAAAATTAGCTTTTCTTGTTCTACTTGTCAATTGTCTTTTCAAGTGTTTGTATCCTGGGATTGTTATTATTTTCTTTGTGCTTGATAGCGTTTAAGGAGAACCAAATACAGATAGCTTATTGGCAATCCGTCGGTGTTTTTGTGTGTCTTTTGGTTGTCTGTTAATACCAAACTGTATTTTATTGTATCTGTACATGTATGTGTGTTGACCTGAAAAATACCTTTAAAAAAATAAATGTCCCTGGTCACCTTTCCCTAGACGATAAGTCCAGTGCGAACAGCGCGACCCGGTAAAAGCGTCCCAGGAAAACGTCCACCCGGCCCTCCAGTACAAGGTCACGCTATACAAGGCACTGCGCATGCGCTCTTTGCATTGTTTACATGCGGGCACGCTGATACATGTACATGCAAATCGCATCGTGATCACATTCGCACGTGGTTCTGCAAAAAGATTACGTAGAGTTGGGGTTCCTTTGGTCAATATTATGGCAGATATTATTATTGATACAGTCGGAAGTTTGATTGGTGCTAGTACTAGTGCATCATTTCCAAATGATAATAAAGAACGTCAACGTGTCTTACGACGAAAGAAAGCACGACAACGGATGCAATACCGTACCTACGATGGCATGGCGTCAATGATTTGATCGAAAAAAAAAGCGCGCGCGCGCGATCGCGAATGGGTACACCGGGGTCAATGCAAAAAGGTCACGCAAAGCGCCCTCACGAGTCATTATAATGACAGCTTGGCTACTTCTCCCACGGTCTCGGTAAAATTTTCCTGTGTCGAAAGTCCAAGTGCGAACAGTGGTAACATTTGACCATTTTTTATTTTACCATCGTCTCAGTAAAACCTTCCCAAAAAAAAGTCCAGTGCAAACACGGCTTATGACAGAGCAGTCAAGTTTCTGGATAAATTTAAACTAATTTTACCTGGTCAGTATGGTTTCCGCAGTAAACATTCCACCTCTATGGCACTACTTGACCTTACTAATAAAATCATCCATGGTTTCAAAAACAATTATTACCTCATAGGCATTTTCAAAAACTTGTCTAAAGCTTTTAATACCATTAACCATAACATTTTATTACACAAATTAGATCATTATGGTATCCGAGGTATACCATGACGTATTGCGCATGACTGGTTTTGTTTTCAATGTACAAAATATTTGAATGTTACTTCTGATCTTTCTACAATTTCACATGGTGTACCACAAGGATCTTTGCTAGGACCCCTTTTATTCATCTTGTACATCAATGACATTTACCCTTCTTCAGAAAAATTGTCTTGTATTCTCTATGCCGATGACACTAATGTTCTGTGTTGTAACAAGGACCTTCATTCATTATATATAACGATGCCAATACCTACTTGTCTAGTGTCTGTGAATGGTTTCAAGCGAACCGGCTGTCATTGAACCTCCAAAAATGCAACTACCGGTACATGATTTTTTTGAAATAAAAACAAGAAATGTGATGTTCATAATCTCAAAATCACCATTTCTAATCACGAGATTCCTAAAGTTGAGATCACTAAATTTCTTGGTGTTTATATTGACAGTCGCCTTACTTGGAAACCTCACATAACTGAAACTTGTAAAAAGATATCGAAATCAATCGGCATTATTTCCCGGCTTAAATCTGTTTTTCCTGACAATTACCGGTAGGTCTTGCGTACAATTTATTGCTCACTTATTCTTCCTTATGTGTCTTAAGTACTGTAATAGTGTTTGGGTGAATACATGTATGTACTTCTCAAAGTAACTTGTATAAAATGGAGACCTGTGCTGCAGAAGAAAGTTATTCGCATTATTGCAAAATGTCAATTTAGAATCCATACTGCACTCTTGTTTAAACAACATCATTTGTTACGTATTCATGACATTAATTTTTATCAGCAATGTATATTTATGTACAAGTATTCGACTGATCAACTTCCTCATCACCTTGTTAACACATTTCAAATCAATCGTAATATCTATGAAGCGCCGGTCACAACCCACCGTGCGTGTTTTTAGTCCGTAAGTTTTTTGGGGAGGCCACGGCCGCCACGGAGGGAGTGGCAAGAGCAGGAAGGGAGTATGTCAACGCACGTCACCCGCACGGTTGCGCAAGATGTAAGTACGTGGCCCGCATGCCATGCCTGGCCGTGAGCGGTTGCGTGCATCGTACGTTGCGCAAGTGGTAAGTGAGTTGTACGTGCTTACAACGTGCTTACAACGTACGATCTCCGTGCGATTGCCACGTTATCGTACGGAGGCCGTAATTACACGTGCTGCTCACGTAGGGTGTCCTTACTCACTCGCACGTGCTAAGTGTGCCGTCCGTAGAGCAACTGACCGTGGGAAAAATTTAAAAGACTCACGGAGTCAGTGCGTTGTGCGCTCATTGGCTGTAGAGGGCACGCCCGTCACCCGTACTGGGGGTGAATCCGTAGCCCGAACGCATCGAAAGTTCCGCGTGCACTAAAAGTGCTACGGCGTGTCTGCGTGCTCCAAAATCCGTACTGAGGCGGTACTCACCACGTACGGATCCCCCAATTTTGCCCACGTTTTTGCAAGTAGACAGCACGCACTTGCAAGTACGGCGGGTTGTGACCGGCGCTTAACTATCAGACCAGATCCTCATCTTTATTACATCTTCCAAAACATCCGCATTTGAACAATGTATCTTGTGGTCAGGACCTTGCATCTGGAATAATCTCACCTCTCACCTGCAAGAACACAGTTACCTTTTTAACGTAAACTCAAAGAGTACATTGTTCAAAATATAAACTAAGTCCTAGAGCTTCATCTGTTATTGAGATTTCTCTACTGCACATGTACTTGCTGTGTTACCATCAAGCTATAAACCTCTCACCCGTTATAGTATATGTTTTGTAAAGTTCTGTTGTAAGTCTATGTCCAAATTAGTTTATACGGTACATTGTACATGTAGAGTCTATTCTGTCTTAGCTAATTTTCAAAGCTCCTTCCAGTGTACTTGTTATTGTTTATCATTCTAAGTTTATGTCTGTCTGGGCATACCTACATTTACCACAATCTTCGTTTTTTGTTGGCTACATGTATGCCCACCATTTCCAAATGATTCATATTGTTCCTTTGATTGTCTGATGCTTTTAAGTTGAAATGGAAATAAATGTCTTGAAATAAAAAAATAAATACAAATCTTTACCTTAAATCAGTTTCTTGCAACGGTCAAACTGTGGCTGTTTATCCTGCGTACATGTATACATAATTATAATGCTGATTAGTACCGGTACATTCTCATAAAATAATTTTACACAGGGGCACAAACTGACAAATAAGAAAACAT
This sequence comes from Crossaster papposus, assembly GCA_037893245.1. Taxonomy (NCBI): domain Eukaryota; kingdom Metazoa; phylum Echinodermata; class Asteroidea; order Velatida; family Solasteridae; genus Crossaster; species Crossaster papposus. The sequence goes on from JBAIAA010000949.1 coordinate 122,116, forward strand.
GTTATAAAAAAACGGAAATGAGTTTCTCAATGCCGAGCAGAGCCTGGATGAAAACGATCAAGAAGGTTGAACCTTGATCTTTAGAAAAACTGATCCTTCCCCCAGGACCTTCAAGGTGCGGAAGCCCCAGAAACCGATAATTTTAGCCTTTTCGGCACTCGGCCAGTATCATTCACAGACTTCGCGGTGACCTTCCCCCCATGCATGGCTTAATATTATTTGTTCTAGCCCAGCCCCTGCAAACACCCCCCCCCCCCTCCAAAGGAACGCACAAATCACGAGCATCTAATTAATTGCCCGGGTATTTTATGAGGATATTGGCATGTCAGACATGCGTTTGTGTGATGTGTGTTGTGCTTGGTAATTTCTTATTCTATAGGCGACGCACGTACTGTACGTACCGGTACATTTACCGTACGTGTTCAAGTGTACTAAACATGACATTTCTCTATGCATTCATGTGACTAATGTTCACCGGGTATTGGTTGTCAGATTACTTTTTCAGTGAAAGATGTTGTCTTTTCGAGTTTCACTCTGAAAATAAATAGTTTGTTTACCGTAACTTTTTATTTAAAAAAAAATAATCTGCCTGGAGAGATATTTTATGTACCGGTACACATTTAAGGAATTAGTTCAAATAATTAATGCACTTGACCCTCATCCAGTTCATATTATGACCGGTAATTATAAGGACACTAAACAAAATACATGCATGGTATCCATGGTTGCCAACGAAATCCTGTAAAATTTGCGATCACTGTAAACTAGGAGTAAGGGGATTGACATGAATAAACGATGAACAAAAATATAGATGGTAATAAATGTAACCCTAACCATCCCAAATCCTCCAAAATCCTTTCTGCAAACTGCAGGATTTTGATTGAGGGCACTTGTAAGTTGACTGCATCAAAGGATTTTGCAGGATTGAGGGCGTTTTAGGTTTTTGCCACTTGAGGATAATGCAGGATCCAGGTAAGGCCCAAAATATTAATGCTGGATGAGGCAGGATTGAGGTTATGCGTATTTATCCACATGAGGAGTTTGGAGGATTGAGTTTATTTGTTACTGTACATGTACATGTACCGGTATGTACTTTCACACTGCTCATGCTCTATGCACATTAGTCAAGGTGTAAATCAGGATAGGAAACGTTTGCTTACCAAGGATCATGTGTGCAGACCCTTAATTGTTCTAATAGGGCACTTAGCAGCTGTTTGTTCCATGTTGCTTTATAGCTCGATGGTAAACCCACTGCAGGATTCAGGCAGTGGTCGCACTATTGGAGAATTTTGCGGGATTCAGGTTACACTGTACATGGATTTTTAACACTTTGAAATCGCAGGATTTTGCAGGATTCAGTTTATGTGTAATAAAAATGGGGTAGTGAGTTAGGCTTAACCAGTTTGCGCCGGATGACGTATATATAAACGCAAAGTTTTTCCCAGATTCAAAACGGATGACGCATAAACACGCCACAAGCAAGGCCGGAAATGTCTGTCAGCAGCGAGCAAGGCTGAAAATGCGTGGGTACGTGTGCTTCCCGGCACTATCGGCCTGAACCTGACTCGGATCGAGTTTCGTTAAAAATAATCCTGCGAGTCGGCTCGGTGATGTTAAAATTATCCCGGCGCGAACTGGTTAAGGTAAAAATGTAGTTATTTTTTCTCAGTTCTAGATTTATGTCTTCTGAACATTTGTGCTGGCCGAGTAACTTTTAGTTGATGCTAGATCGTAGCACTACTCGCAGTTTCTTTACTAATCGATTACTCGTAGTTTCTTTACTAATCGTTTACTCGTGCCAACCCGAGTAGCAATAAATATCGCGAGTAGTGATTGTTAGCAAGCGATGATTGTTGACAAGTACCGATTAAGTTGTGGTTGGACTATACAGTATACTAATGACAATTGCGATGGTTTTACGATATAATGATTTTTATTGATTTTCAATTCTAACTTGAGCGATAAAGGAAACCAAATTGCAGCAGAAGTCGATTGCTGTAAAATTACTGTTATTGTTTGAATGAAAACATAGTGATAAACACAAGTGTGACTGTCATTTTACCCCAAATGTGACAACTACTCGCGAGTACTCGATTACTTGCGAGTAATTTCTTTGCGAGTACTTGAGTGGGAAAAATCACTACTTCCCTATGACTGACCACCATTGAGATGAAATACGATAAAAACTTTAAATAAAATGGCGTCAGGATGCAACACTCTTTCCCTGGATTAAAATTACAAAACATCACAATAACACTGCATTTTGCATACCAAAATGACTACTAATTTTAGTTTTAAAAACCGAGGTTTTTGGACAAAGAAAATAATCTCACTTATTCCATCTCATTGGCACACTACCCAAATAAAAGATCTGGGCCCAATTCCATAAAAGCATTCTAACTTAGTATATTACTAGGTTTTAGCAAGATTCCAAATGCCTAGTTGGTTGCTTGCTAGCAATCAACTAAATCGCATTCCATAACACATTCTATGAAATATTCTTACTAGTTGCTTGCTTGCAGCTTGCTAGAATGGTGTGGGGTTTGCATAATCGCCAAAGTACATGGTCAGTTTGAGTTAACAATAGGGAAAGAGTTCAAATCAGGTCATGCTGTGGGTTGTATTGTCAATGCATTCCTCTGTACCCTATTAAGGGTATGTACATTTGTATCGGCCTAAGCACATGTTTCAGAAATGGATAATTCAGAGGGTGTTTCAACTCCAAAAAGGGGAAAGAAGCCTAATTACTCGACTCAGGAAAATCTGTTCCTTGCAGAACGCTATGAGGAGTTTAAGGTTATCTTTGACTCTGCGCATAAGGATGTCAATACAAATTCCCAAAAGATAAAAGATTGAAAGTGACTTAGAATGGTGCTAAGGATTTAGACATACCCCAAACCTATTCTAATTTTAGCAAGCAACTAGGAACCTTGCTAAGCGTATAATGGTTTTATGGAATAGATTTAGCAAGGAACTAGAGATAGAAAGGAAGTTAGCAACCAACTAGGCTTAGAATGCTTTTATGGAATAAGCATTCTAAGCCTAGTTGATTGCTAGCAAGCAACCAACTAGGCATTTGGAATCTTGCTAAAACCTAGTAATATACTAAGTTAGAATGCTTTTATGGAATTGGGCCCTGATCTCTTTCATTTGACACCGCATTTGCTGTACGTTGTAATGCTTGTATGTAGGCCTACTGAATTTTCAACTTTTCAGCTTTATCCACTTTTGCTATTGCCCATCAAACAAAAATTTGTCAAAGTAACCTCATGGCTTATAAATTATGTTAGTGAATTGCCTGAATGATAACGTATCCCTTTAAAAGTAATCCTACCAGTACAGGGTATACATTCGGGTACAGTGCAATTAAGTTAACCTTAGAATGGGAAAATCTGTTCACACTTTCTAACACTTTTTGACTTGTTAGTGGAAACCAATTTTCACACCTGTAATTCACACTTTTTGTTTTTCAGACAATACAACTCAAAAAAAATATTTCACACTTTTTCACACAATTTTCACAATGTTTTACACAAGTGGGTAACTGATTTTCACACCTTTTCACAAAGTGAAAAAAAGTGTTTTTTTCCATTCACAGTGTTAACTTTCAAATGCACCGTACTTTGCATTTGGCGAAGAAAATGTTTTATTTTTCTCAACAAATGTCCGTGCTTACTGCAGCTCATAATCACCCCTGATTTCTTGCTCAGCATTACTTCACACGCTCTTGCAAACACGTCTATTAAACATGGCAGGACTTTTTCCCATTTGCAGAAATGACAGATGTCTTGGCCCAAGGTAATTGAAAAAGTTGAGTGACTGCTCTCGACTCGCTAGATTCAATGCATTTTTTAGCACCCTGAGTAGCTGCCGTCTGCATAATGTTGCACGGTGAATCGTTCTATAATGGACCAGTACTCAATGAACCATGTGGTTGCCACAGTGAACTTTGATGGAAAGTGAACTTTACTGCATTTGATAATGTATAAAAATACTGGTACATGTGTTGATGTTGTACTATGCCTAATGAAGCAGAGATAAGATTCATTAGAAAGTGTAAGGATGTAATGATGCATCGACACGAAGGAGTCTCCAGATGGAGGAACAGCTTGAGTCGTCTCATTTGGGAAGGGAGGGAGGGAACTTATCAAGTACAATTTGGTTCGATATTATCACTGTATACTCGGTGTTGTGCCGAGAAATATTTTTTGAAAAAAATCACTGGCTTGGGTGGGACTCGAACCCACGGTCTCCTGCTGTCTAGTGCAGATGTCTTACCATTCGACCACCGATTTAGCTAGGGTCGGCTGGCTGGTTCACATTTGATTAGCAGCGGGTACCACAACCAAATGTTTCATATAAGGGCAGTTTCACGGAAGGGTTACAAAATGAAAAATAGTTAACTGCTTAATGTTTTGTAACAATCTCCAATAAAATTTCACCATTCTATTTCCCCCTAGGCCCTTTTTGCTAGCAACCATCCTCAATCCTCCAAAATCCTCATTTTAAAAAAACCCTCATTTTTTAAAAATCCCATCTATAAGCCTCAATCCTCAAAAATCCTCCACACTTGAAACAACATCATGTGCCTCAATTCTCCAAAATCCTCATTTTTTTTAATCCTCCAAAACTGCAATGAGGATTCTGGGGATTGAAAAAAGTCACTCCTCCGAAATCCTCATTATGATTTTTTGAAAACCCCATTCAGCCTCATTCCTCCAAAATTCTCATTTTTTGAAAACCCCATTGTGCCTCAATCCTCAAAAATCCTCCACACTTGAAACATTGTGAAACAACATTGTGCCTCAATCCTCAAAAATCCTCATTTTTAAAAAACCCCATACAGCCTCAATCCTCAAAAATCCTCCAAAACTGCAATGAGGATTTTTGAGGATTGAGGAGCGTTAGGGTTAGGTTCTCAAATTATAAGCTCACATGGGTGCTAAATCATAAGATTTGGAGTCTCATTCACATTTTCCAGAAACTGCAATTGATGAGAAATACAAATAAATGCAAGGACATTGAAGTATGTCTCAAAAATCTGTATACCAAATTTCATTAGGATTGGACAACTCCTTATATGCCTTTTGAGTAAGACATTTATTTGTTTGAAAAAAAGAGGGTATTTTTCTCAGAATTTAAAGAACTTTAATGCCTGTCAAAATGAGCCTAGAGTGCATTATTATTCAAGACATGACAACTGCAATGACTGTCGGTCATTTAAAGCAACTTCAAGCATGATTGAGATGTTTTGAGCATGTTTGAGTGAGATTTAGCAGTAATATGCTACCTTTATTTGTTAAAATTGTTGGTCTACAAAATGTTGAAGCTTTGACAACAACATTTTCTAGTACCTTTATGATGTACAAGTACTGTAGCAGTACAGGGTACTTTCAATAAGTAAACATGTTTTATCGATAAAACAAGTTTTATTGTTGACCCCCGTCAGACTTTGTTTGAACCTTTTCCGTCAAACTGCCCTAAGATGAAATTTGCATTGGAAGATCAAAAATTCAATATTTGATGTTTGCCCTTCACTAAACAGTGCATTTACCTGTACGCTGTATTTGTTGTCCTGGGGGAGTTTTCAAAAATATCAAGATCTTTCTCCTAAGAAATGCAAATGTTAGGTGTCGCTGGGCAGGGGATGCATAAGTGGATCCAGTTTTAGCCGATTGAGGGGGGGGGGGGGGGGGGGGGTTGAAATTGGCTACTTTTGAAAGTAAGGTGGCTGTGCAAATTTTTTTAAATACAAATTTAAGGCCATACCGGTATGTTTCAATTCTCATAAATTCCTTAACCCTTCGCGCCCAGATTATATCGACATTGAACGGTCCCAGGAGCGGGAGCGGGTTTTTCACGAACCTCGATCTAAGATTGGTTTAAGCTGGCATCTGTGGGTACCGGTAGCACACCCTGATATTTCCTGCCTTGCTCTCTGCAAGCCGGTCACTGACAGATATTTCTTGCTTTGCTCGTGACGTGTTTATACGTCAGATCATTCATTTTAAATCCCGGAAAAACTTCCTGCTTTCAAGGTATATCATTATTCATCAGAGAAGACTGGTGTTAACTTGTAATTAACTTTAGGTCATTTCTGTCAGCATGTTTCCAAAATTAAGATGTTGCCTCACTTTTAATTTTATCATGGTCGACTCGTGAATAAAGCCCATAAGACTTCACTCCCAGTGGATGCCTACGTGTGATTTGGACTGATCATTTGGTCAAGGCGCGTTCGTTGTTATCCATCCAGAAATACACGCCACGCGCGCGCTGCATATGCTAGCTTGCGCTCATAGCGCGTGGTGCAAAGATACAGCGCGAACAGCGACCTCACACAGCCACTATTTATGCAAATCAACTGAAGCTACTTTTGCGCCTTGGATCAATCATTTTTGAAATCTTATGTTTTTTCTATATTTTGCGCCACATTTCTAGCGCATGACCTCGTATGCGAATACAGATAAGTATAGGTGGGGCTAAGATGTGGAGTGTCCAATCACAACGCGGTTAATCCCGACGTCATTAAATTAGTTAATTATTTGCAGCATGACATAAAAGACAAAATGGCGGATATCCAGCATCGTCTGTCGTCCGAAGACCTGTCGTGTTGTTTTAATTCTACAGCGGATAAATTATTCCTCAAAGATTTTAGACTCGAGCAGTAAAAGGCCTTAGAATTCTTTCTTCGTGGTCACAATGTTTTTTGTAAATTTGCCGACAGGTTATGGGAAATCCGTCATGTTCCAATGCTGTGGGGAGGGGGTATGTTTACGGCTGCAGAACCAATCTTCAAAATGATCGCAATATCGTTATTTTAACAGGGACAAATGTCTTATATCCTCAACAACTCCTCTAATTATTTTCTTGGCAAAATTTAGCAGGCAAGGCATTTAATTATCAGAGTTCCGAGTTTTACCGGGGCACGTTTTTCATCTTGATTAGATGTGTGCGATATAATGTAGGGCCGAGTTCGACACGTTTTAATGGAGTCACGGCCCCATTCGCCACGGTTAAAAATTCAAAACTAAGCAGCTAAACACAACTAGTTTTGACCATAACATTGTCAACATTCAAGCAAATACCCAGCAAAACGAGGGAAAATAACTGCGACCCTCACCAATCAAGCCAGATCAAGTTCAAATCTCCATGTGTATTTCCTACAAGCCTTCGTAAAAATCACTCAACTTTCTCTGATAAAATATGTCAACGATGGCGGTGTTCTGTACACGTGTGTAAACACTCGCGACATGCACGCGCAGAGCTAGCTACACTGTAGCTATGACCTTTTACCGATAGCTCTAATTATGCAGTTTCTACGCAACGATCCACCAATAAGAAAACGACTTTAAAGGTCAGCTTAATATATTAGCATAATGAGCACCGCCCCCAAAACCTCAACCTAATGATTGATCCAAGACGTTCATATATCTTCAGTTGATTTGCATAAAATAGTGGCCGCAGAGGTTGTTGTCTATTACCGCCGCGCCGTACGTATGGACAGGTAATTATGAACGCCTTGACCAAGGCTAGACTGATCAGTGCATTATGGATGGACCAAATTACCGGAACAGATGCATGTTGTCATGGTTGTCTGAATAAGAGTTTGTGATTTTACTCATAATCATCACAATGACAGCTACACTGTAAGACTGCCAGGCTGTAAAATTGTCAAAAATTGGGTACAATTTTAACCAAAAATTTGAAACTCTTGGTGAAAATCATTTGACAATGTTCAGTTATTGAGGCCTTTTCATAATTGGCATGAAAGAGCTTTTAGTCACAGACTACTGTACATGTTTACATGCTGCATTTTTGTGTTTCTCAAGTGAGAATATCAGAATTTTTAGATTTTTTGAAGTTAGAGGCCAAATTTTTTCACATTTCTCTTTTAATACGTCACGAATGCAATTTTTCAGTTGCCATAAATTGGGAACACTTTTACAAAAAAACTTTTCCAAGGGTGATTTTCTTAAGAAATCAATATACCAAAAATACGGTAGTTTCAAAAACTCGCAAATTTTGTTTGCTAAATTTTCCTATTCGAGGGGTCCAGAAGCACTTTCTTGCCATTGAGGGGGGTATTGTGCTTGGAGCCCATAACCCCCTTAAAAACCCAACTATATGCCATAAGCCTAGGGGGTCGGTCGGTATCAAATGAAGGGAATAATGCTCATGGTAATTTTTGGCAAGGTATGCACCCCTGTAGTTGGAAAATAATTATGTGATAGCATTGCAGCGGTGGCAGTTTCCCCTTTTTGAGACAAAACTGCCTCCAAAATGCTTGTTACCATACACTATAAACTATCTTGTGAAGCGGTTCTTGTTGTATTTCAAGGCATGTACTTTAGTAGGTAACCCGCCTTCCTCCATGGGTAACCTAGCCCGGTTTCCCCTTCAGCCTTGCTCTATGGTTAAAATAATCCACAAGAGAATTTGGCAAATAAAAAGATAAACATTACCGATAGCCAGATTTGAACCACAGACCTTTTGACACATAGCTCACCTCATCATCCGTTTTTCCAGTTCTTTTAAATAAAGTAGCTGAGTTGCCATTGTTTTTTTTCATGGCATTCGCCCACAACCCAGCTATGTTAGTATTAATTGTCTTCCATACATGTATAATCCGGTAACAAGCATATTGGCGGTCATGTAGAAAGAAACACATTAAAAAAACGAATAACAAAAATATGCCGCCGCTCACTCTGCACTGCTACTTATCACACATTTTCTAACTCTACAATGTACACATAGGTGCACAATGTACGTACATGTAAACATTAGATGTAGATTGTACTTTCCCAAACTTGATTACCTTACATATTCTCACAAGGAATCACAGTTGTATTTTTCACTTGTCCCCTCCCTCCATAGGCAGTATAGGTCGGGGCGGACATCCGTGAACCTTCACAATAACGCGTCATAATACGTACACCGCGCCGATGAAAACGATAATCGCGCAAGCAGTCTTGTATGCTTCAGTGCAGTGTCGGCGCGCATTGTTTTCATCGGCGGGCTGACCTGTGACGTATGTCCGCGGTGATCAATATGTTCATGGCAACCAAATTTGTCTATGTTTCAAGTACAGTCATGAAAGTCAGATAAGCCGCGTCTTTACCGCAGGAAATTGCGGTACTTCTTTCAGATCAGCTCTTCAAACAAACCATCTTCAGTATTGTCCATTTTTATCGAGGCGGATTGAGTCAAGATTGCACATCAGCGTATTTCTTTTGAACATGAATACCGGTACATACAAATAAATGGACACCAAGTACATGTGTACAGTATGTACCGGTACTGTATGCATAGACAAATTTATCCATGTTCAAACGTCCATATTTGTTTTGGTTTTGAATTCATCGGAACTCCAGGGCATCAATTTGAATCGCAAAATTTTTCAACTTGGCAGTGACCCTGTGAGCCTGTCTGCATAATGAATGCCTAATGACGGACATACGGAGCCGAAGAGTCTATCCCTGTACATACCATACCGTGAATAATTTCAATATTATCTGCACAGATGGTCTCGCAGGAATTAACTCGGCTGATCCGAAATCTCCAAACCAGAAACAAAAATCTCATTTTTGGGGGTTTAACTGGATGCTGAGTGGATTTTGAATTGGAGTTACTTTAGGTGTGAGAGATGGGCGACAAAGAAACGATGAGAGACCTTTAATGCAAGAGATAAGCCTTGCGGATTGATCAGTATTTTGAAGCCGTTTGGTTTTTTTTACTGAGAATTGGCCTTTCGTGATGGAACTGAGATGGGGCCTCATTTCCTAAAGGGGGCATTTAATGTGTTTTTTTACAATAAAGGCAATTTGTTCCACAGATTCCTAGGAAATGGGTGGGAGAGCAATGGGGCACAGTCCGGATGTAATCGGGGCTTTTTTTTATAATTCAGGTTTTATTTACACATGGACATTTGTAAATTAATTTAAAAAAAATGCTTAACCAGTTTATGCCAGGATTATTTTGACATTGACCAAATTTGGATTTTTTTTCACGAACCTCTATCTGAGATGGGTTCAGGTCGGCTTCTGTGGGTAGCACACCGGCTTCTGTGGGTAGCACACCCCAATAATTCTGGCTTCTCGCGATGCGAGCCAGTCACTGACAGATTTGTCTGGCCGTGCCCATGACTTGTGTATTGGTCTTTTCTATCTTTCAACATGAGATACATTTTTATAGGAAAAAATGTGTAAAGATATGATGTTCCCCAATATTAGGGTTTCACACGTAATATTTGGTGTCCCTGTTACAGTCCCTGTGTAAAGTGTCTAAATTTTCATGCTCACATTGTTTAATTTTTCTTGGTATTTTTATAAATTCTTTCCATTAAAAAAAAGTATAGGAAAAGAACAAGACTGTAATGCTAAGAAACAACAAATATATGACAATTTGTAATCATGGTAATATTTCACAAGTAACATGGTGTACTGTGGTGACCCAGTTAACGCCTAGTGTTTTTAATATTCCAGATGACATGAAGTTGTTAAGGATCTTCTTTCTGTTGAAAAGGCTGGCACTTTACCATCCGAATAGACTAAATACATCTCATAAAATAAAAAGCCACATTGATTATAATTAAAATCACTTAACGTTTTAGGGCCTTTTAATGCAATGACCACTTCGGACTCCTACGTTTGTAATTATAATAATACATCATGTCATCCGACGTGAACTGGTTAAACGTTTCTTTTGTGTGTGTGTGGTTTTTTTTGGTTTTTTTTATCCTACTTTCCTCTTACTTTTTCATCTAGGTCTGCATGAAAGCCTGGTTTTGAAATCAATTGATAAAATATTTGCTGGCGCCTGTCGTTTGGGTGTTGAATTTTGGGGCACTTTAATTACCGGTGGCTGGTACATACATGTGTGTATGTAGAAGAAATTAGTTTTACACATGTCATTTTGCTTCATGTTACTTGTGTCATTTCTTGCTTGGGGGTAATTTGGAACAGTCGTAAGGAAGGCAACCATCTAAAATAAACAAACCAGAGAAAGAAAGATGGGTGTTTACCACACCTAATAAAATCAGCCCAAAGAGACATCCTGAGATCTACCCATACTTTCATAAATGTAAAACCACTATTTCCACCGAGCTTGGATACATACGTGTCCATGTTTATCAGTTTTCTTTCAAAAGTACCCACATGTGAATGCCCTGCGAATTAATGTACCTAAATCGAGTGCACTGCTAGATTGAATTAACCCGGCGTTTACATGTGTATTTATCTATTCCCGCGGAGGGACGAAGGAAAAAATTAATGTCCTCGGCGCTCAAAGGGTTTTTAGGGGAGTGACGCAGGAGAAAGTATATAGTTGGCGAGTTCCTCAGCCGATGATAAATAACCCTTCTTTGCATTTCCTCGCCTTGACATTAATAATCTCGCCGTCTGTTTTAATGTCGCTCCTCATCCCACGGATTGTAATTACGCTTTCTAGAGAGCTCCGAGTTGCAATTATTTCTCAGTTGAATGCTTCCCAGCGCAGTCCTGATCGGGCCATTCCCAGTACAACGGTGCAAATGTCATTTAGATTTAAGAAAATCTGAAACTTTAAATTTTCATAACAGATTGTTTGTTTAATGCCAATCAAAAGTTAACACCTTCTGAAGGGTTTCTGTGAAATGAACATTTAATACATTCTCTCTCAGTTTTATACACGTGCATCTGGTGACAGTTTCTTTCGTTTCCATTTGCTTAAAATTGCTGCACAGTTAGACTTCCAACCCACAAAATCTTATTTTCCGATGGGCATACAACTGATAACAGTGATCAAGACTATTTTCAACAAAACAGATGTGACCTACATGTACAATTTATGTTAACAAAAAACCACGAATAGCACAAGTACAATATCACACAAGTGCTGTTCGTTATTTTATTTAAATTGTAGTAATTTCCTAAAACTCTTCGAATAATTGTATAATGACTACGGTTGCAAATATTTTGTTTAAATCAATAAAAATTTATTACAAAATCCGCTCAAACTATACACAACTGCGTATATATGTTTCCTGGTTGGATGATTTGACTTTGATTGATCGGGTATCTTTTTGGTAACAATATTTTGGTATTTTGCGTTCAAATATGCAAAACGTGGACAAAATAGCAATTACCAAAGATATTATTAAAGTAGTAGAATCACTGTCTTCTATACCAAAAAAAATTGCAGCTATTGTTATCACATTCAAAACTTACTTTTAAATGAAAAGTAGAAGAACAACTTCATAATGAAAATAATTTATTTCGTAAAGAACTGCATATATTTCAACAATGTATGAAACTGGTAACCTATGTTTCAGTACAGTTTGTGCACAAGCTTTGTTTCATTTACTCTCTGGGACATAGCGGCTAAACTTTGCTTCGATCTCCAAGATGTCCTAGTCAATAATACAAATTTTTCAGGCCATGTGTATCACGTGTAGTTTACATGTAGATACCATTTTTATCAATGAAACTGGTTGCTAGAGTGTCTCTTACACCTGGTGGCGCGCGCTATTGTTTTATTAGTTTTAGAACCCATGATCATAAATTATGAAATTACAGGAAGTACTTTTGGCGGAAATTGGCCCAACATACAAACATGTATTTCACTGGAAATGTGCTGTAATTTCTAAGTAAGATTACATGTACATTTGAGCCCTATTGGTTCAAAATACTGTACCCTCTGGAGACGTGAACACAATGGGGACAATAGGAGTGAAAAACTGGTTAACTTACAGCACAACCTTGGAAACATAATCATTTTTTTTTTTGAGACGTGTACAGTTTGTGTTAACCAGTTTGCGCCGGAGGACGTATAGGCCTATACACGCAAATTTTTTCCCAGATTCAAAATAGATGACGCATAAACACGTCCAGAGCAAGGCCGGAAATTTCTGTCAGCAGCGATCAAGGCCGGAAATGTGTGGGTGTGCTTCCCGGTAACATCGGCCTGAATCCACCTCGGATCAAGTTTCGCTAAAAAATAATCCCGCGCCTCGGCTCGGTGATGTTAAAATAATCCTGTCGCGAACTGGTTAAGTGTGTAACCGAACTGGTTAACTGGTTAAATGCGCTGAGTTGAAAAACAACAATTAGCAACAGCTTATGTTTTCAATTTTTTTAAATTCCACCACTCAAGACCAGTCTGGACACAATCACTGTAGTATACATTACTGAGGCCCCCAGTCAACACTGGTCTGGTAAAATAATCAGAACATTGCACTGTACTGGTATCAGTAGCTAATGCTTCGACCATGCTTCGACCATGCTTCGACCTACATGTACTTGTATAGTGCTCTGCGAGTCCACTGTGATTTAATATACAGGCTGCAATTGGTCCGTGACATTATTAACCCGATTGAAATGCATCCCCTGCTATTGATCACCGCCCTGAAATAATTGCTTTGTGGATCTAGCCACAACCACCCAGCCGCACTCCCTCTTATACAGGCAGCACATTGCAATATGTAGACTCTGGCACACTGGGCAGTTCACCATCACCTACTGTACATGTAGTAGTCATCTTGACTGAAGCTCCATCTACACCGCGCTGCACACTTGGATGTTCCACATTAACGACCAATGATTACTGCTGCCCGTGTACACAGCGTTTGCAGTATTTATAGCGACAGTTGATGGGTGTTGGGGAATATTACGCCTTGATGTGGCTCCTCCGAGGGTGTTATTGCAAGAGAGAAATGCTTTGGGGATTCCATTGGGTGTTGAACTGTCAGGAAGGCATCTTAGACGCTATACTGGTATGTACATAACATGTACGTGTGTCACAAAAACATGTTTAATATGAACGTGTAATTTCGTAATGTACATGTATTGTGCCATGTGATTATTTCATACATTTTAGTAGCTGACATTGTACAGTGTATAGTTTATTTTATTGCTGCTTGTACATTGGTGGATAGAATTGAATGGGTAAAAGATAGTTGTATCTAAATAGGATGCCCTGATTCTCTGGTAACAAAAATTGAATGAACTGTGCTGTAACTTTCATCTCTAATGGGTAAAATAGGTATACAGTTGCATTTTCTTGCAAAGTACTGATAACAAAAACAATCTTAGTTTATAACCCTATTGTTCTGGGGTACATGTACAGCTACAAAATACTACACAATTGTTTTAAATTAAAGTTGTAAATCCTTTACAATTTTATTTTAAAGGATTTTATTTGTTTGTATGTTACTATTCGAGTATGGATTGACAGGCTTTCGAGTCACTAGTGTTTTATTTTACTTTTGTCCATTCTGGCCAACTTGAACTGGGTGGTTTTTAAAGTATGATACACCATTGGTAATTGCTTGAATTCTCATGAATGGGTGGATTTGGGGCGTTGTATTTTATAGTAAATATTGTTTAACTGACCTGGTTGAAGTTTTAAAATCATGGATGCCGATGAAAGCAAGAAAAAAACGGCGTTCATTTTCAACCGGCGTCGGCTAGTGGTTCTTATGTTGCTCTTGTTTTTTTCGCGATCGCCATATGGCGATCGTGAATTTGTTTATATAAAATTCTTTACAATTTTTCGAAACAATTACAGGATATATATACACATGTAGCGCAATCATTTTGCTGGATGCCTACAATCATTATTTGCTTTCAAATAAGTATAGGATGTATTTTGTACAATTGGGTAGTAAAGAAACAATATTTAAGCGCACATTAAATTTAATCAGAGAATTTGTGTGTGTGACCTACCGGGTACATGTGTACATTTTCGGAAAATGTTATGGGCATATCAATTTCAATGGAAAATAAAATTGCATTTTAGGTGTAATAATGATATAATTAAGATAATTGCTTTGAGTGATGATTCATCATTATTTTATTGGTCATTAAACAAGTGCACACAGAGGTAAATATGCACCATTTTTTTGAAATCGTATCAATCGTCAGAAATAAATGGATAATTTTACCATAAATGTACCTCTCAGAAAAATGAATTTATTATGAGTATTAAATAGGACATGACTTTGACATACCGGTACATGTACTGCAATGTGTTGCAGCTCCGTTTTCTAATCTTCACCCAGACCAATCGTAGAGTGGAATCGGATTACGAAAGAGCAAGTGGGATTTGTCCATTTTGAGACGGAAGAGACGTCCAATAGCCGAGCAATAGCAAATAAACCCTTGCATGTGAATATGTGCCTGTTTGTTTTGCTCAGATTTGGTGACCCAGAGCATCGATAGCTAATCCGAACCTGCATTCTAATGGGTCCTAGCTCGCGAGGTCTAAGATGGCGGCATGCACGACGGGCGGAGAGAAAAATAGAAATTTGTTTTATGTCTGGAGCATGAAATGAGCTTTTGGGGCAACTTGTTTTTTAGAATGTATTTTCACGATTAAAAATACATGTAGTATGATTAATTTACTTTTTAATAAAAATTTCAGATAGCCCGGCCACAATTAGTGTTCGGATTTGATGAACCAGAGTGGTTCCGTTTGTTTTCACAACTTGGTGGTGCACCTGATCTTGTGTACATGAAACAAACATGAGGCCAGATAAAAAAAAAGAGTTGTTGATCATCCCCGCCCGACCCTACGAAACACGCCCGACATTAAACGTTTTTTATTTTGAAAAAAACAAACAAACAAAACCATCTTTAAAGGAAACATGCAGCCTAACATTTTCATTACGCAATTTTTGTTTTAAATTCATAGATTTATGTGTATTAAATGTGAATAAAAAGCAAAACTGGTTTTAGTGTACGTTTTTGCCGTCCAAAAATTGACCCCTCCTTTTTAAATTTCGCGGCCACTAAAAATGAGTGACGTAAACCGAGGCAGGACCCGGACAAATTCTCGATAGTCGGTGCGCGATGTCTAGGTACGAGACGGGTTCGCGTGGTCACGTACGCACATTGTTGTGTGTTGATGCACCCACAGTGTACGAATCGCGTACGCTTTGTGCACGGTAATCAAATTTCGCATAGACGATCGTGAAAGTTCTTCCTCGGTTTTTGGTGAATCCGACGAAAACAGTACTGATTCGTCCGATTCGAATCACAGTATTTCTTATTCAGACATGGACTCGATCGAGGATAAAGATGGGGTCCCTCTAGACGCTCTAGGTCGAAGCACGACCGCTCAAATTTTTCGCTGCAGAAGGCCGAAAATCACTATGCCCGCCTGGACCACTTCGCTCTGGTAAGCTTTTACTTTGGCTGTCCAAATCCTCCGATATTTAGGATCAACCGGAAACAAATGAAGGCTTACTCCATCCTTAGTAGTTTTTCTACACCTAGCACCTACACAACTAGTCGGCATGACCGGAAACTGTTTTTACCCTGATTCAGAATGAAAAACCATGTAAGGACAGACACTTGTTGCAATGCGCGCAGTCAGTAAACGACAGGCCGGGTAGCAGCGCTCCGAGTATCTGCCTCGATTTTCGTCATACCCCTCGCGAGGTTTTATGTTAATGAGGCTTCAATTCGAGGGGCGGAGTGGTTTGACCAAAATTTTCAAAAATTATTTTCCTCCATTTATCACAGAAAATAAACAAAACCACACCCATAATGTTGTTGTCAACATTATACTTCATTGATTTAAGCAACAACAAATCTTATTACATGTTTCCTTAAAAAAACCAAATTGAAATAAATAATATCCCGAAATAAGCCCACTCCCATGATTTTGTGACAAACTTTAAAAGTACAATCAAAAACCTGTTAAAAGACCAGTTAATAATTCAATCCAAGAATCAGAGCGAATTCGCTCTGACCGACTGAAGACACGCTCTACTGATGAACTCTGTTTTTACATGTCAACAAAACTCAATAAAAGTAGGGGACAAAAACAACCAAAAAACCAACAAAAACCACCTCCCTCCCTACCCGAACTTTTAAAAATAAAAGACGCTCAACAACTTTTTTTTTTATCTGGCCTGAATACATGTAATCTCATCTTCCTTGGACCATGGAGGAATAAGAAGGAATTCCTCCATGTTTAGACATGTGCAGAATGTTTGTGTGTGCAGCCATCACTGGGGTGCTTTTGTTCCGCTGGGATGCGTGCGAGTACATGTAGGTCTATAGTGCGGTCAATTAAAATAACCCTAACAAAAATCCTTAACGATGGCTGCTGAATGCAAAAGATGTACAAAATAAACCAAATAAGTAAAAAAATGTACAAATAAATGTACTAAATTTAGTGAAAATACCTAACCTGTGGACATATATTTATCCACACAAAAATAGTTTTTAACAAAAATAAATAAAAAGTAATTCTGAATTTTGTCAAAATCATATATTTGTGAGTGTGCACGGTGTTGCCAAGGGTTAGTTGTATTGTTCTATGATTAAAGTAGAATACCTTGTCCCTGTGCATAGTACAAAAGATGGGGGTGAGTCCCTATGCAACATTCAGTATGAAACTAACTGTAAACAACTATAATCACAGGTGGAAAGTTTTCTGTTTATCAGTGTCTGTTTATGTGCTTTAAGTGTGGTTAAGGAAATTGGTTTTATGGAGACCTATTGAAAGGTGTGACAAAAGAGAGCTGAGCACAATGCATTGTAATCCCATAACTTGGAAGCTAATTTGTAGTCAGTTTGGCAGCTAATTTGTGGTCATTTGAAAATTTACAAATTGGATTGGCTTTCAATATGATACATTTCAAGACTTTCCACTCCAGGGCAAGGAATAAGTCATTTGAAGATTGTATTTTTTTAGCACGCTCTGTCTACATGTACCAAGGACCCTTTTATTGGTGTTCAAAATATTGTTTACAACCCGGAATTTAAATTTTGAAAAATCAACCTTTTGAATTCAGATTGACTGTATAAAGTTTAAGTACCCACTAACTTTCTTACTCCGCATTTTGTGATACATACATATGTGGGTACCGTACTATGTTCGGTATTTGACACATCTCTGTTAAAGGTTGGATACACCATTGGATACCGAGAAAAGCACGAAAAACAGCATTTGTTTTCAACCGGCGTCGAGCAGTTAATTATTCTTATGTTATTTGTGTTTTTTCGCGATCGCCGTCCGGCGATTTTTCTTTATAGAATTCTATTTTTCAGAATAATTACAGGATATCTAGCGCAATCATTTTGCTGGATGCCTAGAATCATTATTTACTTTCAGATGAGTAAGATATTTGTTAATAATTCGGCAGTAAATATTTTTGATATCTGCAAATGGTCCTACCTTTAATGTACAACACTGTACCGGTATGTACTGTTTTTGGGCTGTTGTAATGATTATTTTATACTTGTTAATTTTGTTACTTGTTATTTTTTATTGCATGGGTAAACAACGTTTAAGTCAACCCATCACCACTATTGGCATATTTATAGAAATCAACATTTCAGTTTCCTTTATTTTCACTTCCTGTCAATTAGCCCCATCACTGACATCACAAGGCAAGATGTGCCTTAGCATACACCCAAGGAAAGCATGAGGAAAGACACTTTCAAATGAAAAAAAATTCATAAAAAAAATAACAAATGGGAATGTTGCACTAGAGAGCATTGAACTTAAGAGAGGGACCATACGAAAAGTGGGTCAGCCACAAGTCCCCTTGCATCCTCTCGCTGTCTGTGGACATTAAATATTAGCTGAATTGATTAAATATTCCTGACATGTGGAGCGTTTCTCTCAGTGACTTCTTACTCGGCAGCACAGCCTGTTCTGTATTATCGTCCAGTAGCAATTTTGTTAGATTGCTTATTTTGAAACCGTAGACAGAAGACGTTGGGAAAAGGAAATTCAAAACACCCAGGAGACATTCTGGGAAACCCATGCAACCATATATGTAAACTAAAAGATACAATGAACTTGGGTGGGTTCAAACCTGGATCACAGAGAAAGTAGACCAGAAAGTACCGGTACCATCATATACTAACCTGGCCTCAAATTACATAAAGGTACACCATTTGCAAACATCAAAACACAAAACAACTGAATTGTTATGAAATATCTTACTTGAGTTAAAGTCCCAAGCATTCCGTGAAAGTACAGCACCTGGTGTACTGTGATTTAAAAAAAAGTGATTTTTTTTCTCAATTTCTAACGATTGCCGGCTTGCAATCAATCTGTCCCCAATTTATTATTTATTTACCGGTATAGTTTATAGTCCACATTTTATTGGCAGTATATAGTACTCGCGGCATGCCAATCTCCGTACATATAGAGATTTTAAGCGCTACATGCATTAGGACCATAAAAATGGCAAGAGGGCTTTTTTTCACGAACCAAAAGGGTATTTTCCTAAAAATTGAAAATTGTAATTTTTTTAAAATCTTGTTTTGACTACAAATGTATTTGACTAATGTAACTTGCTTTGTGCCATTATCAGCAAACGTGCCCCTAACTAAGATTTTGAAGAAATTTTTTTTACTACCGAATCATTAAGAAATATCTTGCTTATTTTAAAGTACAATGTAAATAATGATTCTAGGCTTCTAGCAAAATGATTGCGCTAGATATCATGTAATTGTTCCCAAAAATTTAATTTTATTTAAATTGTATTTATTATTCGTGAATTGTCTCGTACCAAATCGGTAGATAAATGTCAAGAAAACATAAGCACTCTGAAAGAGATAGTAAAAGATGCTGGGGACTTCGCCCCTCGCTGGTCTTTTATCGCGCAGCATTTTCAGGACGCTTCATACAGTACATTTGTACGTCCGGGTAGCCACGTGCACTTTGACTAAAGGCTACCAAGTTCATTGAACCCCTTATAATTATGGCATGTGCAAATTACTACATGTACTGTACCAATAAATCTGTATTTCATGGTCTTAAATTCACACTACACCAACACCGCTGCATCACATTACACCACATCGTACAGTCAAGTACCTGTACGGCGGTACATGAGACATGCCTGTTGGTCTCCTGATGTTGAGGCAAAGGGGTGTGGGGTGTTTCACAACACATGAAGTACCCCTGTAAAACTGTTGAACAAAATCTTTTGAAATACATTGTATGTACGGTATATGCTTGGGACGTTTTGACCAAAAGATTTGAATGGAGAAAAAAATGTGCTTGGCCGGATAGATAATGACCCTCGCCTTTGGCTTTGACATGTATCTTGTTTAAAGGTGGGATATACCATTGATAATTGATTGAATTATCATAAATGGGTGGATTTGGGGGGTTGTATTTTATAGTAAATATTGTTTAACTTACCTGTCCAAAGTTTTACAATCATGAATGCCAAGAAAAGCAAGAAAAACGGCGTTCATTTTCAACCGGGCAGTGGTTTTTATGTTATGTTCTTGTTTTTATTAATTCAATTTTTCGGAACACATGTATCTAGCGCAATCATTTTTGCTAGATGCCTAGAAGTAAGATATTTCAAAACAATTTGGTAGTAAAAATTGTCGATATTTGCAAATGGTGTGTCCTACCTTTAAAACCAGCTAAAACATGTTTTGTAATACCTTATTGAATTAGTCATATTTGGGAAACATAGTAAAACTCCACAGTATAACTGTGACTGACTCTATGCAAACAATCCATTCGGCAAATTATCTGTCCCCTGTTTTAATCAGTTCATTTTTGTGCTGACGTGTCGGATTGACTACACACTTTGAGTTGCTGTACATACGAACATGCGCCACAGTAACAAAATATTGACTGCTATGGTAGTGCCAGTATATTAATGACCCAGCTAGCTCATTTCACATAAAATAAAAAGTACAAAGAACCGCTCTAGAGCAGTGTGCTGGGGTAATTTGAGCTTTCTCCTCTGAGTTGTATTGATTTTAATCTTATATTCAATGGTGCAGTGAACAATGTGGTCGTTCATGCGTGAAATTGCAACAAGGAACGGACCATAACGAGGGAAATTAATATTTGTACATGACCATTTGCTGCATGTTGTCATTTTTATTGGTATACAGTGTAGTACATGTAGGATGTGAATATATTTCTGAAAATGTATTTGAATTTGAAATGTAATGAAATTATTAAACTATATTCTTGTCAGATAATTTTTGTAAAGATGGAATTTGCATCAGGGCAATGTCATTTTGATTGTGTTTCGCCCTTCGCTGACGTACTGTATACTCGATGTTGTCCCAAGAGAATAAATTATTTCTTGTCAAAATTTTCAAAAGGGCTGCCATTGCTTGTTATATTCTAGGTATATATTTCTTCAAAAGAGAAATCTGCGATGGCTATAGCCCATCACCTACATGTACCGGTACCTATATGTATCTGCCGTACTATTTCCTGAATGATCGAATCATCTCTGAAGCTATTTTGTTATATACTGGTAATTCCCATTAACATTATTGATTCTTTTTCTGCTTTGCACTATTAAGGTTCTGGCTATTTATAGCCTTTGTTATGTAAATTAAGTAAATTATTCATTTGGATCTCCCTCCATTCATGTCAACATTTGCATCTGAATTGAACTTAGAAATTGTTACTATTATTTCTGACGTTCAGGATATTGCTGACAATTATATAAAAGGCATGAATTTAAAATTTATTTTTAGAACCACAGCAGAATCTCTTAAGTCAATTTGATGAATTACATAGTACATGTACAGGTCCAGCTAAACCTAAACTTTAAAAATCATGCATGTGTAACCCCCCCCCCCCCCCCCCCCCCCTCCCCCTCCCCCCCTCCCCCTCCCTTTATACAGCCATTACCTAGAGTTGTAATGACTTGGGTCAATGATTCAAATTTGAATTTGTGATGTCGCATCCAATTCTCGCACTGGGAGTTCACAACAGTTGGAAACATTTTCTCTCCGGCGAATTATTGCAGCGAATGCTTAGTGACGTCAAATTTGCATTGCATTCGCTTTTGTGTGAAGTATGAACCGGCCTGTACGGTGCAAAATTGTTGTTAATGTCATTTCGCAGACATGTACCGACTCCCGTCACCGACTCCCACCTTGTGGTACTGAAGCGAACAAAAACATACTACCCCAGAACCGTACTTTGAAATTTATGCATTTTTCAATTTGTGGTTTGGCTTTGGATGAGTTCTTATTAAAAATGCCTCTTTTTCTTGTGTTTATTTATTACATGTATTTAGGTAATTTTCAAAAAATTTGTGACCCTTCCAAGAGTTCAAAAATCATCTTTTAGCCAGTTCGCGCCAAATGACAAAGTTTTCCCCAGATTCAAAACGGATGACGCATAAACACGCCACGAGCAAGGCCTGAAATATTTGCCAGCAGCGAGCAAGGCCGAAAATGCGTGGGTGTGCTTCCCGGTACTGGCGGCCTGAACCCGCTTCGGATCGAGTTTCGTAAAAAATAATCCCGCACGTCGGATCTCTGTGATGTTAAAATAATCCCGGCGCGAACTGGTTAAGTGACAGGACTAACTTTGAAAAGATGAAAATCATAGGATGTATACATTTTGATCTCTGGAGTGGGGCCAGCCAAAATGGATCGAGCAAAGTTGAATAAAAAAAAGTTAATGACAAGAGGTTGTTTGAATGATATTTTATAAGTGGCTGACAATATTATCTGTGCATTGGTAAAGCGTTGATGGAAATGCATGATACTGATAGCCAAAGGTTCACAGCAGGCAATTAAGTGCACAGCAGTCTGCACCAGTGGTACATGTAAATAATGACAGAGTTGTCATGAATTATCCCTGCTGCTCATTTTAAAACGTGGCTGTCAACACCTAACATTTTACTCTTCCCTTTCCACAAGAGAACATACCGTACATGGGTCATTCCATGAAGTTGAGACACAATGTGTGACATATTGGTAAAAATTTAAAACTGCTACAAAAGAAATTTGTTGCAGCACATGGGATTCTATATGATTATTTCATCATAGCTTGGAGTCACTTTGACAGAATATTTAGTTTGGGCTCCTCTCTCTCTAGAGACTTTTAAATCAACCCCCATAGACTTACTAAACATGGGACACCGCAAGAAACACGGTGTCCCAGTTACATCTTATTTTATGTGGTTGATATGCATAAATAATACATCATAAAGCATCTACCCATAAATCTATGGATGTTAAAAAAAGGCTTTCAGTTACATGTCCATATCTTCATCCGACGTCGTAGGCAATTACTGCCCGTTGACGCAACAACCGTCCACTTCTTCTGAGTTTTGTGGCTGGTACGTCAGAGGTAATTTTGTAAAGTTAGTTAAAGCATGAACATTTTTATTTGGAACATGGGACACCACTTAATCAACGGTTCTAGACTCGCACATAAAACAAATTTAGTGAGTCTTTTTGTGTGTTTTCAAAAAACTGTCGTCAACATCTTTGTTATCAGATTACATGAACATCCAACATTCAGCGGAATTAGGGAAGAAAATCCTCTAAATTGTACAGATGTAACATGGGGCACCCTTGCATCTGAAGTCAATCTGCTCTGGTTTGAAAAAGCAGTCCAATATTGACTGCACAGTAATCAAACAAAAAAATGTACTTCACTTCAGACTTTATTTAATAAAAAGTAAAAAAGCTAGACATGCTGATGTAACTAAATATGAAATAGTGGGACACCATCCGTACAAGTACATCTGAGTTCATTGATTTGTAAGCCACATAACAGCTAAGATAGAAGAGATGATTTATTTTTGTTAACCAGTTCGCGCCGGATGACGTATAAATGCAAAGTTTTCCCCAAATTCAAAACGAATGACGCATAAACACGCCAAGTTCAAGTTCGGAAATCCCTGTCAGCACCAAGGCCGGAAATGCGTGGGTGTGCGTCCCGGAACTACCAGCCTGAACCCGCTTCGGATCGAGTTTCGTTAAAAATAATCTCGCCCCTTGGGTCGGTGATGTTAAAATAATCCCGGCGCAAACTGGTTAAGTATAGCGTGCAGTTTTGCGTAAACCTCTAAACTTCTAAACTCGATTTGTCTTTTTAAAGTTTTTATGTCACACAGACTAAATTCCTCAACAATTTAGTCTGGGACACCATCCTATTTGGTGACGAAATGACAAATATATAACACGTGTCACCGGTACATCATGTACCTTCGTGTCGCATATCATTTAAAAGCCTTTATTTTACTCTAAACTACTACCATAGTCACTTTGGTTTAAACAAGAAAAACAATTACATGATTAAAGTATGCCAAAATGTGTGTCTCAATTTCATGGATCCTGAATTCATACTGGGGTACATGTATGTGACCTACTAAGGCTAAAATGAGGAATCTTTCCCCAAAAACCTTGGCCATGTATGTTTTGTACCGGTACGTGAAAAATCTTTTCAAAATCGATTCAGAGTTTTCTGTATTTTTTTAGGTGCCATAAGTATTCAAGATTCACACTGCATTTTTATTGTGGAACATTACCCCCAAATGTGGGAAAAGTTGTTATCAAAATGAGATCGCTAAAAGTTTGGTAGCGCACTGTCAACTTTCCTGTGGTATATCTTTGGAATTTACCAGTACCTGTAATTGAGCTATACATAAATAATTGTGATATCATTGGAAAATATATTGAGTTGCTCTTTACTTTGGTGTAAAAAAAATCAACAAAACCTAAGGTGGATGTTATTCCCCTTTATGCCATGGCAGGTCACATATTCCTACTTTTTTCTATATATTTTTTACCTTTCTCCTACTTTTTCTACTTTTTTTCTTGAAAATCCTACTATTTCCAACTTTTGTCTATGTTTTTGTCCCACGGCTCCGAAATTTCAGTGGATGTTTTATATAAATCATTGTTTTTCATATATTTGAGTAAATCACACAATGAAGGGCTTTGGGTACAGGAGTACTGAAACTGTACTTCCAAGAGCTTAGATGCAGATAAACAGGACGGAACATAACATGCCAAACTATTCTTGAAAGCCTGCAAAACTCAAACTGGTACTTTTTTCTTACTTTTATTTACCTGGGTACAAAATATAATGAAATAACCCCCCCCCCCCCCCGAAAAAAACCTTATTATTGCACTCTCATACATTGTGTACACTTAATAAGGCCCCCCAAAATAGTTCTGCTTTCGGTTACCCTACGATACAAACCCTACTTTGACAGCCCGACAGTAATTATTATTTTGTACACTATGATGTGCACAAATTTGCCCGAAACAAAAATTCCCACCTACATGTACCTACAGTATTTTCAAATGCCATGTAATCGGAAGCAGAACTTTTCCTTTTGTTTGGCCTAAGGCTTATTCTATATATCACAATTAATTGACTTAATGTCAACCTCAGCAGAAGACACAATAAAGTGATCAAAGTTTTACGAGAAACACAAAAAAACCAACCTGTGAGCAAACATTACCACCAGCCTTTTTCGGTTTTGTTAATATGCGGCCGTTTTGATTTATTATTCAGTGCGTGGCCATATCAGAAGGGTTAGGTTACACCTAGATTGGGCAGGAATAAATGAGAGCGATCTCGCTAGCAGCGGTTAGTCTCTGGAACATTTAGTCATAGGCTGTACAAGAAACTTGAGAGCTATTAGATACACCGGCAGTACACGTACGTACATGTACGTACGTGCACGATATACAGCATGCGGGGCATGGATATTACATACAGTACCGGTAGACTATTGCTAGCGAATCAATTCTCGTTTTTTCTCTTAAGGGATGATTATAATGTACGACATGGGTGTATAATCAATACCCATGCTTTCTGGTAAGATTTTAGGTAAATTGCAGTTGTACACCGTATTCATCTCTTGATACATGTCGTATATTGTGTAACCTGTATTTACTTCGTACACTTTTAGCACTGTTTATAGTACGTAATGTGGATCGACATTGTACCGGTACTTCGTGCCTGTGATTGGTAGTTTTGTGGAATTATAGGGGTGCACCCAGAATGAGTGCACATTGCGAAAACGAATGTGAAACTAATTATACAATGTAAAATGTGACCATCCACGACAAAAGGGCTGTAAAGTCGCCAGAGCTTATTTAGAGGAAAAGAACATTAAAATATTTGAAAAACAATAAAAAACAAAGCATTTTCATATTCAGTATTACTTGTAGCTACAACTATAAATACCAACTATGTCTTCTAATACATAATTTTAAAGCTTCTTTCTTATAGATTTCATTTCACAAAATATCTCAAAACATCAAGATACGGTACCTACTTTACAGCCCTTTCGTCGTGGACGGTCACAAATGAAGATTTATTTTTAATTTTTTAAATGGGCAAATATTTTTTATCAAATTTCTCACATGCCTATACACCTTTTTTCACCATTTAGCAAACACTCGATTTGGGTGAGAAAATTATCAAAATGTATGTGTGGATTTTTGTCCACCCTAAATTTGCCCTTATTCTAGGCAGAATGGGGCTTTTCCTCGCCGTTATTACTCAGCACCATTTTTCGCGTTCATTACAGTAGCAGTAGGTTGCAATAGCCAGTCATTTCACTTTTATAGTGGAATTGATTGAAGCAAGAATGTTCCTTTTGAAATGAAATCTAGCTCTATGGTTTGTGTGATATGTTAGACCCCCGCCTCCCAAATGTGAGGTATTTGAATGCAGACGATTATGATTTAAATGCAGATAGATAAGATTAGAATGCAGATAGATGAGATTTGAATGCAGATAGATAAGATTTGAATGCAGATAATAAAAAAAAATTGAAATAATTGTTTTTATCTTAAAGGTAATACACGGTATAATTGCAAAAAATAAATAAAGGTAGGATACACCATTGGTATTTGCTTGAATTATCATGAATGGGTAGATTTAGGGGGTTGTATTTTATAGTAAATATCGTTTAACCGACCTGTTTGAAGTTTTACAATCATGAATGCCGAGAAAAGCACAAAAAACAGCGTTCGTTTTTAACCGGCGTCGGGCAGTTATTCTTATGTAATCTTTGTTTTTTTGCGATCGCCGTCCGATATCTAGCGCAATCATTTTGCTGGATGCCTAGAATCATTTTTTACTTTTAAATGAGTATAATATTTCCTAATAATTCGGTAGTAAATGTTATCGATATCTGCAAATGGTGTATCCTACTTTTAAGCCTATCCTTACTCCTGGTGTGGTGTTATTTTCAAAAAATGTGGAATTTGTCTATTAATTTTCAATGATGATCGACTGACCATCGTTGGAAAGCCAACGTACTGACCATTTTTAAATACTGCTCTCTATTCACCTAACATCTTGTTTGCAATCCGTAACAAATCTGTGTAAGGTGCAAACCACTTAGTCTTGTTACCTGACCTGACAATTACCTGACATTTATCGGTATAACTAATTAAGCTCCGTTTCAAGTGGGGTCAGGGAACCAGACTAAAAGAATACCATCCACAAATTAGTTTTAAAGATGAACTAGAAACAAATTAAAATATTCTGGTAACTACATGTAGGCTTATAACAGCCTTGGATTTAAACATTTATTCCATCTTGCTTGGTAATTTGATAAACCTTACTTCTTGAATAGTGCTATGATATACATGTATGTATCTCCAAAATCTCCTATAAATTTGTGGATTAAAATATTAAAATTGGAGGATTTGGTTTTAGTGTTACACATTTTTATGAAAGACTGGATAGAATCTAAACAATTGATAAAATTATGCAACATTCGAGGTACAATTCACTAATGGATTTTTTTTTTCTTTTCTTTTTGTCCCCTCCCGTTCTCCCCACCCCTACGCTCAGGATCGATCACCTGCCTACATAGCCGACCTGATACACGTCCGTGATTAGTGTTCGCTTGCCAACAAGCCTCCATTACGACGACGGTACTGTACATCCACAGAGCACTTAGATACCTTCAGCCTGCTGTACATGTGGCCTCGTTTGCACGTTGGCACAATCAAGCCATTCACTGCTTCCTCACTAGCTGTGCAGATACAGATACAGATACATAGAGAGAGAGAGAGAGAGAGAGAGACAGTGCTTTCATTGATGGCAAAGCCTTAGAGATGCAAACAAGACTGATGAGTTTTGCCGGCGCAGCGCAAGCCGTGATTGGAAAGACATGAAAGTAGGCACAGGTAGCTAGCTCTCTCTTTTGGGCACGAGCACATCGTCAGGAATTGAAGTTCCACCGAGGAAACGGATGGCAGAAATCAACAGCGTGATTTACAATGTATTCACCGCACACTGTTGTGTACATGTATGTAGATCGCCGTGAGAGTGTGCCAGTTTAGCATTTGTTTTAAACCCACCAAGGAAACAGAAATCCAAGCAGTAGTGTGGCTTCACTCTTAGCAAACAAAAATATATAATTTGTCCTTATTTCTGAAATTATGCCCAGGAGGCGATTGTTGTACTAAGCAACTGGATGCTGTAAGAGGTGCGAGTTTCTCAACATGCCTGCTGTTTGTGTAAACACTGTGACTGCCTAGGGGGCATAGCAGCCCTGTGGTGCAGATGGGTAACCTGTGGTGTGGAATCTACTCTGGTTAAGCATTTAATGCTTCACTACAAACTGAATTTGTTGTTGGTACTGTGACTGGTGATTTTGTTTTTTGGTGAGGAGTAGACAGGCAAGGTTGAAGAAAAAATGGCTCGATACTTTGAAAGTGGCAGATTTTTGCTGTCGTGTTTTTGTTTGGTCGCTTGCGTCGGACTCATTGGTGCCCTGTACTACGAAGGGACAGTCGATACGTACACGCAGTACGAGCGGTGGAATACGTCCGTGAACGGAACCCTCCGATTCCAATTCAAGTCCAAACAGTCAAATGTTTTGCTGGCGTACGCCGACGACATGAAACAAGTGGATTTTCTGGAAATTGCTATGGAGGACGGTAGTCTTCTACTTCACATGCGAATAAATAACAAGGGAAGGACCCTGATTGTGGGCGACAACTTGGATGACGGTGAATGGCACACTGTGGAAGTGATACGAAACAATCCCAGAAAGTTTACTTTCAAAGTCGACGGAGACGAGCGGTCGGGAACGATGGACGGTGAGATTATCGAGCTTCCGACGCAGACGGATTTCTTCTTTGGGGGCATCCCGCGGCAGGTTCGGCGTTCGCATTTGGCCCGGCCCGAGGCCCGGTCGCGGACTCACCTCAAGGGCCACATACGTAACATCGCGTATTTGGTGAAGGCCCGGCCCAACCGGTGGCGCCGGCCAGAGCAGCTGGCTTCCAATAACGTGCGGGAGGATTTCTCGGATCTGTGCAGCACCAACGACCCCTGCAAGAATGGCGGGTTGTGCGTAAGCGAGCAAGCGAGGTCGCGATGCGAATGCGACGGCACGGGGTTCGTGGGTGAAATCTGTGAGGAAGGTAAGTTTAAAGCTCAGGATCCATATATACTGGGTATCACCACAAAATGAGCTTAAAGTCGGAAATTGTCATTTTGCAGAACAGAGAACAAAAGCCAACATTTTAGGGAACAGTCGATTTCTTTAAAAAAATTTAAATGTTATGTGAACCTTAATCTGTATACTACCGTACATGTATGAAAGTCCTGTTTTGTTCTTCTGTCAAACATTTAGTGTAAAACAACTGTAGGAATTATGCCATTTTCTCCAGAATCAGCTAAAGTTGGTGGCCTATATTTGCATTACTGAACTCAGTACCCCTTATTATTGTATACCATTGAAATGCCCTTGTTCTGCAGAATCAAATACCGGGTATCTCAATTTTAAATATTTTAAGCTCATTTTGTTGTGACAGGTCACATATGGCTGTGTTCAAATTTGTTTGGGGTACGGCTTTGATCTCTGATATTGAAATATAACAATAAATATCAAAAACCGTAGCCACAAATGCCCATTTGGACATAGCCCAAGTTTTTAGCCTACATGTAGCATGGCATGGAACTGCATGACCACTAATCCGTAAAAAAGCAAGCAGCCAGATTTTCCTTTTGTTTTTAAAAATAACCGGACCATGTTTTAATTTTGGTGATAAATTGTGACACACAAAATTTGCATTGAAATGTCGAAGTCCTTGCACCATGCACTGATATGTGTATGCGCTGAATGATGTATATTAGCAGCTGAAAGCTTGATTAGACACATAGCCCTATATGTAAGGCTGCCTGCTACCCGTACATGTATTTAATTGAATGCGCCTTACAGGGCACATCATGCACACCGACAAACAACAATTTGCCTGAAGCTTGTCTGTCAATTACTTTGCAAAATCGTTTGAAAGTGTTGTATCTTGTAAATCTTGTTTAAGTTGTACGGTATTGCATGCTTGAATCTGTGTTTATTTATTTTGTTTTCTTTTGAGATGAAGCAAGATCAAAGTAAAAAGATCTGTTGGTGTGAAATAAAAAATCTGTGGTGTTGAAGGGAAGTGATCTTTGTACGGAAGGTTGAGTGTGATGTTAGGAATGTTCTGAATTGTAAAATGTGTTCACATGGTGTGATTGCTGTATCAACAACCAAATAATGATGATGACAAAGATGATGAAATGATTGTAGATTGAAATTAATTGTATCCAGTTCGCGCCGATATTCTTTTGACATTGACCAGACCTACGAAGGCACGGGATTGTTTTTCACGAACCTCAATGAAAAATCCGAGACTTCAGATTATTTAACCTTATTTTATTTTCGGACTACATGTAATGAACGTACCCTTTAAACTATTGAACCTTCGGAATGTTAAACCTTCAAACTAACGAACCTTGTTGGTTTGTTACTATTGTTGGAACTATTGTTGGTCTCGATTGCTGCAAGCCAGTTGCTGACAAATAATTCTGGCCTTTACTTGTGACGTGTTTATCCGTCATCCGTTTTGAATTTCAGAAAAACTTTGCTTGTACCGTACATGTATTTATGTACACGTCATACGACGCGAACTGGTGAAGAAGAAAAGGTTGCTGATTTTGAAGACTAAATAAAGAAAACATAGTATAGCTTGAAGTTCTGAAGTTCTTGTATGTATGATTAATGCACGATCACCCAAAATTACCCAAATTGAATGGTATTTTGGGTTCAAAATTGAAATCTTAGAATATTATTTTTTCAGAATATTTACAGAGTTATATACACAAGTTTTGTCAAGTTTGTCAAACAGCACTTTTGCTGATTCAAACGATAACATTGCCCAACTGACAAAAATGTCCTATACTATAACTTTAAACAAAGTATAGTCCTGCAAATTCGAAAATTTTGGAACACGCAGGAAATCTGTCCCATATATTTTGTGCTGCAAAATATTTTGTGAGATCAGAAAAACTGTTTGCCACAGTCCAAACACCCCACATTCTCAAATGTGTATCCTTGTTAGAGACATTGCTTTGTTCTTGTTTACACAAATTATCAGAGGGTCAAAGCTACTGTACCATTTTCAAAATTTTCAAAATTTCAACCAGAATTACTTTCCGGGGTTGAAATATTGACCCAATATCCCTTACATAAAAGGCCTACATGTACATGTTATCTTCTCCAATTTGCGAATAATACTCATATAATACAAAAACCTTGTGGAGACCTTTTCACCATGTTCACTTTGATAGGAATTGCCCTGTGGAGACTTATTACATGTACCATGTTCACTCCCTTTGCCTCCTGTGAGGTCAGGTCTCCACAAGGTACATGTACCGTAGGGTAGCATTTTTGGAATCACACGGCCCAGCTACTGGTACATACATGTACAACAGAAATTGTGAAAAGAAAAAAGTTAGGAAAAGTTAGAAATTTCATAATATCCATACACGTACACGATGTAAATGTACAAAATGTACATACATTGAGATTTGTTTCAAAGTTTGAAACTGAGATTACATTACCAGAACATGTACCGGTAGATGAAGTCATTTTCTTATTGGTACATACCACAGCTCAGTGTTTATTACTGCCATGGTGCTGCAAACATGTTAGTACTCTGTGTTTGTTTTGTTATTGCATTGATGGTCTGTTTATGGACTAGCTGTACCAGTGCGTTCCGCTTGAGATTCCAGATTGAAACCGTAGTCTCGTGAAGCGTCATTGCATGTAGACTGTCCCTCGTCAGATTCCTGTGTCACATGAGCTCGACGCCCGCACTAATTATGTTATGATATATGATATCTCCCCAATTAACTCTCTTGAGTGGAAAAAAAATCCACCAGTGGAGATAGTGTATAGGGAGGTTTTGAATCTTTTGGATGATCGCGTCCCTGGGCCCATCTGTGGTGTGCAATCTGTATGGCATTGTTTTTAATGATGTACAGTAAGAGCTTGATTTGTGTCAGTTCACCCAGTTGAAAGATTGAATTGGTGGTCTGCGGGTAAAGGTTGTGGGTTCGAGCCCGTACTGGGATATAGCATTTCAATGTCTATTATGGGTAGAGGCATTATTAAAGGGATCGTATACGGACGTTTGGTTATTACTCCAAAAATTAATGGCAATAAAAACTTACTTGGTAAGAAGTACAGCAGCTTTGGATAGTATAAAGCACTTTTAGAAACTTTTCACTTTGAAGTACTGCGGTTATGGAAAAAGATATCACTTTTTATCCCCAAAAGTTTGAATCTGAGAAGCGTTACTGCAGTGACGTTTCTCAGATTGTGTATTCCAATGCAGATTATTCTTCCTGCGTGGACATACATGTAACCGCTCCAGATTTACGGCAATATCTCAAAATCGCTACCACCTTTTGAAATGAAATTTGTACAGGTTAGTTTTATATCTATAACTATATAGGATTGAAACAAACAGTGGGTTCCAATTACCAAACGTATACGATCCCTTTAATGCCTGGCAGTGGACTAGTTTACCCATCCCAACCCTATTAATACTGTGAAGAGATCAGATTATCTGTATCTTGTCTTATTTCAGTGTGAGAGGCTGGTTGCACACTTTCCTCTGTAGCCCACACCTTGAATGGCCTTTGAGCTTGTACGTGATGGGTGATTTGCATTAAAAAAGCATACATGTGATTGCGATAACCATTGTTGTGGCAAGCAATTCTGATTTGATTATTTTAATGTTTAGCAAAACATTTTGAGGAAGGAACACTTCCAATTTTGGTGCGGGGGGATTTTTTGTCTTGAGGTAAACAAGTCCATGAAAGAAATGAAATTGCCAACTGTCAACAATTTATAATTGCAACAGAAACGTTTTGTTTTCATAGTGTGCAGGCTGAATTTATATGTACTTCAAATTTAAGTTTGAATTATGGTAGTCACTCCGGTACAAGTTTAACACGTATAAGTCACAACACATAGCCGATTATTTGCTAGAAAACCACTTCCAGACTGTTCAAGACTGGTCACGATTGGCCATTATTAGAAAATCGTAAGCAGTTTTCTTTTTTCATACAGGTGTAGTTTTGGCAAGGTATGGGACTGTCCTGTGCAATCTTCTTAGGAGCACGTGGCAAATTAAAAAAAACGCCACGATTTTGTTCTCGCAGCCTAAACAAATCGTGGCGGGTTTTTTTAATCTGGAAGGTCGGCATGGACACATGAGCGGTTTGGAAGCGGTAGCCGATGAGTTAGCGCGCATCATGAGTGGTTGTGTGTAGTTGGAAAGTGGTCGGCAATGAGTCTGCTCCATTATATACTCGGCGTGGAGTTGGCAGGTTGGCAGGCACGCGTGCCCACGTGGCGAGGTGTCACTTCTTGGCGTCAACAACTCGGCGACCAATCGGCGAGCAGTCTTAACAGCAACATGTCACAACTTGTGCCGTCATGTCAAGGTCGGCAACTGATCGGGGACTGAACAAGTGGCGTCGCTGATTAAACATGTTTGATCTTGTTGATTTCATGATGCTGTCGCCTACTGGTAGGCGATTCAGCATCTCTTGTGTTGTTGAAGGGGGGAAAATCGCAGACTAATCATCCCTGGCTATCCCTGGTCGGGATAAAAAAGACTGCAGCCGATTTTGATAAAAATTGTGGTCTTGTGTACTAGTTGGAAAGAGGTTGGGTCGCGAGCTGTCTTCTATGTGACTGAGCCTTCAGAATCTAAATCTGTTGGGGTTGACCACAGTTTGACCACAAACAGAATGTACACTTTGCGAAGTTGTGCATACAATTATTTTTGTTTTCACCAACTCAGTCGTAATGTATTGAGTCAATGACTCGACTCGAGTCACATTTTTGGTGACTCGAGTCCGACTCTAGTTGATGCAGGCAATTAAATGACTTGACTCAAGTCGAGTCGATGCAGGCAAATGACTCAATGCATAACCGAGAAAACTCGAGGACCCCTGGGTGTCAGTTCATGGTGACGAGTTGCTTCTAATGACTTTAGTCGAACAGCGTGCTTCTGGAACGCTAGTCCAAAACGGATGAGCTGGCAAGACTTTCAAGGTGTTATCAACAGAAACCTTGCATAAATGGTCGTAAATTTGCAAAAATTAAGCCCCTTTTCACAAGGCCGACCATGCTTCTGGTAGCAGTACCAGTAAACTATGAATCTTTCACAATCAGCTTAGCCAATCGGAAGACCGGGTCATTAGCGTCAAATACTGATGACTCCACGTGTGTAATTACTAATTAGGAAAAGAGACAAAATGGTGTAATTTGCTGAAGGTGAAACGATAAGGATACAAGCCAGTCAATAAACCATGACAAATGAAATCATTACAATTTTACTAATTACAATACTAATTTACTAATCTTATTTCTTACATTGAGATAATAAATTTTGTCCTTGCAGTATTTTTTTTTTATCATGAAAGTACTTTGAACTGCCCTGACAAAAACATTGTTTCAGTATCTGAACAGATAAAATGAATTAAACCTGTTGATTCAACTAAATCCCGCATCCAGCAAAATGATTGTGCTAGATATTCTGTAATTGTTCTAGATAAGTTATACCAGTATTTAAAATTTTATATTTTAGAATATTTTATATTAAAATATATTTATAAAAAAATGTATGATTGCTGGACAGCAATCGTGAAAAAAAGCAATAACAACTGCCCGACGCTGGTTAAAAACAAGTGTCGTTTTTCTTGCTTTTCTCAGCATCCATGATTGTAAAACTTCGGGCAGGTCAGTTAAACGATATTTACTATAAAATACATACCCTCATATCCACCAGTTTCTAATAATTTGAGCAATTTCTATACCTTAAAGGCCCAGTCACACCGGGCTTGCGACCAGGTTACGACCTAGCTGCGACCGAAAAATGTTGCAATCGCGGGCAAATCGTACAAAGAGCGTGCGACTGGTCGCAGAGGTCATGGGTCATCGCAACAGCAAAATCAGTCGCAGCAAGGTTGATGGTCATGTTCAAAACTTCTGACCTGCGATTCCAAATCGTAGGAGGTTGCAGACAGGTTTTACATGGTCGTACCACCAGTCGTGCATGCTCGCACCACCATTCGTGGATGGTCGCGGGTCCCACAGTCGCACGATTAGTCGTGCAACTGGTTGTAGGTGTACACGACTGATCGTGCGAGTGGTCGCAGGTATACACGATTGCTCGGACGATCAATCGTGGGTGCCTGGGACTAGTCGCACAATTAACTACGACTGATTTTGCGATCAATCTTCTCCAATTGCTTGTGATCGCACGACCAAGCGTGCCACCAATCGTACATACCAGTCCTACGAGCAATCACAGCATACGACCGCTATGCGGAGATCGTCGCAAACATCGGCGATTGGTCGTATCTCTGCCAAATCGCACCAATCGCACGATCCAGAAATCGTACGATCCGGTGTGACTGGGCCTTTAAAGATATAGTAGGCCATTTGTCAGTTTTGCATTTTTATCATTTGAAGCAGCAAACTATTGCTTGAAATCTAAAGAAAGGTGCTTAACAACAACATTTAAGTTTTATCTCTGTGAATGCTGTTTATTTCATGATTTTTTTTTAAGGTTCTGATTTTAATTCAAAATTTGCAAATTCACAATTTTAATTGCGGCTACAATAAAAAATCAGATTGCGTTCTCGATCATTTAGCCAAATTAGCAGATATACCGTACACGTGTGTCTTTCGAGCACCATTTGTCAATTTTAAACCACTAATGGAAATTTCCAAAAATGCGTTTCTAAGATGCATCTTCGGAAATGACGTTCTTTTACTGTTTTTTTTCAAAATGATACGGATAGCATGCTACCGTAGAAGGACACATTTCACTGAAAGTTTAGTGACAAGTGTCAATCAAATCTTTACAACAATAATTTGGTTGGTTACTATTTAGATAGCTGCAATATACACTTTCCCTTTAAAGGTAGGATACACCATTTGCAGAAATCTAAACATTTTACTACCGAATTATTAAGAAATATCTTACATATTTGGAAAAAAATTATGATCCTACATGTTTAGGCATCTAGCAAAATTGTTTCGCTAGATATCCTGTCATCGTTATGAACGGACGGCGATTGCGAAAAAACAAGAAAACAACATATGAAAAACTGCCCGACGCTGATTGAAAATGAACGCCGTTTTTCTTGCTTTTCTCAGCATCCATGATTGTAAAACTTCGGGCAGGTCAGTTTCAATATTTACTATAAAATACAACCTCCCAAATCCATCTATTCATGATAATTTAAGCAATTACCAATGGTGTATTCTACCTTTAATGCAAGATGACTGTAGGCTAAGCCCAAGCAAGGACTTGTAATCAGGTAAGCGTGGTACGGTAGACACAAAAATCAATCACAGGATCCTTGCTTCCAGTTTGCAACACTGCATCACGGAAGGCAGTTTGTGCAAAGATTTTTGTCTCAAATCTTTGAGAGAGTACCGCAACCTCACGCACCTCGAGCTAACACCTTGGGGAAGAATACAAAACATTGATCTGCATTCATTTACATTCAGGACCAGATATTCCACCTCATTTGCAACAGCATTCCTTTTTTTAATTAAAAATATCCATCATGTGTCCCCCCCCCCCTCTCCCCCCGATGCATGACATTGATTTTGGTGTAAAAGATGCAACATGTACTAGTAGCAGGGTAAACATGTTGTTCAAATATCTGGAGTTCACTCAACTCAAAAAATAGCCTCGTTCCAAGACGGGATGTAGATTTTACTGGTAGTTCCCCGATGTAGCCTGTCCCTTGCATACAGGCATACGTACAAAGCCTCTATCCATTCCTAATATAGACATTGTAAGAGTACAATTCCACAGTAACAGCATAACACTTAACCAGTTCGCGCCTGCGGATTTTCCTAAGATTCAAAACGGATGACGAATAAACACGTCCCTAAGCAATGTTTACCATTCACGGATGACGTGTTATTCCGTCAGCCACAGCAGTTTAATTTCGCGGAAGATGTACGCTGCAAAAGTTTCCTTGGTTGTTGCGGTTGACGTGTATTTATGCCAAAAGTTACCCGCTACAGCGCTGCGAAGGACGGGTATACACGACTGACATGTATGGCATACACAGTGGTGGCGTGAATATACGTCGACGTTGCCAAGCATGCTTCGTTGACGCGGTGGACGTGTACATGTACATGTACGCTATATCGTGGTAAGACGCTTCATTGATATAAGGCCTATTTAACACCCTACATGTAGTGTCTCTATTGAATTCATACAGCCGAGAATTATCAGCTGCGTCCAGTAATTTCTTGACATTCAAACTATTGTTCCTTTCTTTGAAATTCTTGAAAATGTACTTTTTAGCTGGGCTTGCGAATATTTGTATATACCGCGTACAATTGTCCCCGGCCCTGTGTGTAGTTCCATTGATGGCGTTTACACACGCGTCAGATTTTATTGCAGGTAGCGGTTGACGTAATATCACGCCCTGACTGCTGGGAGAAAAAAATGACCTAGGCGACAGAATGTTGGCAAAAACATATAAATGACAATATCTTGTAGTAGTTGCATAATCAAAACCGGAATATTTTACTGAATAAAAACCCCACTTTTTGAATAAAAAATAATCCCGCCAGTGATCCTGGCGCGAACTGGTTAAGAAGTAATTTCACGTTTTCCCAGAAATGTCAGTGAGTGAGGTGACAGTGACCTCATTAAAGATTGACTTTCTGGCACCGGCTTTACTAGGCCCGGGAGTGTCGTTTGTCTTATTTTTAGTGGGGGGGGGGGGGGGGTTGAGGGGGTGTAATTTGTTTCCTCTAAATCTCATGTGGCACACGATGGTACTACGGTAGTGTGTACAAATAACAGTATTGATCTGTCTAGATACAGGTACCGTAGTTTGGGGAACCGTTTACCCAATTAAAAAAAAGCACAGGTACTACATGTATACCCGATGGTAGTCGTTAGACATGTTTGAAGAAACCCAATTCCAAAATAGCTGTTCAGCTTGTTTATAAAGGTCTGCATGATAATACTCCACATCGTTGAGTCAGAACAGCAAAATACAAATGTTTACAGTGAGCTTTGCTTTATAAAGATGAAAACTGCAACTTTCATGAGCGACAGAAACGTGAAATGCATTTTGTTTTCCCATGTATCGGTACATTCCCAACTAATGACATTCTTTCTTTTTCCTCGTCTGAGAAGTTATTGTAAAGTTGGTTACGATTAATCAATCCCATAATCTGGAATCGATTCCTCACATCAATGGTCGGGTTCTGTACCCGGGTACTCGGTGCCAATGCACAGCCCTAAATAACAGTACAAATGCAGGTACCCGTACATGT
The DNA here is from genome assembly GCA_037893245.1 of Crossaster papposus. Taxonomy (NCBI): domain Eukaryota; kingdom Metazoa; phylum Echinodermata; class Asteroidea; order Velatida; family Solasteridae; genus Crossaster; species Crossaster papposus. The sequence goes on from JBAIAA010000949.1 coordinate 160,499, forward strand.
AAGGTCGGCCAGAATAACAAATTTGAAAAAGCAAAAAGCTGTAGTTTGAATTAGATGGGGGTCACGATCCAAGCTTGTCAACTTGATGAATTCCAATTTCAGTTTGATATGAGAAAGCATAAAATAGATTCTGATATACTCGTTTACATGTACCTACATGTACAGATGAAGCTCTTTTTAATCATTGCCTGGAAACAGAAATTCCACGGAAGCTGCACATTTTAGCCTGTGCATGGATATACATACAGTACATGTATACATCCTCAATAAATCAGTATGCGTCCTCATCGGAATTTGGCAGTAATGAGTGCACTTGATACCCCAGCAGTGTTTGGCACCTTTGCGACATTTGAGAAGCAAGTTTTCATATCTGTCAGTGGAGAATACTTGGTCCTGGCCTACTGCGTGCCAGACAAACTCAATTTAGATCAATTTATTGCCATACACTGTCAATTCTTGTCATAGCGGGGCACTAAAGCTCCAGGTGCCCACTTTGCGATTTCCGCACGTCGCAGCGTTCAGATCGTACTGTGAAACTTGCAGATGGAAATCTTAGTCTACCGGAACGTACTGTAGCAAATGTTTTGCAAAAAACAAAGCCGATTATTATATAAATGGTTTTTAATATACCTCCAAATAGGCACTTAGGGAGACAATCCCATAGAGATGTACACAAACTTAAAACAGTCCTAACTTGTTTACCCTAACCCTTTTCTCTAAGATCTTAGAGATTTATGCTATTTAGACCAAAATCTGCCGTTCTAGGACAAAAATAACTCCCAAATATTTTTTGTTAGGGTAGTTAGACACTTGGGGAGACACTGAAATGTCTCCCTAAGTGCCACTGTCTCCTTATTACCTAAAAGCTTATTTGTCTCCCCAAGTGCGTATTTGGAAAAAAAATTCTGGGAACATACATGTATATCATCTGATGCAACTTATAAGTCCGCAAGCTAATGCAACAGTCTGCAGTACACTGTAGTTAAGGCCTGTTCATACTTCATGCGAAAGCGCATGCGATATGAATTTGACGTTACAAAGCATTTGCTGTGAAAATTCAGCATGAAAACTTCCTGTGACATTAGAAGTTTGCATTCGCTTTCGCGCTAAGTTTATGAAGCAGGCTTTACACAGAAAAATGCAATAGGTCCACAAGCGTCTGCAAGTATCCACAAGAAGAACTTGCAGTCGACCAAACTTCTTGCGAAAGCTGTGTTTCGAGGCTGAACAAGTTCAATTTACTGCGGCCAGTGCGGCCATTTGATGCCCACTACCGGTATATGCAATTCTGCAAGGGCCACAAGTAGATCGTAGTGTTCGGAAACCTTGCGACTTGCGGAAATTGGGCACCTGGCGTTACTAATTTGTTTCAGCTTGTTAGACTTTGAATTGGTGGTGCATTGTAAACAAGTACATACTGTATAAAAATTTAAAAGAAAATTATGATCTTATTTTGGAAAAAGTGCTTATTTCCCACCCTAGAACAAATTCTTGCCTAGGCCATATTAAAGGGAAAATTCCACCCATAGTTTATAATAGCATAATGTAAAGAGTGTCAATTGCCATTGTGACTTGATTTCCTTTTTATCGGTTTCGGTAATCATATAAAACACTGCGCTCATCGTCATGCGAGCCGCCAGTTTGTTCTGGTTTATCGGTACATCCGAGATATTGTGACGTAGTGTCTGCACCATCAGTACGCAAAGCTCGATCGATAGCGGCCCCCTGCACGCGCAAGTAATGCAAGTGAACCCTTTTGTGTACGGCATAGTGTATACACAATGTGTACTGTACGTGAAACTGGGCTCAAAATCATACGGAGAAGAACCTGATGCCATAATTACTAGCTCTCAGATTTTCTATTCTTCTCAGAAAATACAAAAATAAACGATAGTTTGTGGCGCGTCAAGTCGATATTCTGCACAGAAATGCAATTCATGTACCGGTATAATGTACGTAGTTGGCCGCGTCAAGGTGGGATACCATGTGAACAACAGGCAATAAAGCGCATTGAGGTGCAGACACTACGTCATAATTTCCCGGGCGAGGCGGGAAATTTGAACAATATGGCCGCGCCCTTGTACTCCAGAATGGCAAGAAATCGTGAATAATATAAGGGCGTGTGTCGTTCTCGATAACAAATCAAAACAAATTCTCTACGGAGTCAGTATGTTAACATATATTTTTTTAGACTAGGTAAAATATTATTGAGCCTGGAATTTTCCTTTAAAAAGAAGGCTCATTTTAGGGCAAGGAGGCATTTTCGGGGGCGTTGAATCCAAGTTTTTAGTTTTAAGGAGTATTTCGGCAAAATTATTTTATTAAATAAAGAAAACATTTCCCGTACATGTAATTCATTATTGTGCATTTTTTTCTACTTTGCCCTGTGCCCAGTTTATTTATAATTTTTTGTTTTAACTGGGTGGCCTATACAGTGAAATCCACAGGTCTACCATGGGTTTTACCGGTAGTTCCATCTCATTTTGTCTACAAAGTTACGGTACATGTACCGTCCCTTTAACCAGTTCGCGCTGGGATTATTTTAACATCACTGAGCCGAGGGGCGGGATTATTTTCAACGAAACTCGATCCGAAGCGGGTTCAGGCTGATAGTGCCGGGAAGCACACCCACGCATTTCCGGCCTTGCTCGCTGCTGACAGACATTTCCGAACTTGAACTTGGCGTGTTTATGCGTCATCCGTTTTGAATTTGGGGAAAACTTTGCGTTTCTATACGTCATCCGGCGCGAACTGGTTAACATCACCGAGTCGAGGCGCGAGATTATTTTTAACGAAAGACGATCCGAGGCAGGTTCAGGCCGCACATTTCAAAAAGCACACCCCTGCATTTCCGGACTTGCTTGTGACATGTTTTTAATTGCGTCATCTGTTTTGAATCTGGGAAAAACCTGGCGTGTATAATACGTCCGCCGGCGCGAACTGGTTAACTATTAACTGTTCTACAAACAGACTTAAAAAATAGGCCACGAAATCTGCACAAATATTTCAGTGTCTTAACAATATATTTCGCCAGTTTTCCAAGTAATCATCATCATGAGTGCCTGACCTAGAAATTAAAAGACGCATTTCGGAAAGGCAGGTCGAGGTAAATACGGGAGCCAAAAATAAGGATCTAATCTGATTGACATGTAGGTTTTGGTGTTAAATCAATAAAACCTCAACAGCATTGGCGTGGTTATTTAAGTGCATCAAATGGACTTCGCATACTACATGTATGTGTATACTGTACAAAATACGTGCAAGGGCAAGTCAGTTGAAACACTAACGTTAAATCGAGCTGCCTACTATCAGCATTCTGAGAGGACTAACATCTTTTATTTTTCAACACTGTTACACCACACAAAATGTTCAAACGTTTATGATAGCTTTGTCAATAATTACCGTACATTTGGGTCATACCATAAATAAGGGGACCAAAAGTGGAAGATTGTTAATGTTTTATGTATGTCTGGATGCAAAATATTTTTTTTTAATAACCAGTTAGCACCGGGATTATTTTAACATCACCGAGCCGAGGCGTAGGATTATTTTTAACGAAACCCGATCTGAGGCGGATTCAGGCCGATGGTACCGGGAAGCACACCCACGCATTTCCGGCCTTGCTCGCTGCTGACAGACATTTCCGGCCTTGCTCGTGACGTGTGTATGCGTCATCCGTTTAGTTTTGCGTGTATATCTGGTACCGGTACGTCCTCCGGCGCGAACTGGTTAATTTTTGCAGTTTAAATGTGATAGGACTGGTTGGTCTAGTACACTGACATTTGTCATTTCCTGACTTTGTTTTCTTCTTACAAACATGGTTTTCCATAATAACAGGGACAACGTGTGAAATTGGTGACTTATTTGTGCCATATTTCTTTTGGTTTTCATTGAAAATGTATCAAATTCATATAGGAAAGCAGTAAAGATGCTTGGTCTGTTATGAACATTTGAATTTTCAATGACAGGCTTAAACACTATAGCGCAAATAAGTTGCTACTGTAGTTTCACAATGTAAGAGGGAAACCACTGTGTCCCCAAAATGTCCATTACATTGTGAAGCAAACTCTCTTTTTGTGCCTTGTGTTTGTTGACTTTCTTTTAAATTTTTTGAATTCTATATATATTTCATAAACTAATAAATGACACCTAAAATTTAGACATTTTCAGATGAATATATTGCACAAAATAGTGATTATTTTCATTATACCGGTATTTAGAGGTCGGTGTCCTCGTTATGAAACACTATTATTATGAAATAGTATTTCATTCAGAATGTCTGAATTTATTTTAATATGTTATCATAGCCATTACTTTATTTCAAACTTTATTTATTGAAATCATGCAGATATTTATTTTAAAAAAGACAATAATAATTGTACGTGTAACTTGGACACAACATTTAGTGTCCCCTTTACACTATAGGCCCATTGTTTTTCAAACATGGCAAAGAAAGATATTTTCCAACCAGGAATAAACCGGATGTTTTACACATACATGTACATTGTACACCCCACACTCCTCCCGGTATCTGTTACAGATCACTGGAAGCGGAAGTTTCGTCTTCACTTTGGCCTTGTTTGTCACCTTCTCTGACCATGGCATGGTTCATACTAAGAACTTGTAAGATCAATATTAAATTAAGGGCATAACAAGCTTTGTAACCTGCCCCTCATGGAGAATTGGAACACGTGCAGGGATTTTCAGTCCACTTAAGCTCTGTTCCGTGATAAGCTTAAAGGTCTCAGGCAGTTTCATGTCCTTGAAATTGTCTTAGTGACTGTCTATAATATTGAAAGTGACTGTCTATAATATTTAAAGGTTTTGCTATAATTTTTGAGAATGGTCGGGCTAGGGGGTTCATTGTAAATACTGTGACGCTGACCTGTTTTTTAAGTTTTGTGTTCATAAATACTGGAAAAAGAACATCTATATTATTATGCTGTTTAAGAAGTCTGGTTCCTTGACTTCCTTTAGACGAAACAGCAATTTATAGATGTCGGGGGAATAATCAGGTTACCCAACTTCTGGTGCTGTGATTTCACAGGATGCTCGAGACTGTTTGTGGCGTGTTATATATGCTGAGCAGTAATTAGGACCGTTTGGACTCGAGCTCTGGTGTTTCTGATCAGCAGAGTGTGGGTTCGAGTCCTGCAGCCAATTTCACGAAAAGTGCGTAGCTTGCGCAATTTTCAAAAGTGGCGCAAGGCTTACGCAACAAAAATGTTGCGTAGCTGCTGCATTCCCTTACGGAGCATTTCTCGAAACTTGGCGTAGCTGCGCAACGTTTTAAACAGCGTTTACGACGACTATTTGCGTATATTTGTGTTCTTTTACAAAATCGTCGTTGTATCACCTTCGCCCATCATTTTGAAAATAGTATTGTCCGACTTTCCGCGAAATCGTGTGGCAACATTAACAATTCTGTCACAGGTAAAATATTGATTCCTTTACTTCAATCATGAAATTGTGAGTGTCTTTCATAAAGCTTAATACGTTGAGCAATGACGGGCTACACGTCAATTACGATTTGTTGGTAAAATAGGTCATTTTCAGTCGCTACGCTATTTCTTACGCCACCTAAATTGACTGCGCAAGCTACGCCATAATTTATTGCGTGAGCCGCGGCCTTAACGCACTGTCAAACCTTCGTGAAACTGTCATAAGCAAAATATTGCGCAGCAAACTAAAGTGGCGCAGCTTACACAATATTTCGTGGCGCAAGAGGGCTTGCGCCATTGCGCAAGGTTTCGTGAAATCGGCTGCTGGTCTTAAGCAAGGCACTTAACCACTATTGCTTTGTCCTTCGTATGGGACGTAAAGCTGTACATGAGGTCCCGTGTGTTGTGCAATGCACTTAAAAAACAGTAACACTTTTAGCGATTAAAGAGGAGGGGTTAGTCCCGGTGTTCCTGGCAGCTAAAGTGGCTGAATACATTACCAGGGGTGAAGAAACACTTTCAAAAAATGTTCTCTAATCTTGTGCTAATGCTTGATTAAAACAAATGTTAGTACCAGATTTTTCATCAGCAGAATAACTGACCAGTTCGCACTGGGTGTATTTTCAATTTACCCGCGGACCCAGGGGCGGATCTATTTTTGTTATCCAAAAAAAAAATGGATTTTTTATTCAGTAAAATAATCCTGTTTTGATAATGCAACCACTACAAAATGCCAACACTTTATTAGCATCGTTATAATTGAATGTTTTTGCCGACATTCTGTCGCCTGTGGAATTTTTTTCTCTAGACCTGCAGTCATGGCGTGATACCGGTATCATGTCATCCGCTGCCAGCCATAAAATTTGAAGTGTGTATAGACACAATTGTACGCTGTAAAATCATCACACAAATAAATGCAAGCACAGCTGAAAAGCGCCCTTTCAAGAATTTCAAAGAAGACATCCCCCGTGTTCGCACTGGACTTTATTTTAGGAATTTTTTTCTGAGACGATTGTAAAATAAAAAATGGTCAAGTGTTACCGCTGTTCGCACTTGGACTTTCGACACGGGAAAATTTTACCGAGACCGCGGGAGAAGTAGCCGAGCTGTCATTATAATGACTTGTGAGGGTGCTTTGCGTGACCTTTCTGCATTGACCCCGGTGTACCCAATTCGCGCGCGCACGCTTTTTGTCCTTCCGATTGCTCATTGACGCCATTGTCGACACTAGTAGTACAACTACTCAAGGCTCTTTTCTGTTCTTGTTCTTTTTGCAGAACGACATGCAAATGTGTGATCACGATGCGATGTGCATGTAAACAATGCACGTAAACAATGTCTTGTGTAGCATGAAATCCCACTAGGGGGCCGGATGTACGTTTTCCTGAGTCGCTTTTACCGACTCGCGCTGTTCGCACTGGACTTATCGTCTCGGGACAAGTTCCTTGGGAAGTTTTCCCGGGCAGCAGATGGCCGGTAAAAGTAACCACTGGACTCGGGAAAAGTAACTGAGAGGATAACATCCTAGGCTGTCCGCACTGGACTTACTTGTAAAATGGGAAAAGTACCCATCGTCTCGGTAAGTTTTATCAAAAAAGTCCAGTGCGAACAGGGCTTAAGAAACAATAGTAGGAAATTGAATGTCAAGAAATATCTAGACGCAGCTGATAATGGAGACAATGGAACTATATGGTATTGAAAAGGCCTAATCACTGAAGCGTGATACCACGATATGACATTTTATCATTAAGTGATCAAATGCTTTATTCTCAGTAATTCTCTGTTGGTGATTTTATTTAATGTGTGAAATAACTCCTCGGAAATTGTCACGGAATCACACTTGAAATATATTGTAACGATTCCGGGTCGCCTAATGTCAGTCTGGGCTAACCCCTAAGTAAAATCAAGTCCCAGTTATCTGCCGGAATCTTTAATGAAGTGTAGATGAGTGAGACAGGATTCTTGGAGGGAATGTGGGGAGCAATAAAAGATAATGTCCACAAGAGGGAGTAATTCTTTCAACCAATCAAAATGGTAATTCAGTTTATTGAAACTTCTCGAGTACATCTGAGCTGAACATCTTTAAAACAGCGCCCTCTATTATTGTAAACAAAGATATTCCAATAAAGCTGTGGCATGAGATTATTTAGTGGTAGCGTGGATAGCTTTAAGGATTCGATGGCCGCTATTTCTGTCGTCTGTTATACAACAGGAATATAGCTCAAAAACATTACAGCGCATAAACTATACTTTCTTTTAGTCTTTATTACTAACGTCGGATTTTACACACACAGAAATGTCCATGTGGTTTTCTCCGACAAAGCCCAATAGCGCAGATCTAGGCACGGTTGGGGGCTTTCTAAAATATGCCTTGAGGTCTTGTCTTGAGATCTTGCGCGGCCTGCTCCGATGGAACAGAACAGAACCCCAATAATCGGAAATCAGCGGAATTTATAGGCACGATGCGGACGCGCTCTACACGTGCGCGGAACGCGCATCTCATACAACAGCGATGATTGGCCAGATAATACAACAGTCTACGGTAGCTTGTAACAACACAACAGTACATGTACATGTACTGGTGCGGCTCACAGTCGTTTCGCACGCACGTACGATATACATGTATGTGTGTGTACGTACAGCATGCAATACGTTCATTCAGTAAATTACGGCATAAACACACTACGTGGAGTCAGCGTAAGTACAGCTGAAAGTTCATCCCCGAGGAATTATGACTGAAACAAGATCAAAGCATACAATTCAACAAATGTTATTACATGTAGATACACTTCAAGCTAGGCTAGAGTCAGTTATAAACGAAGTTTCTAGAATTGGGATATTATTAAGCTAGCCAATAATATTAATTCAGTTAACTCTCAATAAATAAGCGTCTTGGCGATTTTCGCCACAATATCACAAATCAAATTAATTAAATGCGTTGTATAAAGTTCGCCATAAGAAATTAGCTGTGATACATACAATTTGTTTGGATCATCACTGTTAAAGTCCCATTGTAGAATTATGCTATTTACACACTGTGCATGCATGAATTCATATGTATCCATGTGAAAGAATTACTGCACAAAATGCCATTGCAAACTTTGTGGCAACACAGGATCCTGTGCTGACCATGAGCAGCCAATCAGCTGCGGGGTTGGCAAACTTTGCATTACCAGATGGTAGTATTATGTAGGCTTGTGTGTGTGGTACTTTGCAAAAGGACATTGCACTGTATTACATAGAAACCCACTGTATGTTTATTGTGTGAATGTAGCCTTACTAAAAATTCAATAATTTGGAAGCAGTACACTATGAAGGTCTGAGTGTGTACACAAGTAAGGGCTTCTCTTGTACCAATGGCATTAGAAATTGGGGGGAAATTGATGATTCTGCACAGCATCAGCTTCTTAGGTGGGAAACTTGTTCATGGCTATACAGAGCTCTTTAACAGCTTTCTGGCCATGCATATATATCAACAATTTTGTTAGGATTTCTTGACAAAAATTGCATTTTACTTTTTGTAAAAAACACAAGATTCTAAATAAGATACAGTGATATTACACTATATATGCAGGTTGTTAATTAGCCAATCAGATTAGAGGGTTTGGACCAATGAGAGCTTATGTTACACCAAACTTTCAGCCAATGGGGCGACATCTTAGTCTGCTAGCTAGTTTTAGTGAAAAAATGTGTGCAATGTTTAAGCTCACTTTGTCACAGTCCTTTGTGCAAAGCACAACAATAACAATTAACTGTAAAATTGCCCACCTCCACCCCGTCACCTCCGTGCAACTTTGCATGGGGACAAATTATTTACCGGACTGTTTTTGCATTGTGAAATAAATTTACGTTTTATGCCCTACTTAATCACATTGGTTTCCTGGATGTTCACCAAGAGCCATATTATTCCTTCTGTTGGTTTAAACAGAGGATAATTCTACTGTAATGTTAACTACATTAATTCTAATGCCAATTATCTAACAAAGATTGACTTGGATGTTCTCTTGTACAATGGGGCATTTTTGGACGGGAATTTGACAGACACAGGTTAAAAGATTTTCATGGCGCTATCGTAACAGCCAATAAGTCTATTCCAGTTAATATTAATTGCCATCATACAATGTACATAATATGACAGTAATTTCAATTTGTTGTGACAGGCACTGTAATGGCTCCCTGGAAGTTCACCAGGGGTCATTCCTCCCGTAGCTCCTTGCGTTAAGCGGGGGAACATCCGGTGCCTGGATGGTTTACTAGTTCAATTTTCATATTTTCATTCAAGAGTTTCTTAACCGGTGTTGAAATGCCTTTTCGTCTTGGATATTTTGTATGGCCTGGTGTTGCCATTTTGTTATGGTTATTGTGTCGCATCCATTATGTAACTGGGTCGGGCGTGCCCTCGTTATCAGGGTCTGGTGTGCCCTATGTATCAGGGTCTGGTTGTGACAGGGTCTGGTGTGCCCTAATTTTCATGGTCTGGTTTCATATGGTGGGCCTGGTGTGCCCTATTCATGGCTGGGTTGGTAAACCCAGGGGGTCCGGTGTGCCCCACTCTAATTCATTTGTTTGCCAGTTTGCCCATAGCAATGGTATCTGGCAATATTGTATTTCAGAATAAAATAGAGCTGTGGCATAATTCCATTCAAACAAGTTTATGGTGTGTTGCTTATTTCATCAGTCTGAGAATAAAGCGTACGGTACGGTATGTACACGTTTACCACGTTAACGAAGCACGTTCGGCAATGTGAGCGTTGGTACATGTTGACTGCGGGTATGGTAGTAACGTCAGGCGTGTAGACGTTCACCGCGACATACGTATGCTAATAACGTCTGATGTGTAAACATGTCAACCGCAACAATCAAGGAAACTTCCATGGCGTGAGTACATACTAATGTTAACGCAAAACCGACCCGAAACCGACTGGGTCTGGTTCGTTCGGTTTTTCTATCATTTCAGTCGGGTCGGGTCGATTTGCGGTTGTGCGTTTGTGATTTTTGGGTTGGGTCGGGTTGGTCAAGCTATGTTGTGAAAAAAAACAAAAAAACCCAAAAAAAACCAACCGCAACAGTAAATTCATGTGGTGTATTCACTTTTTTACAGTTTCAGATTGCGGCTAAATTTAGGTGTTGGTAGCGGCATATCAGAGTAAAAAAAAAGAAGAAAGAATAGTAGATGCATGCACAAAAAGATACTTTGTAATTCTTTACATACTGTACCCCCCCCCCCCCCCCAACAAAAAAATGGTTTAATGATGATTTGAAGGATCTGATGTACATGTAACTGTCAACTTTCCCCAACGATGGTCGGCTGGCAATCATTAATTGACACAAAAAATCCACTTTTCATGAAAATGACAAAATGCTTGAGACTACATGTACATGTATTATTCACTGACAGCGAAGTAAGATACCAGTATTTCATAATAATTCAGTATAGTTTTTTTTTTTTATGTTTACAAATCTTGTACATGTACTACGTACATACCTTTAAAAAAAAGAATTGTACCGGTATTTTGTTTGCCATTTAAATCCGGGGAAACATTCTTGCAATATGCAGGAATATTTGCATTAAGAGTCCAAACGTGATCTGCAGGGGATGGTTCGGTGCAAATAAGAACTGATGAGAATCAATCATGATATGGACTGGCTAATGAGTATGCCACACCATGCCTAGCTGCCAAGTCATCACTGAAAATGACCGATGTTCAATTTCCGGTAGGATTCAGCTCATTAAGCGCCGCATTCCATCTTAGTTTGCTAGAGGTATACCGTTCTTGGTCTTGGGGGAGGGGGGGGGGGGGGGAATTAAAAATGACTTCAACAGTGGAGTATGTACCGGTACTTAAGGTACTTTAAAAGAAATTGTCTCTTTTTGTGTTGGACATTGTATGATGATGTTAATGTGGGGATATGACTTGTGGTGAATTTGGTGATTGATATTTGTGGTGATGTGCAAAGTAGTGGGGTGCTCATAAATAATTATCCATGCATATATGATAATATGCATGGGTAATTATTTATTTTCATTTCAAATTCATTAAAATATCCGTTTTTGGTACCAATTTGAAGGTAATTTAGGTTCTATAGAACAATATTGGTTAGAGTGTCAAGCCCTCAATTTGTTTTTGTTTTTGTTTGTTCAAATTACCTTCAAATTAGTATTAAAAACAAAACCTTCACATCAATTTGAAATGACTGTGTGTCCGAGCACCCAACTAATTAATGATTATGATGGTGGTTTGATATTAGTTTGATTAGGATCAGTAGAGTGGATTCAAAGTTGATTGTCTGGTGATGAACGTTCGGTCAACAATGAGTCAACCTTTTCATTGCGCAAATATAAAGGAGAGGTTTTAGATACTGTACGGGTACGTTGGTTGTTGACATAGCAACCGGTGGAGTACCTTACGGCAAGGATGTCAGTACATTGTGTATTTCTGAAAGGTTGAGGTTGTGAAAATATTTTACGGATGGAGAGCATATGGAGGCAATTTTCTTTGAAGATTATTCGTTTGTATTTGAAAGTTTGTTTGTTTTTAATCTAAACCATGTGGTTTATTTGTGTACACATAGCTTTTGTTTTTAGACATGTGTCATGAATGCTCGCATGGATTATGAATGATCCCAAGTCTGTTAGTTATCTTTTGTGATGTGCTTTAATGTTTAAAGCGTGTGAATGTGATAAAGATCATTTCCCAAAACCTCTGAATGCTGATCATATTTTTATCAGGAACGTGTTCTTGTGTTCTTTGAAGTTCTTTCTTCCGAATGTGGCAAAGAAAGACCCGAGGAAATCAAAATGAAAGAAATCTGTTTCTCTCCGATCACCTCCTCCATAGCGGACGCTGATCGCGTGCCTGCATACACTCTAGAATGTCCCCCGTGTCTCATTATCGCTCAGCCATGACCTGCGTCAATGCTAGACTAGAAAACATTCATCTATGGGGAAATGAGAGAAATGTAAATTGACATAGCCAGTCCCACCAGAGAGATAGGGAAAAAAGGCAGGTTAAAGATTGAAGGAGTAGGGTGGGGGGGGGGGGGGGGGGGGGGTTGCTGATTGTGCCCAAGATTTGTCCGGGAATTTAGAGTTGGAGAAAATGGAGATCTGCAAGAGTGATTTGAGCATGAGGGGTCTGCTGGAAATTATCTCCAATGTCTGTCATCATAAGCTGTTTTTTTGGTCTCTTTTTTTTTTTTCCTTTTTTTAAGAGTGGGAGAAAATGCTCTTTAGTGTACATGTACCCAAGTCAGATGATTGAAGATCGTAGTTGGAAAGGTCAATTTTTTGTTAAAGGGTTCAAGTTGGCTTCTGACTACTAAAAAAATAAAGAATCTTCTTAACCCTTTCTTTTACCAATGTCGAATTTACCATTTTTGGCATAGTGTTTAAAAAACATGGTATAAGGAAAGATTTAATTAATAAATATCGAGTTTCTCAAACAACCACATGAACTCACAGAAGAAAATCCTCAAAAGGGAGTTTTGTTTTCTTCATTTTTTTCTGGAAATTTAGCAAACAATTGTTGAGGCGGAAGTTTTCGATATTTTCAAATTTACAAAGCTGTGGTGCTATTTTTAATTAAGAGGAAACTCTTATGAATGGAATTGTGGGTTATAAAAATGCAAACAAGCAAACTTAAAGGACTGAGGATTTTTTTTCTTAATCTTAATTACAGAGAAACATTTTCTAAAGAAAAACAAAACATGCAAGAAATCCAAGAATTCAGGAAATATGCAAATTGAAAACGGCAAAAGAAAAGAAACCTTGAGTTTCACAAATTCTGATCGTCACTACTTGCACCTGGTCCAATGTTCACCTGCACACACCCCGAGTTGCGCACGATTTCCGGAAACTGCCTCGACTACAAAAGCCCGATTTCCAATCGATCATGACGGGTGTAGGGAAGGCTATCGCTAGACGGAAGCAAGACCGCACTATGCAAAGTGACAAGCCACTCGTTTTAAGTGTGCCAAAATCACGCTGGGTCTCCGTTACTATAAGGTGCAGGGATCATTTGCAATTACCCAGAAAAAGTAACTAACCGATTTTTAGCCAGTTTGCGCTGCGATTATTTTGACATTGACCAGGCCCAGGCGCAGGATTGTTTGTCACGAACCTCGATCAGAGATTTATAGACATCATGGAATCATCAGGTTAGGAACACAGACTAGTTGGTTTGCACCCATTCATGAATGTGTAAAATTCTGTATTGCAAATAAAATGTAAAATGTAAAAAGTATTTCGAACGATTACCAGCCGGCAATGGTTTGATAAATTGTACCAAATTCCACTTTTTTTTTAAAACCACAGCACACCAGGTGCTGTGATTTCACAGGAATGCTTTAGACTGTTCAAGTAAAGGTTCCAGTATTTTCATAATAATTCCCTATTTTGTTTTTTTATGTTTGCAAATGATATACAATTATTTGTACCTTAAGTCTGTGCATGAAATTTGGCTCTCTCCATAGAAACAAGTTAATGGTGCAAACAATAAAAACAAAATGTGTGTATAAATCTCTAAGTGGAACCCCAGAAAAGTACACACTGATGCATTAGCGGTTAATTCTCTCGATAAACATGTCACTAACAGCACAGCACAGCACATAAATAATGCATTAAATCACAGACTATGAGTAATTCTTTGCTTGTATACTTGACAAAATGTTGCTGACATTTTTTTTGCCATAAATGTCTATGCCACTAAGTGTGCTTATCTCACAAACAAAAAATTAATTTAAGGGCATATCAGGGCATTTTGCATTCAAAGCAAGATGTTGGATGTGATTTCAACAAAATTGGAAAATTCACATTCAAATGCTCCAAATAAACATCCTTTTCCAAATTCACATCTAGGATTAGGTTGTAAAATCCAAATTCTCATCCTACAGTACATTCCTTTAGAAGTGAGAATATATATGTGAATTTTGAAAAGATTATGAATTTGGAGCATTTGCATGCGATTTTGGAAATCTCTTGTTGAAATCACATCCTGCTATAAATTATAACCGTGTCCGTATTGAATCACGATATGTTCTTTCCTAGTAAAAACAAAACGGTCAAGATAGCGGGGCCCCATAAACAAATGTTCATACATTGTATCTGTGGGACTGGTTGGATGTTTAGTTGAGGAGGGAGGGATATCTGAGGCGTCTGTGCGCTGCTTGCAGGGATAATGAGACAATTGAGGTGACATCTGATATGTGGACAAAATCACAGAGTAGCAGGTATTTCAAAATGCTGTTAAATAATGAAAACCGAATACTCTAAATGCCACTTCTTCTTTTCTTGTGAACTTCAAGACCTGATTTTGTACATGTACAGTACCGGTACATGTCACAGTGTTGCATGTTGTTTTGATTTAAAAAAAAAATATCTATTCATCTTAAATATTTTATATCACCTTTGCTAAAGATGATATAACTTTTGTTCTAAAATTTGTTTCTGCATTAAAAAAAACTAACACGGCTCTACTAATATACATTTGTACATTGTATTTTGTTTGGAATTCTGAATGTAGTTCGTCAACTGAATTACAAGCAAAACTCTAAGAAGGAAAATGACATATAGCCATGTCTACAAAGTCTGTAAAATGAAAACAAAACCAGTTTCTTGGCTGTACCATGAAGATGAAATTTATTTTTTGGAAACTCCGTGCCCAAACATTCTGTTATCACTTTATCTCGGGCAATTTTGTTGGGAGGGCTGGTTATGCTATACATTTGTAAGTTATTGCCTGTTTTTTACATTATTATATGTGCATACATGTACGTACATGTAAGGGTGTGTACACCTGTACTTCAGTCAAGGAATGTTTAAGGATGATTGATGATTCATTTGTATAGAAACTTTAGCTGCACATACTGTATTTTATAGTTTTTTTTGTTTTTTTGTCGCATGGATGTATATGGTAGCTGCCTGCTAGTAATTGCATGTTTTACTTTTTGAATTGATAACAATGGACGAACTGTACACGTGTAATTAACCTGTTTTGAAGGACAAGGATATTTATTAATTAATTTTTATTTTGCAATGCATGGATTGCACATGTGTGTATTATTGCATTTGTATTGTGGCCTTGGTAAATTGCATGATACTTGTTGGTTAATAATTATTTTGCATTTAGTGCATTGTACATATTAAAATGATTGAGTAACAATATTGGTAACAATTTTGTAATACGGTACCTGAATTATGTTGAATTCAGTTGATTTCAGTTTGATACAGATGCATCCTTTATTAAAGGTTAATGATGGAATTATAATATAGAAAAATGTTAATTGCATGGTATTGTTTCCACACACCAGCATTTGCATAAATTTGCAGAAATGTTCATAAAATTGCATAGCATTGCATCAATTTGCACAAATTTGCATAAATGTTCATAAATGTTCATTAAATGTTCATAAATGTTCATAAAATTGCATAGCATTGCATCAATTTGCATCAATTTGTATAGCACCACATACCGGTACATGCATACGGTAAATCTGCATGTTGATTTGCTTTGTTGTTGCACACTGAATGGCCACATGTCCCCTAGCTAAGCTGACAGAAAATGGCCGAAATATGATATTATATCCCAAAATATCTTTCTTGCACATGTATCCATATCTGATATATATCTACGGTAATTATTAATATGGAAAAACGGGGCTGAATTCAAAGTTACCTAATGATAATCCGTAATGTAATACATTTTTGCATTTTGTTTTAATTTTTTATTTGTTTGGTTTTTGCCTGGAATTCAAGCAATCCAAATTAACATCCTTCTTGACTCTCAGCAAATATTCCTCTATTTTTCCTATGCCACATTAGAATATACGCCTGCACCACAATCACAATCCGATGAAGGTAGGTTGTCTTCATACTCTGGCCTGATGACCCCTGACCCAGGGGTCAAAAGTTCCAAATGTTGTTAACCTCTGACCTCTTTTCTCCTAACCATATAATTCCCTCTGTTTTCCATACTCTACATGTACATCAACCATTTAAACTATAATCCATCTTTCAGCCTTTAAACAGCCTTTTTTTTCATCATGCTGTTGCACCGGTTTTTTTATTTATTAATATTCCTTTTTAATAATTTGTTTTCTTTCCTATTTATTTTTGTTGTTGAACTAACCTTGTTGAACTAACCTAAAGTTGTCATAATTTGTTAATAATAAAACCCCAGTGTTAGCCCTTTAAACTCAGGCCTGTTTTCGAAGATTGTGTAGGTGTTGCTAGTTTGTATATAAATATCATTTACAGTGTACAAATCCCATATAATTATGTATCATTGGAAAGCTTACAAACAGGGCTATATTTTGGGGGAATATTTGGACCCCCAGGAGCTTTTAAGGGACTTATAAGTCAGATGTAGCGCGGGGCTGAGTGCAAAGGGTTAAAGTACCCGGCACTTTTACTTTGTTTCAGCATGGGCCGACAGTTAAGGCTGGTTCATAGTTTATGCAAATTGTGAAGGTATAGCACAAGAAGAGAACTACCAAAAAGATAACTGTAACCCTATACCCTAACCTCAGCCTCAACCCTAATCCTAGAGCTCAGCCCTAACCCTAGAGCTCAGCCCTAACCCTAGAGCTCAGCCTCAACCCTAACCCTAGAGCTCAGCCTCAACCCTAACCCTAGAGCTCTATACCCTAACCAAAGTAGTCTTTGCCAAAGGCGAAATTCGATATTGAAGTGTGCACGTCTCATATTCTTTTCACAGTGCGCGCATTATTTTCAGGTAGTGCGCGCATTCTTTTCAGGTAGTGCGCGCATTCTTTTCAAGCAGTGCATGCGCACGCCTGCTACTAACGACACGATTATAGCGAGTTAGAGAGCTGGACTAATTGGGTCATTATTAGCGGGTGCACTGAATAAAAAAAAATACGCAACTTGCACATTCAAATATCGAATACAGACGTCTTTGGCAAAGACTGTAACCAAAGCTGCATGACGATGTCATTTTGGTTGTTCTCAAACAGTGAATTCTGAATGTGAATAGAATATGAATTTGGCATTCGCTGAGAAATTTGAAAAGTGTGTTCAACTTTTTGCAAATTTGCAGTGTGGAAACCTGGCGTCACAAATTTGTGTTTGCGTTTTTGGCGATTATATGGACCGGCCTTAAATTGGGGTTACAATGTACCCATGTATAACCTGCATACTGTTCTTTATAATAAGCCAGTTTGGATTTCAACTGTGCATGTTCACAACAAAATGCCACAGATAATGCTCTTAGGGCTATGAGGACATGGAAAACCAAATCTGCATTTTGCGAAATTTTTCATATAATAAAAAAAACCAATGGAAACTTTTGTTCAAACACGCAAGTTTGGACACGCAAGACACCTTAAAACACTTCTCTGTCCAAACGTTTTTGGAAAAAGGATTTAGAACACGTACGGTCTCTGTAAATTTGATGGTACTCGCTATGCTTTTGCACGCATGATGAAATGTTTTTCTCGAAAATAAAAAATCGTCATTTGAATCTTCATGCACATGCGCAGTTGGAATACCGAACTGGCTTTGGTTGATCCATGAAGTCCCGCCCACTAATGTTTGGGCCAATCACAGCTATAGGGCGGGGTCTAATACCGGTAGTATATAAATAATGAATGTTTCCATTTGTCACTGAACTTAATTATTCTTTACAAAGCCTGGATAAATCCTCACCATCTGATTGGTCAGAGCGCGACCGTCCAATGGAAGTTCTATTCACTGTTCTATTTACTGGTGCAGCTGTGCCGTGCGATGGAATGAATAATTCAACGCACGTGATCAACGATCCACCAATCAGATGACAGGGATTTATTCAGGTGTGGTATAAATTGGTCTATTGTTTACTCCATCTCACCCAATTATTTTGGGTATCAATCTATAATATATTAATAACAACAATTAATTTGTTTTGTTTGAAATATTTACGTTTTAAAGGTAGGATACACTATTGGTAATTGCTTGAATTGGGGGGGTTGTTTTTTATAGTAAATATCGTTTAAAGGGATCGTATACGTTTGATAATTGGAATCCATTGTTTGTTTCAATTCTATATAGTTATATGTAATGTATACTGTACCATAAAACTAACCTGTAAAAATTTCATTTCAAAAGGTGGTAACAATTTTGAATATTGCCAAAAATCTGGAGCGGTTATGTCCACGCAGAAAGAATAATCTGCATTGAAATACACAATCTGAGAAACGCCACTGCAGTAAAGCAACTCAGATTCAAATTTTCGGGGATAAAAAGTGATATCTTTTTCTATAACCGCAGTACTTCGAAGTGATATGTTTCTACAAATGCATTATACTATCCAAAGCTGCTGTACTTCTTACCAAGTAAGTTTTTATTGCCATTAATTTTTGGAGTAATTACCAAACGTATACGATCCCTTTAACTGACCTGCTAAAAGTTGTTCAATCATGTACATAAGTATGTATGCTGAGAAAACAAGAACAGCGTTCGTTTTCAATCGGCATCGGGCAGTGGTTCTTATGTTGTTCTTGTTTTGTTATTGCAATTGCCGTCTGACGATCGTGTTCTTTTTGAAGAAAATTCAATTTTTCAAAACAATTATAGGATATAGTGCAATCATTTTGCTATATGCCTACAATCATCATTTACTTTTAAATAAGTAAAAAAATTCTTAACCAGTTCGCGCCGGATGACGTATATAAACGCAAACATTTCCAAAAATTCAAAACGGATGACGCATAAACATGCCAAGTTCAAGTTCGGAAATGTATGTCAGCAGCGAGCAAGGCCGGAAATGCGTGGGTGTGCTTCCCGGCACTATCAGCCTGAACCCGCTTCGGATCGAGTTGCGTTAAAAATAATCCCGCCCGTGGGCTCGGCGATGTTAAAATAATCCCGGCGCGAACTGGTTAAAACTTCGGTAGTGAAAATGTTTGATACAATATCTGCAAATGGTGTCTTACCTTTAAATAAAACAGTGGATAAATGCGATTTGATTTTTGTACTGTGAAAAGATTGACTTGACCGGTAGGAGAAGTTTTGGATACACTGCATGAGGAGAATCTCTTTAGCTGGGACGTGATTATGAGAATAATGGGAGAGGTGTTAAAACGTGACCTTACACTCAGTGTGCAATGACCGTTGGGAGATACATGTAAGCTTAGCACACTGACCACAATGTACCGGTAACACCTGCGGTCTTCTCTGCGATATCCCTCTTTTCCAAAATGAAAAATAACATTTTCGGCAAATTGCTCTCAAGTCAAAATGTGACCTGCTCTAGAAAAAGGAATAACAAAAAATCAAAATAAAAAATCATTGGCATTGACCGAACCCAGGCGCGGGACGAACCTCAATCCGAGGAGGGTCAGGCTGGCATCTGTGGGTAGCACACCCTGATATTTTCGTCCTCGCTCGCAGCGAGCCAGTGGCTGACATATATTTTCAGTCTTGCTTGTTACAAGTTTATTCGTCATCTGTTTTGAAACCCAAAATCCTTTGTGTGTATACACGGCATCCGATGCGAACTGGTTAGGCACTATTTGATGGCGTGGTTGTACTAACATTTGCACTCGCTTTGAGATTTCCAGTGTTACGGTACATACGTCACTGGTTTTTTTGATAAATTTGTTTTTGCTCGGGTTAAGTGTGCCTTAATGCTGTGCTTAATACTTTCGGTCTACATGAAATAGACAGAGGCTCTGTTAGCAGAAAATTATGTATAGCAGTGCCATGAAAATGGCCCTCGGCGGTGAAAGCCTGAACTTTACTTTTTCTGAAAATGAATAACTCCATTAGTGTAAACCTAAATTATGGATATTTGAAAGTTGAGTTGAGGTTGGTAATAACTCAACTTCGAATATCGATGATGAACAGAGCATACATACGAAAATGTCGAGATCATACTTTCACCACCAAGGGCCAATTTCATAGTGCTGCTATAAGCACACGATTTTCTGCTAACAGAGCCTCCATCTTTTTTACAGAGACCGTAAGCAATAAGCACAGCAAAAGACATGCTTAACCTATTATGAAAAAATCTGTGACATAACAACAGACATCTTCATGTGTGTGCAAACATTAGCACAACATGACGTTAAATAGTGCTTAAGGTTAGCAAATTTCTCTGCTATTTTCTGTTAACTGTAGCAGCCCCATGAAATTGGTCCGAGCTCTTTTCAGAGCCGACAAGTTCTCGAAAAAGAGATAGTTTGACAGGGTGTATGCAAATTACCTTTCCTACTGGTACAAGTATGTCAAGTTAAATTAAGAAACAGTACTTGTAGTACATGTTTAGAAATATTATTAGTGTTTAATTTAACTTTTAGTGTCAATTAATAAGTTGATTATAGATATTACAACACAATATTTGGTAACATTTGAAATTGTTATCTTTTCCCAAAATTCGTTGTCTTTCTTTAGGCCTATAGTGTGTAGCTTTTTGAAAGCAATTTTTATAACTTTGATTAAAAAGATGCACTCCACTTGCGTCATTTTTTAGGGGCACGCTGTAATATTAATTACAATATTAATTCTGGTTCTGTTTCCATTCTGCATAAACACCCATCAAGGGTAATAAATATGGTACACAAAAGAAATGAATATCAAATATGTGTCATAACAATCGTACGAAGCCATAACTTCTGACGAAGATTTGATCAGTTGTAAGGTGTAGCAATCGTTTGCATCAGGAATTCTTGAAATGTAATTGGAATTTTGGCCCGTGGACAGATGGTTTGAGTGATTGACATGCGCAGTGCTGAAATCTCTTCATCTGTTTGGCAAACACAAGCAGATGTACATTTACTTAATGGGCAAATTCTCTGGACAGTTGTGACTATATCCTGTAAAACAAGTCTTATAAACTTTTTTTTTTTTTTTTATAAATAATTTTTCTTTGTGTCATTCTATACATGTTGGGTACACTTAACTACATACCGTACCTATCCAACAAACACCCAAGTATACCTATCCAACAAACAAAGAGCACCCAAATATACCTATTCCACAAACAAAGAGCACCCAAATATACTTATTCAACAAACAAAGAACACCCAAGTATACCTATCCAACAAACAAAGAACACCTAGATATACCTATCAAACATACAAAGAGCACCCAAATATACTTATCCAACAAACAAAGACAACCCAAACATGCTTGAAGTCATTCCTGATACCTGAATTGAACATTAAAAAGTGTGGGTGCAACAGAGATGAAAAACCTTACTTACATCATCATGTACAGAATGGCCCATGCATATAAGTGTGCATGATGAATTTACATGGTACTGCATGTCCACGTAAGTCTTAATTTTGATAAACAACAAAGTAACTACCTGTACCATACATGTACAATAGGGTCAAGCTAGTACAGGTAGTTAGCACGGCATGTTTCTTCTATAAACTTGCAGCCAATTTCACAAAATTGTGCATAAATGATGTCGCTTTCAAAAATAGCGCAAGTGGAGTTGTGTATTTAGTAATTGTGATATCTGCTACAGATTCTTTAACCAGTTCGCATCGGATGCCGTGTATACATGCACAGTTTTCCGGCATTCAAAATGGATGACAGTTTTACATCACGAGCAAGGCCGCAAATATCAGGGTGTGCTACCCACAGATGCCGGCCTGAACCCATCTCTGATTGGGGTTCGTAAAAAAGAATCCCGTGCCTGGGCCCGGTCAATGTCTAAGTAATCCCCGTGCGAACTGGTTAAAATATAACCATCATGAAACATCCATTTGCTACCAAAGTTTGGGACGGAGGTTAGTGATTTAGTCGGTGATCCAGCATGTCTGTGCCTTAGCAGCTGTCTCTGGCTCTAGCCGATGTTTAGCTCGTCAGCGTGAATGGAGAAAGGTACCAGCATGGCCAATCTCTCACCATGTGTTATCTGAGAGGTGGGGAAGAGGAGGAGGGGGGGGGGGGGGGGGGGTGGGGGGGGGAGGGGGGGGGGGGGGGGGGGGGGGTGGGGGTGGGGGGGGGGGGGGGGGGTGGGGGTGAGAGAGGGTGAGAGAGGGGGGGGGGGGGAGGGGGGGGGGGGAATGTGACATCGAGAATTTAGCACAAACTGGAAAGTGTATTGTACATAAGTATATCTCAAACAAAATTTTGAAGGAATTTTAATTTAAAAAAAATTGTAAAAGCTTTTTAGATGTACACTAGGCATTCTACCTGTAGGGTGAATATTATATTTTTCTGTTTAACCCCTTGATGCCGGGGTAATGGCTATGACTGCGGCCCGATGTTTCGTCCAAAATGCTGTTCTATGCCATAGAACACGGCCTGTGTGACAGCTGCATGCTCGGGTTCATTGTGCAGTGCAGCTACTGGACAAAAGCTGCTGCGCAGTCATGCATATATTCCAGTGCAGTGAGCAATTAATACCGGTGTCAAGGTGTTATTTTATAGTTAATATTGTTAAAATGACTGGTTTTAATATCATTTTATGTTTATAAAAGCTGAGAAAAAGACAACGGAACAAAAACACTTCAATCATGGTGAATGTGTGATTTGTTGCTGTGCAGCATCTTGAAAAATGTGTATAAATTGTATTATGTATAATATTGGGAGAGTTTCTATATACTGGTTATTGGGCCGAGTAGTGGAACTTGCAGCTGTCCCAACAGCATCTTTGGCCCCACATAACTATCACTCATCATGTGCATTGGACCCTCAACTACTGACCAAACTAAAATAAAATAAAATGAAATCAAAGTTAATTTAATATACGTTTTCTGAACTGACCAATTTCTTTTTCTCCCGGAGATATAAGACTCTATTTTTGTTGCCTGTGATGTGTTTTTTATGCCTGCCTGTACCAGAATAAGAAAACAAATGTGTTGCGACCGCGTCACGACCATTTGTCACTCCAGCTGTTACGGCAAGAAACATGGCAACAACTGCTATGGACTGGGCCGAAACTGCGACAAACC
This sequence comes from Crossaster papposus, assembly GCA_037893245.1. Taxonomy (NCBI): domain Eukaryota; kingdom Metazoa; phylum Echinodermata; class Asteroidea; order Velatida; family Solasteridae; genus Crossaster; species Crossaster papposus. The sequence continues at coordinate 183,844 of JBAIAA010000949.1, forward strand.
ACACGGCCGCAAAAATTGAATTACAAGATGGAAGGAGTGTTTTCAGAGGGAAGCCATATAATTGATATTCTTGCATTCCTGTTTGGACAATCAATGATTGAATTTGGTTGAAGATTTTTTTTTTTATTTTTTTTTTCAAGTTTTCTTTGGTAAAAAGTGCAGAGTTCGCCATTGGGGTTTGTTTTCACTCTTTGACCAATTTCAGGCAGATGTTTAAAAAAAATCAACCCGCCATTATGATTCGTGGGTATCTGAAACCCATTGAAATCTACGTACCGGTATACTAAATTTGGCTGGTAATTTTTCATATTTTAAATGCAATTTTTTTCTTGAGACAGCTCAGTAAAATTTGTAAGAGATTTTAAAGTACTTCTTTCAACTGGAATACACATTTGTTTGTGCTGTAATTTCCGAAGTGGATGGATTTAATTGGGGGTTAGTGTTTTGTAGCACATATTTCTCCACCTGTTCAAAGTTTTGTGTTCAGAAATGCAGGGGAAACCCATAAGAAATGCAGTCATTGTAGTCTGGTTCTCTGACCCTACTTCAGATCAAACAGAGTACGTTTTGTCAGGGAATTTGTCAGGTCAGGGAACTAGACTACATGTAGCTGGCTAATGCACCCATTTACAGATCTGTATACCCGATCGACAAGAAAGTAGACTAACTAATTTGTTAAATTGGGGCAGTATTTAAACAAAAAAATTTCCAACGATGATTGGCTAACAATTCTTGGAAATTGATACCAACAAAATCTCCTTTTCTCGAGAATGACAGCACAAACACGATTTTACAGCATGCTTGAAGTCAAGTATGGTATTTCATAATATTTTAGTAGTTTTGTTTTTTGATGTTTGGAAGTAAAAAGTGAATAATATTTTAATTGTCATATTCAATGACTTTACCATATGATTCCCTTAAAGTCTTTACAATTTATTTCTTTGTATCAATTTCTTTTATTTATTTCCAATTTTGTATTTTCTATATAATTTTTTGGTATCTAATATATTTTGCTAGATTTTCTTATGTTAATTTCAATTTGTTTTTGTCACTAATTAAACACAAGTGTGCATACAACTTAAATACGTCTACGAATAATTCTTTTGCATGTTGCATGATGTAAACGTGTGTATGTAAAGTGATTTTGTTCTCCATATCATTTTGTCCTTGAATACTGGGTTATTCTCAGTATTGTTTTTAATATATTTTCCCCTGTTACCCCTTCTTGTTAATACCCTTTGCAAACTTGTAATTTGTATTCCATATTTTCAAACTTGTCCTTTTTTTCCCTCAAAATGTACCCATTGAATTTACTCTTTTCTTTGTATACCCACTGTAATTATATGGTAAGATCTATAAAATTGTTTTTCTTTTATACTTCATTTCTACAAGTTAAGTTTTATATTTATTTGTTTCTTTTAATTTGTTAGTGTCCTATTATACATGTATATTATATATTCCAATGTAAACAATACTTTTTAATTGTTATACAATGAGTATTTTAAATGTTTTCAAACATGGTAATCATATTCAAATATACCACTATTATTTATGTCTTTTATCCTGAGCACTGGTGCACCATGATGCCAACTTAGCTCTCCTGTTTCTTTGAAAATAACAAATCACTTCCTCAATGTTTTTATACTGATATCAAGCTTTAATCAGTATTTGGATATTTTACAATGTTCATTCACTGATAGCTCAGATCTGTTTAATGCCACATTTGACTGTACAGATCCCTAGAATTTGAGTCTGTGTTTAAAACTGAATTTGAGATTTTGTAGATATATACTCCATTATTGATGGGTGTAACAGAAATTGACTGATAGTGTGGTAAAAGTTGGTGCACTATTGATCATTTTTTGTGACATCAGTTTGTGATACCGGTACATATTCCAAATAGTTGTACATGTACATTTGTACTGTAGCAGGGTTTGAATATGATTTCCATGGCTAGATTAACGTTGCAAGTTTTTTATAATGTATAGGGTAATACTAAATATTCTATTCCCAATTTATGAAATTGAAGAATTTGAAATGTGCATTGAAGAAAAGATCTAGCTCCAATTATTGTTATGGAAAGAGCAACATTTCCTTTTAGCATACATGTAGACCCCCCTGCACAAAAAGCTTGTACATTCACAGCTCCACGCTTCATGCATTGCCACTTAGTCTAGCTCACTACAAAATTGTCATCACAACCCCTTCCCATCCTCCCCAGAAAGTTGTCCAATTATTATCCTAAACCATGTCTTCATCAATCATCGTCGGTCAAATTTGCCCTTGTGTTTTTGACCGCTGTTTCTTGTTTTATTCTTTTTTTTATCCACTCGTTTCCATGACAACAGTACCAGAAGACAGAGGTTGGTACATTCATTTTGAAGCATGCCAATTGTGTGATTTTTTTTTTTTTTTTTAAAGTAACTATTTTTATGTATATGCACCGTTCTACTGGAGTTTTACTTTGGTTGAGTTTCTGTTTGTCTTTTATATGTAACCACTTGTTTTCTTGTTTTCGGTCAAATGAGTTGAATACATACCGGTATATGTACCTGTACATAAAATGGTGCAAGTTGAACACATTGTATCATGTATTGTCAAAATGTTATGAAAATTACTTTCAAAAAGCCACACATTCAGAAAGACTACAAATTTGGCTTTTATATGATTTTGTTATTTCAACTGATGTAATCCAGTATGGCTTTGGTTTTATTTGTTTGATTGAGTAAAATTACCATCACTTAAATGTTTCAAATAAATTAAAATACATTTGGTAGGGTTCCCACGGAAAGTTGTCCTGAAAAGTCATAGAAAGTTTTGGAAAATTGGGAAAAATATAGAAGTCATGTAAAAGTCCTGAAAATCAAGATCATGCAAGGGTGATTATAAAGTTTTTTTTAAAAGTTTTATCAGTATCATAATTGCAAACAACTTTTCTCTGCAAAATGGCGTCAATGTCATGGAAATTGTCATATTTTTGTTCTGGAAAATCTTAGAAAAGTCATGGAATTTGGTTTTTCAGATTTCTGTGGGAACTCTGATTTGGATTTAGAATATGCATGCAATACACGCTGTTGGGAATAATTCACTAAATTGTTTTGTTTATGCAAGTGTTGTACATATTTCAAAATAATTAGTATTTGTGTTCATTTCATTGGTACACCCTAAAAACAGATTATTTTAAATAACCCACTGATTGGTAGATATGTGTCCAACCAATGATATTAGTCAATTTTAACCAAAATAGTGGTCGAAATTACCACTGATATTGGTCATTTTAACAAATTAAAATAGTTGTCTATCATTTGGTTATTTTTAACCATTCTGTTTTTAGGGTGTTGTCATGTTTTTTTCCCGTCGTCATTCATTTCCGATTTAGATTTGTTAGAAACTCAGACATTGTATGTTTTCCAGTGGGTGGGGTGGGTGATTAAAATGATGTGGTCCCCCCCCCCCCCACCCACTTTTATTTCCTTAATTACCTTTCAACACACTCTATGGTAAGACTAACGGAGCTGCGCGGATGTTTATTAAATGTTATCGCAAAATGTTCACCTTCCAAAAGAAAAACAAAATAAGTGTGGCGTCTTTTAAGTAATTCTCTGAAATATTCATGGCGGCACTCGACAGCTGTGGCTCAATTTTGTTTTATATTATCACTCGGTCATGGTGCATCCCCGCTCTGTTGGAGCGTAGGATAAAAAGATTTCATATTGATCATTCCTGGAGTGTCGCTTTCGGAGCGGGCTTTGGAACAAGGTGCGGTGGGTTGAGATATCTTTGGGGGGGTTTTGTATTCTGTCGGCTTGAGAGCACTTGATTAAGTTATTAATGCGTTTTGGTCTGGTAGGGACATTTTCATTTGCTGCCGCTTGAATCGGAGTTTAGGCCATTCTAATACCCCAAAATATCTAAAATTGTGGAACTTGGATTTTGTTATCAATTTCTTTATTTTAATTTTAATTTTTTTATTTTTTTTTTTTTTTTTGGGGGGGGGGGGGTGCATGGCCATATGCTGACCCTTGAATCGTGGCAAACAAGTTCCAACAACAACAAATTGAAAACTTCTTAAAAGACAGAAGTTGTAATTTGTGGATATACTTTCGAACTGGTACTATCTGATTTAACTATAATTGCTCCAATTTTTAAACTTGATGAGTTTCTGGTGACATTTATTTTGCAAGAGAAGTAGGCCTTAAAAAATGACCTTTAACTTGTTTGGCTTAAAATTTCACATAATTTAGGATTATCTACATATTAAGATATCTTAATCCAAGGGAAATGGCCCAATACATGTATGTCGGCCATTTTCAGTTTTCCAGGGTTCCAATTAGTCCAGGGGCATAATTTTCAAATGCATTCAACATTTACAAATCTAGACTTCAAGGGGGCCCTTGAACCCTGTTCTCGCCCCCTCCCCTCCCCCCTCTCGATATCACCAATCACCAGACTATGGCACGGTGGAATCCTGAGAACAGGAAGATTTGAAGAACTGGCATCGAGTTCATCAAGGATCCCACTTGACCTGAACCGTGTTTATAACTGGTTCGGAGGGATGTTTTTCATTATTACCCGACATATTTATAGCTGTAAGAGTATAGCGAGTCCTTACTAGGGCACAATGGGCACGTACAGGTGAAATTAAGTCAACGCTGGCAAAATCATTGAATCAATTGAATAAAAAATATATAAAAAAATGGTTTCAAATCATTTGCTAGAATTTAATTTCCGGTACGTGCGAGAATTGAGTCTCCACGAAACCAGATCTTTTCCTGTAATTCTTCGGCCTGGTTCTGTAGCATTTGTATAATCAATATTGAGATTGAAGAAACCGTATACTAGTCGACTAGATCGTAGTGCAAACTCAGCGGGACCTGGACAAACATTTTGTTCTAACCAAATGTTGTATTAGGAGGAGTGAAATCTCCATTCGTTGTGCACATGACTGGGGCTTTTGGTTTGTTATAACCAGAATTATTTGTTTTTATAACAGTGTTTGCTTTAAAGTCCAGGGAAAATACTTAATTTTGTTTTGTTGACCTCACACAAATGGCAATAGAATATTTTTCACCACAGTGCACTTCTATAAGCTCCCTAGAATGACAAATCTCAACAAATCGAAGTGGTGAAAATATCACTAATTTGCATAAATCGTTAATCCCTGTCGCGTAATATATTTATTCCTATATTTGGGTATATTATTATTATTTATTTTTTTGAAAAGTTTATTTTGTTGTTTCTACTCACATATCCTTACTTCAATAACATTTTCTAAAGCATATAAGTGACTGAATAATTATGTGAGCATATAGTAATTATCCCAAATGACAACTTTGTGAACCCATAAATGTGCGCACATTACACTGTCTCTGCAGATATCATCCAGTAGTCAGTAAATATATTGGTGAGCTTCAAATTCACCAAGTTGCTTACTGGCACAGTTATCATATTAAAACCTTATGGAAAATAATATGAACAATGATAACATTGTGATATTTAGCCCAGCAAACAAAAACTGGGGAAAATGGTGTGTCCATAAATTGGGCGAAAATGTAGTTAAAGGGTTGCCTAAAATGTTCAAGTTCAAGAAAATCCCCAAAATACATTTTAACGTAGATATGATTATTGTAAGCAACACAAATCTTTAATTTGGGGGGTTTCCTTGAACTTGTTCAAGTCTCTCACCTTAGGAAACCCTTCACCTATCTTTTAGCCCAATTTATGGACACACCATTTTGTCCCAGTATTTTATACAGTGTAATGTGCGCACATTTATGGGTTCACAAAGTTGTCATTTTGGATAATTACTATGTTCACATAATTATTCAGTCACTTATATGCTTTAGAGAATGTTATTGAAGTAATTAGGATATGTAAGTAGAATCACCCAAATAAACTTTTCAATAATAATAATTATAATAATAATAATATACCAAAATATAGGAATAAATATATTACACGGCAGGGATTAACGATTTATGCAAATTATTCATATTTCCACCACTTTGATTTTTTTGAGATTTTTAGTATGTCATTCTAGGGACCTTATAAAAGTGCACTGTGGTGAAAAATATTCTATTGCAATGTGTGTGAGGTCAAAACTTATTTTTCCTGGACTATTATACAAGAGTCGACTGTAGGTTGGATTCAAATTTCCTCACCCCCCCCCCCCCCCCCCACACACACACATACCACAACACTGACAGCTTTACCTTCCATACGTACTGTGGACATTCCTTTGTCTTCACTCAGTTAAGATAACATTGGCTAAATACACATTTTTCTCGCTTGTAGAAAATTTGTTGGAACCCAAATTTAGATTCTGGGCCTCTTATTTGTTCCCCTTCATTTTTTCTGTATTAACCCTAACGCATTTTAAACTTAAGCTCTTTTTCAGAAAGGGTAAAACTGACTGTGAACATGTGCAAGTCCACAATCACTCAGTAACCTCTTCCCGCATCCTGTGGACGTCGATTGTTCCCAAGTCCACAGTGTATACACATCCAATCAGGGTTCCCCTTTTCTTCCCCTTTTTTTTGTACTGTTTAAGAAGACCTCCCTCATGTTTTGTACACATTTATTACTTTCTTTATATAAAAACCTATCGATTGATACCGTAAGTGGTAACACACACAGGCTTTGAGAGAGGAAGGGAGTTGTTTGTTTTATACCCGGTAAGTTGTGATGGTTATAATAAATTAGGATGTATATACTAAATATACTAAATTATATGTTTAACCAGTTCGCGCCGGGATTATTTTAACATCGCCGAGCCCACGGGCGGGATTATTTTTAACGAAACTCAATCCGAAGCGTGTTCAGGCTGATAGTGCCGGGAAGCACACCCACACATTTCCGGCCTTGCCCGCTGCTGACATACATTTCCGAACTTGAACTTGGCGTGTTTATGCGTCATCCGTTTTGAATCTGGGGAAATATTTGCGTTTATATACGTCATCCGGCGCGAACTGGTTAACAAACAAAAATAGATTGAAAAAATTAAGATTGAATGCAAATGACGTACTGGTACTAACACAATGAAGCATATAGTGTTTGTAAAAAATTCCAATCTTATATCAAACAGAATTATTCTCCTAATTAAATAAATTGATTTGCCTTTCAAAACGAACACTTTCTTGAGAAGAATAATCTACATTGTAGCAAGGTGCCCCACGCAGTCTCTGTTTTTATTTATTTATTTTGTGCAAGTCGAGGCAAGAGCATTGCAAATGACATTCCTGTATACATGTACTTCCCTACCTAATTACATTTACCGAGACTAAACGCTCACCGCTCAAGATTATCATTGATGACATTGCACGGCGAAAAAAAAATCAAAAAAAATCTAGGCTTAAATTAATCACCACGCGCCTTGGAATTCTATTTGAGGATACTGATATTGCTGATTCCCACGCGCGTAGCTTGCACGTTTGAAATGAGATGCGATTGGTTAGAACAGCGACCAACACTCTTGCAGATGTGCAGGTCCCTAATGAATAATCACTCACTCGGTTCCTTGAATTGAATTAATCTATTAAGTGCCCAATCGCCAAGGGCACAAATTTCTTTAAAAGTGTGTCAGAAAAAACACACACAGAAAGGCCTATATCATGTAAATTTAACTAAGTTGGAAGTGGATATATGCTTGATAGATTAAAGTTGGTGTGTCTGTGCTTTTTGGGTGTGGCACCCTGAAAGACAGATTTTCAAATTAAATTTGATAGTTTTCTAGCACGAAAAAAAAATGGCCTATGATCGAGTAATGAATGTTTACATTTGTAACTTTTGAACTAGAACGTCCTGCTCTTGTTCAACTGCATGCTTTAAAACGTGTTGTATAATGTACATGTGCCTCAACATTTTAATAGTACATCATAACACACCTCTTGCTAGTTCTGTGTTGGCTGAAACACCAATGGTTAACTAATATCTAGGCTAGTGCATGAGATTAATTGCGCCACCGTGAATTTGCGGGAAATAGTTCCCGAAGCGGGCAATGGACTTAAATTTGTTCTCCAGACCAAAGACATGTTGCTACCGGTATATCACGTGAATCGGGGCAATTAGCCTTACGCTAGCAACCCCCAGCTCCGGAATGGTCTGGTGGTATTTGTTCCATTCTCACCCATTGTGAACAATGTATTTGTGCTGATCGAACGTCTGTTACATAATTATGAAAGAGCTAATTGCTCCGAATCATGTGATATGGCAACAGTGTCTTTGATCTGGAGAATTTAAAGTTCAACGGTGCAAATATAAATATTGAAAAAGCACAGACACACCAACTTTAATTATTAAGACTCTTCTTTTCATTTCAAGTCTCTCGTTGCTAATTATCACAAACTGCCCCCAGAGCTGGAAATGCAATATATATGACCATGATAAATTACAGGACGTGATTCAAATAAACACTCAGCAGATGTGTGTTCCTTTCACTTAGTACCTGAATAATTCATCACCATTTAAATCAAACGGGAAAGAGAAAAACAATCAAATGTCATAGGAGAAGACGGGGCATAATACGAGAACCACTGACTAAAGCAAATTGATCATAAAGAAAGGGGGAAATCATGTGTCAGTAATAAGATTGCTGGAGACCTGGTAGTTTTGTCCAATTCTTATGCTTTTCTTGAAATTGTTGAAGCACACCTTTTATTTGAAACAAATATCTTGAGTGGTAATATCGTAGGTTTTGAAAAAATTCCAAAGATGACAGTAATTTATAGTGTGCACGTCGCGTAAAATCTCTTAACGCAGTGCGCCCTCAAACGACACGATTATAGACTAGTCTCCCTACTCGTACTGTCGTCTTTGCAAACCTGCACCAGCAGTTTAACTTTTTCTTTATTACTGCACAGGCTTTCCTAGTGAGCCAATCCGCGATTGCAGATAACCCGCACGTACACAATGTTTTGGTAAAGCAGCGCTAATTAGAATGCAATGCAGGCCTGCCGACTGCTGAATGGGTAGTTGACTGCTATGCATACATTCATGGTCCAATTTGCATGAAAAAGGTCAAGCCCATTCCCACAAGTAGAGGAGCTGGTATAACCGTATCGTTTGCAGGCACACTGCGTGGAAAGATTTACTCAACGTGCATTAATTACTGTTGTCTTTGGCAAATGCTAGTCTTGGTTGCAAGACGTTCTAATCGCAATATGCAGCGCCTGTAGGCTGCTGATGCGGTCGCCCTCTAATTTTGCACAACCGCTGCATTTATTTCATGAGTGTTGGCAACTATTTTGGGGAACTTCGCAAATTTCTTTCACGACTGTCACAATTTTCTTTTCTCACGGCATCACAAAATGTTTACGACATGCATCGAGGCTGTGAAGTTTTGTCGCAAATTATTTACTAGCACTCTAAGGGGTAGTGAGAGTTGGCCTCAGATACATGTACCTGGTACGTTAAAGCAAGAACCTGTGTCCTGGAGAACCCTCTAGACCACTAGAAGAAAATTTGCGACTCAAAATTCACAACTTGAATGCATGTCGTGAATTTTACTTAGCAACAATCTTGCAAAGCCCTAAACAAATTGTGCATAAATAAAAGTGCAAAGTTGTAACAAAAAAGCACAGGTCGCTAACAAAAGTTGGCGACAGTCGGAAAAAAATGTTTGATTGTCGTGAAAGAAATTCGCAATGACATGAAAGAAATGTTGACATTAGTGAAAGACATGGACGTCAGCAAAATGTGCAGCTCTGATGTCCTGTCAGGGCTGCCATATTTAGATATTCCACATCTACATTGGTAAATCACATCTATAAATCTTGGCTAACACAGGATAATTGTGCCAGCTATGCACATTGTTTTCATTATATTTCGTGAAATATTCCCTTTTATTTTGTTAACCAAAACAAGAAATAAACATAGCACATAGCACATTTGTATATACCTTTTCAAAAAGTGCATATTTCGAAAACCTGTCCTTTAAAAACAATATATATATTAAACAAAAAATTAGAATAGAAGACAGGAATAAGAAATTGACAGGCACAGACCTGTTTGACGATGATAAATTACCTAGCGCGGGGAAAACTGTCGCCATTCGCTACCCCCCACCAATCATGAATAATTCATAATCACACAAATCAATATTCATGCCGGTAGCGAGACAAAGAAAAAACAGACAGCCTAAAACAAATCAGACACTACATAGTACAAGTAGACAGCACATATTAGCTTAATGGAAATCAATGAGGTGTGATTCATAATCAGATAGAATTGGTCCGTCGCTGAATGTCAACATATGATTCATAAACACAATCCATTTTGCAAAGGTAAACATTGTAGTGTAATCAATATGAGAGATGTCCGAGAATGTTTATTTTTAATAAAGAGAACATGTGTATGTGCTGGGGTAGATTCTCCAATTGATTGAGTGTGTAAGTTGACCTCGAGAACATACAAGAAACCAAACTTTCGTGCACATCGAATAGGAGCTTCAACGTGTAAAGCGAGTAGTTTTTTGTTAATTTGTTTTAACGTTGTTCTTTTTAATAAAAGGTGGATAAACAATTTTAGAAAAAAAAAAAAAAAATCATTTATATATTAAGAAAGGTGAACGATATGTGACCCAGCACGAGTAAATGAGACACTTTGCGGCAAAAATGAAAATTGAGATTTTGATTTCATCATTTAAATCTTGTTTAGCTTTAAATGATGAAATCAAAATCTCAAATGTTATTTTTGCCTCAAAGTGTCTCATTTACTCGTGCTGGGTCACATATATCAAATTAGGTAAAAGTAAAGATAAAAAAGACTAGTTACCAGTATGTACAATGTACATATGTCATTCCATTGTTCTCTCATTCACATGGTCTTTTTAAAGCGAAGATTACATGCAGTGTAAGACGGTTTTCGGCATATAATTTATGTAAAAATGTATGTTCTTCGATGTCCGCACACGTCAGCACGCAGAGCATGCAGTACTGGGATTTTTGGGGCCGGGCTTTATCTTCCCGACAATGAGCCAATCATGTTACAGCCTGTACGGTCAGGTCAAACATCTTTTCCTACTTTTCTTCAATAATTTAGACAGTCATGCCTGTTTTAATATATTGTAAAATTAATGTTGCATTTATTATCCATATTTATGGTTCAGATCTTCAAAATTTGTAAAGTCTTTAGAGCTACATGTACGGTATCACCACAACAAGTGTGGAATCTAATCAAAGAGAACAACAGGATCTTTCATTTGAGTGGTGTGACAGTGAGATTGAATGTATAGTTTAGCATGATTTTAGGTAAATACATGGATTTTTTGTACTCATTGTGGCACCTAGTTTTAACATGCAAAACGTGATTGTTATTGTGAGTAATTGTTTTTAAGACATGGCAAAAGGTTCAAATTCTGTGCCAAAGGAGCTTTTTTGTTTGATTATTAGTTTCTTATATGTTTAAACTGGAACCAAAGATGGGCGGACAAACTGTAATGTTACTAACCGTAACGTAACTAACCACAATTTGTTGGTCTTGCGTCAAAATAAAAAGACTGGCTGTAAACAATTATCTGCAAAAATATTTCCCATCAAGCAAGTAGTAATAAGAATATGACACTTTGTTTCAGGTATATCCCATTTGAGGAAATTGTTTATGCAAAAACATATTACAATACATTTGTATTCATGTCCTTTTAACTAACCGACATTAAACATCAGAACTCCAGTGTACATGTACATATGTTGAAATATTTTTATTCTTTACTGTATAGTAGACCTATAGGTACATTGTAGGATGTACTTATGGTACGGTAACATAACTGAGACTTGAAACTCGCCCATCTTGATGTAAGAGTCAAATAAGATATTGTAACTTGCTAAAAATGTAACGTACGTAACTAACCGTGGAATTGCCCCACACGTAAAAGTTCTATAGCCGGTGGCTCGGGAGGTGCCCTGAAGTTCAATCGTGACCTTTAGGCCAAGTATGTACATGGTCTATTGCCAACATGTCTTTACTTAACCAGTTCGCGCCGGGATTATTTTTATCGAAACTTGATACGAGACGGGTTCAGGCCGATGGTACACCCACGCATTTCCGGCCTTGCTGGGGACATGCGTCACTCGTTTTGAATTTGGGAAAAAAATTGCTTGTATAAACGTCCTCCTGGGCGAACTGGTTAAAGGGACAATATACCTTTTGTAAGTATCCAAAAAGAAACTATAATGAAATTATTCATCAAATGCTTAAATGTCCTTGATGTAAAGATACTAAACTCCATGTGAAATTATTTCTGGCATGCTGTCATTTTGAAGAAAATGATAAAAATGAATCTCAGAGACGCAGTTAAAAAACAATTATCACTAGTGGTTTAAAATCAAAATCTTTGCATTTTTCAGAATAAACAGGATACACTAAGCTAAAACTTCATCTGGTTTAGTTGTCAAGCATAATTGTTTTAGATTTTGAGAGAATGATAAAAATGCACAACTTACAAAAGGTATACTACTGGTAAAGGTGGTGTTATCATTTTGATAGGATGCAATAAATTTTATTACAAGAATATTATTATTACAATTTAATTTCACCACTGTATGTATGTATGGCATCCAGATGATGAACGTGATCGTTCCAAGGTTGAAATGGCCAATTCAGTTTGTTTAATATTTTATGCGTTGTCTACATTTTGTTCATTAAGATTTGGCGTATGAAATTGACACAAGCAACCGAAGAGATACATGTATTCATGTATACCTGAGTTCATTCCTATTGGTCGAGATCCCAACATGTGGGTTTGCTTAAATGGCCGATCATACGGACCAGCCAGTTTTGACCAGTTTGCGCCGAAAGATGTATACACGTAAGGTTTTTCGAGATTCAAAACGAATGACGCATAAACACGTCACGAGCGAGGCCAGAGATGTCTTTCAGTGCTTTCCGGTACCATCGGCCTGAACCCGCCTCAGATTGAGTTTCGTTAAAAATAATCCCGCGCCTCGTCCGGTTAACCAGTTCGTGCAGGGATTATTTTAAAATCACCGGCCCGAGCCGAGGGGCGGGATTAATTTTAACGAAACTCGATCCGAAGCAGGTTCAGGCCAGGAAGCACACCCACGCATTTCCGGCCTTGCTCGCTGCTGACAGACATTTCCGAACTTGAACTTGGTGTGTTTATGCGTCATCCGTTTTGAATTTGGGAAAAACTTTGCGTTTATATACGTCATCCGGCGCGAACTGGTTAATGTTCAAACACTTTTTGGTGTCTCATTAAATTTAAACTCCTATGAAGTCTGGCCCCGATTTCACTAAACATATTGCGAAGCGTCGCAACTCGAGTTGCAAAGAGTAACGCGTCGCATCTCGCGAAGCGTCGTACGATCCATTTCACTAAAGTTACGATGCGTTCATTGCGTCACAAATACCTTGACAACACCTTGGTAACACGTCGTAAGTTACAACGTGTATTTGGGTCGTCGTAAAATAAGATGCGTCTTTTAATAGCCAGTTTTACGCCATAAAATAAATAAAATTGTTAAATGAAATAAACAAAACTTTTACAATCGGCCAATGTGTGGGAAGTTGTAAATGAAACATTCATTGTAGTTATATTAATAAACCTTGAATAGTGCACTTGAAATTTCATATTAGTTAGAGGTCCACAGCGAGCTTGTTTTCGTTAAAACTGCATTATACGTCAGCCATTTTGATTTACATTTTTTAAGCTTTCCGAGAAGAAATTCAATGACTTTTTGCTGAATACCAGACGGCTATTTACTGTGCGTTAAATAGGTACATACAACAGTCACTGTTTTGTGCTATAAATACACCTACTACGCGTCGCACGTACGATGTGTTTTGGGAAATGGATTTCACGACTTGTCGCAGCTGCGACGCGTCGTAGAGATACGACACGCAATGTAGAGATACCATGCATCGCAGGGCTGCGATGCATCGTAAGTTACGAAAAGTTTAGTGAAATCGGGTGCTGGTCCTTGACCCTTCCCTTGGTTGAAATTACACACTACATGTACATGCATAATACACTATAACTGAGTCTGTATATTTAATTAATAGTCCTAATGCGCTCTGCAACACACATATCGAGCACCAGGTGGAACGCATGCATAAATATCCACATAGAGCACGTGCTTGAAGCACATACCGATACCTTGATTACCATTAAGTACAAGTACAGTATGCTTAAAACCGGCTATATAGCCTGACCATTGTTAACGCCCTCGCTTTCGGCTCAGTGACATTAATGGGTCCAGACCGAGCTGGTTTTTAACATACAGATGTACTTGTTTAAAACCGGTTAATCACATTTGTATTCTCTTATTTATATTCTCTTATTTATATTTTATGTGAAGGGCTTTAATTATGTTGTTCAAACTGGGGATTGCCTACATGTAGGTTACATTTGTAGCGATAGTCTTGGGATAGAAGACAAGCATGGGGGTTTTGTCCATGAGCTAGAAACTTTACTCCATTTGTTTCTATCCGAAAGCCTGTGGGTATAATTTGAAAAGCAGTCCACATGTAATTCATCTTATCAATATTAGCGTAATTTTCTTTATTCAAACATACACATTTCTGATTACATATTATAATGTTTGCATCTCTGTGAAAACATTGCTTTGCTCTCGTGTACACAATATTCGGATAGTCCTCTTGCTTTCTAGTGCAGACATCTTACTACCTGACTAAAAAGCTTGCCTGGGTCGGCTGGCTAGTTTGAATCGAAAATAAGAAAATGTTGGTGAAGGGCATAATCCTGTATTGAATTTACATCATCCTGACGCAAATTCCATCTTGTGAAGCATTCCAAGAAGGTTTTCCAGCAGAAATCTATCACATAAAGAAAGAAAAAAGGAGTAAACATTATGAACATCTATCAAAAGAAACCACGAACAATGATAACAACCCATTGTTTCTTGGCACTGGATCTATTGTTATTGTTCACAGTGAAATTGTTTATCTGATAATTTAAAAAAAGAAATTAAGCAAAAAAGAAAAGAAAAAAGGAACAAACCTGAAATAAACAAAACATTTACCATGACTTTTAGAGTTAACTGTCGTCGTCACAATGACTTCCCCTCCCATCTACACGTAGTGTGCAAATTATGACATTATTGCTAAAATTGTCGTTGGGGAAATGAAGTCCATCTTTCTCTGGATTTTCGTTTTATTTTTGTTAAATGCAAATCGCCCATCACAAGGCCGAAGGCCCCTCACACTGAAACAAGACATTCTGATCTCTTCACAGCACGAATAGGGTTGGAATGGGTATGTATACGGTAGTCCACAGCAATGCAATAATAATATGCCTCAACCCATATTATGTGTGGAAGTGTCTTAGCCCTGGCCGGGCTCGAACCCCAAACCTGCAGAACTACCCGCAGACCACAAATTCAATGCTCAAGGCCGCGGCACTTCCACAAAGTGCTCGTAATGAGACATCTGGGAGCCACTGGGGCCATTTCCATTGACCTGCTAAGCACACAAATTTGGTTAGCAGAACAAAATCTTGTTTGGTAAAAACAGCTTACCAGCCAGATCTTAATGTGGTTTTTATGCTAAGTTTTAACCTGCTGAATACGAGTCACAAAACAACATCATCAACTGAACATTTGGTTTGTAACTCTCTTTTTGCCAGAATTGTCAGGCTTAGCAATTTTATGTGCTAAGCATGCTCCATGAATTGGCCCGTGGCCTTCGCTCAAACGATCCCATTCCACTGCCTTCTCTTTTCTCCATCATTTAACCCTCTGACATTAGCCTTTATGGTAAACATTAGTTTCCCGGGCGATATCGCCACGACAACTGATATTAGATCCTGAAGAAAGATGCGGTCACCAAGGATTTTTGAGAATTTTTTTCTCTTCATATTATGGCATACTGTTTTACTGAGGAGTTCCAAGTGTATATTAGGATACGAATTTGTACATTGTAAGTCTTCACATTGATGTCACTCAAACTCAGCTTGGTGGTTAATAGTAGGACATTGGCAATTGCCTGAAGTATCATGAATGGGTGGATTTGGGGGTTTGAAGTTTATAGTAAATATCGTTTAACTGACCTGTCCAAAGTTTTACAATCATGGATGCTTAGAAAACCCCAAAACGGCAATCATTTTCAACTGGCGTTGGGCAGTGGTTTTTATGTTCTTTTATTTCTTTATAAGAGTAATTTTTTGGGAACAATCACAGAATATCTAGCGCAATCATTTTGCTGGATGCCCCCATTCATTATTTACTTTTAAAGAAGTGGTAATAATTTCTTAATAATTCCATATTAACATTTTTGGATATCTGCAATTGGTGTTTATTCTAACTTAAAATTCAACTTGTGGTATTCCAACTTTGAATGTAATTGGAAAAAAATCATTGTGTCCATTTTCGATTTACATTGTACCATATCTGTTGCGTATCTGTGATACCTACCCTAAAAATGTATTTATCTGCATAGTTCATTATGGTCACCATGAACTGACGCTCACATGCACCTGAGTAAATTTTGGTTTCACTAACCGATGCCCTAGTGTGCGCGCACATAGTGGGTACTGGTTTGAGAGTGAAGAATGTTCCTTTATTATGATTAGGAGAAAAGTGTTTGAAAAGCCCCTACTGGTGGGATTACAAAAGAAATTAACTGAAACATTTGTAGCTCAGGGTTTCAGCTCGTAAAATGTGAATTACTTGGTTCTGTAAAATACGTGCGCATGGCATACACTGACACTGTGTGAGGCTCAAAGACGTGAACACCTTTTGTTCGAACGAAAAATGTGAAAATTGCAATAGGTTCCCTTTTCACGTATTACAAAAAGTGACAATGGGGCCTATTCTTTACTTTTCACGTTTTTTGTTCCAACAAAAGTTTTTCTTGTCTTCGGGTCTCACAGTGCGAGTGTCAGTTCGTGCTGACCGACGACTTGACAGACACAAAAGCTAAAAATAGAGAGCATGCAGTTGTTTTGCGCAGAAAAACAAGTCTCAGTTAAATTTGCATAATAGCTTCAACAAAGTCCACATTTTTATACAATAAATATTGACTAGTTTTAACTTCTCACTAATGGCTTAAAATATTAAGGTAAATTTTTAATTATTTATCAGAGAAGACGAGTATTAATTTGTAATAAACTTTAGGTCATTGCTTTCATTTCTATCCTCAAGTGAAACAAAACAAATATTTTACCTCGCTTTCAATGCAATATGGCCGAACCTCATGAATGAAAACCATAATAATTGACAGTGTGAAACTTGTTTGAAAGTAAAAGATTGACAAATATTGAGTGGAAATGAGATAGGAAATCTGACGGTCATAGATGATTTTCTGTATTCAACCACAGCCATACATGTAGCATTTATCTCAAAATCTAAGGACAAAAACAAAATAGGGGGGGGGGATAGTTTCATCTTTGAAAGATCATGGTTTTTTCTCAGTGCTCGTTGGTCGATGGTAATTTCTTGTGCATACTTAAACACATTTCCTGAAGCTGATGTATAAACATTGGGTATTTATAGCAGCCAGTAATATGCTGTACACAATGGACCCTACACATGCAATCGATACTATTTTTTGCTGTGGAAACATTGCTTCACGAAGTCTCAAAAGCACGTTCGTCTTACATAAATTATTACAAATGTGACCAGCTCTGTAAAAATGAGTCTGATGTCGGAAAATACATTTTTACGTAAAGGGCCGTTAATTGTCTCGGAGGTGATTTTTCTTTCAACAAATAATATTTTTTGTTTTAAGGCATTTGGGTTTCTCCGACACCTATATTTTTACCATAGCATCTTATGAAGCACTACAATTGTAAATCTTCATTTCTTTTCAAAGACATTTTGAATATAACTGAGAAAAAGCAAATTTTCCAAAATTGTAAAAGACCGATGCATTACACTACAGAGTTGTGCTATATCAAATGAAAGCTTATTTCCTGCTTTTTCTGACCAACTGTAAAATTGAAAAAAACAAACATTTTGGCAGTGTGGGTCACAAATATATTTTGTTAAATGGGGGGGGGGGGGGGGGGGGACACACCATCTGGAAGTATTATCATGAAAAAGTTGAATGAATTGTCAATGAGCCACATATGCGGCCAAATAATGCGAATATTAAGAATGTTTTTGTTTGTCCAATATTTGCAATATCATGTGATGTTCAACAGACGCTACGATTTTATAATGGTCGTGAATGAAGCTATTCCGGTAGGTCAATTAGGGAAACGAACAAAAACAATACAACCTCGGAAAATTCAGGTTGGCTGTTGGTGAATCTGTAAAAAACATTTATTGGTTGCTGCTCGGAATCTTTCAGAAGACGAAATATAGGAAAGGCAATTTGTGTGATTTTCTCAAGGCCATTAGGAAGAGTATTGAGTAGAATACGGAGAGTTCAAAATGGGCAGTAAGAGTACAGAGCTGAGGCTGGGACAGCTGCATTTGGTTATTACTCAGAAACCTGCAAGGATAAAACCTGTCAACTCATTTAGTTGATGGAGAGCTAGGAGTTTGGGCGGTTGGGCTATTTGTAAAAGGGAACATGAAAGAAAGAGGCAGATGTTTTTATATTTTTTATTTCCTTCTTGGGGATTAGGATGTAGACCGTTGGGCACTTTAGGCATCGCGTGGTGGAGGTTTCCATTTTTTTTTCCTGTACTGTGTAGCTCTTGGTTCAGAACACTGCGGCGCAAAGTAAAGGCGACGTGGATTTAAGGCAAGCCCAGCAGATCTTCTCTGCGACGGTCGGGTGTCATTTTGAAAAGTTGTTTTGCAAACCCTGCAATATTGGCCACAGTTTGGACAAAAGAAATGTCTGTGCTTATCATAGGTGTGGGGCGGGGCAAGGCAAGGCAGGGCAGGGCAGGGGTAGGGGGGAATGTTGAATCAGCTTCTTCTGTTAGTTTTCAACCACTTTCTTCATGTTGTGTCATCTGAGAAAATTGCAGGCCGGTTTTCTGTTGCATGATTGTTGTGTTGTAGCCTTATACTGAATCTGTCTGAAAAGATGTTAAAAAAAAACCCAAACAGGTAATTATTTTATATGTGAATTCACCTCCACTAGTTACAGTGAATAGATTTGTTTAATGCATGAAGGCATAATATTGCTCAGTGGAGCTGACTTTGGAAGAGTATGTAACCTATCGTCAGCGTTTTCACGAAGAGACGAATTTGGCCAAAATCATTATTTTTTCAAAATTTTTTTTTTTGCCGAAATTGATTAAGTGGATAGCAACGAACATTCCGGCAAGGTTAATATTGTCAAAATCAGTCTGAATCATTAAGATTACGAAAATCATACAGGGGAAAATTTCACCCAAATCGTATTTTCAGTTTTCACGAACAGCCAAATTGTATTTTGTCCCTGCGTAGATAAAAAAATAACGTTGCTCCGAGTGCAACAACAACGCGCGTACAATGTATATACATTGTATATACATTTACGAAGAGACAGATATCGGCAAAACAAGTTTTTAAGTTTTCACGAAGAGACAAATTCGTGCGCTATGGGAAAAAAAGCCAACATCGTAGTAGATTTGGAATTTTCACGAACAGACGAAATATAATTTGTGAATTTTCACGAACAGCCAAATTGTATTTTGCACCTGCGTAGATATAAATAACGTTGCCCGAGTGCAAAAGCAACGCGCGTATAATTTATATACAGTATACATTCACGAAGAGACAAATTTGGGCAAAACTAGTTTTTAAGTTTTCACGAAGAGACAAATTCGTGCGCTCTGGGCAAAAAAGCCACCACCTTAGATTTGGAATTTTCACGAACAGACAAATTCATATCTACATTAATTACTCGTCAATTAAGTTTGTTAGTGTTGTTTAATATGTATATTGTTATAGTGTTAGATCTTACCTCTCTGTACGTACCAAATATAAGTTAATATGTGCTTTATAAATAGGCGAAATCTCTTTTTCAAAAAGTGACCAACTTAAAACCTGATTTTCTCAAAACCAATGTGCAACTCCTCGTGGCCAAATTCGTCTCTTCGTGAAAACGCTGACGCTATGTTTGACATAAGAAGAAATGGTCCTATTCTACGTTATTTCTGTTCAGTCAAGGAAGAAATCTGAACTGCACCATAATCTGCTGAATACCAAATCGAGGCTCTCCCTAAACCAGGTCCCTATATTAGCAGCCCCAAAAAGCCCTTATCACACTACAGCCTCTCAACCGGAGGGTTTGCGCAGAGTTTAAATTTTCTGGACTGTTACGGTATTTATAAAATGTTACCCCAGCTACTTTAGCTAAAATGTTTGAGATTGTCTGTTTTTGTCAACAGAACAGATGGCGATTACCGCGACATTTGATGGTACCTCCTACATCAGCTACAGTCTCGCCCTAGAAGAGATCAACACGCGACAAGATGACATCATTTTTGACTTCCGCACCCAGATCCCAAATGGCTTGCTACTCTATGTCGGACACGAGTCGGACTATATCTATGTGGCGCTGGTCAATGGTCTCTTGGAGGTTGCCATCAATCTGGGCTCCGGGGAGTACTGGAAGAGCATACAGCCCAGGCGGGAGATGGATGTCTTCACGGACAACAACTGGCACAAAGTTCGCATCTCCAGGACCAGAGGAGACGTAAGCAAGATGAATTGTGATTCAAATCTGTTGCCTAAATTCCGAGCAGAATTATAATTTTTTCATAAGATATGGGTTTGCAACAGGAGATGAGAATTTAATATTAGATTCTGGTACTTCACAGATGTGTATTTACACTTTATACTCAGAGTTGCCCTGAGGGATTCGTTTGAAAAAAATTACTGACTCTTTTAAAATAATTCCTCTGGACAACACAGTGTAAATACACAGTGAATCGCCAAGCACTAATATTGAATTTACATCTTCCAACGCAAATTCTATCTTGTGAAACATTAGCTTTCGGTACCTGCTGCTAATCAGATTCGAACTAGCCAGCCGACCCCGGCTAGCTCGGTGGTCAAGTGGTAAGACATCTGCACTAGAAAGCCAGCTGTGGGTTTAAGTCCTACCCAAGTGAGGGTGATTTGTTATTAAAGAATCTATCGGGACAATAAGTATGCGGATATAGGTTGGTGGAGGGCCAAAATCTTATACAGAAATTGGAAGACAACACACTGAAATGTGAAGAATTTTGAAGAAAACTAAATTAAAAGTGAAATAAATACAAAAGAAATAAGTAACTAGAAACTTTTGCTATACACAGCACAAATGTTTGTGTATCATACCCCGTGTTGGGAAAATTTTGGAAAAAAGGTTTGCAAGTACAGGGTGTTTTACTTTTACATGTATCTAAATCATGAAAGTATTATAGCCAGTTCTGAATAGTTTTGAGAGCACATCCATCTACATGTAACTTTCAGTGATTTAAAAAAAGCTATGTGTTTAGTCACCATCAAGAATCAAATTTACACGTAAGGTACAGTACATTGCAGTTGGAAGTTAACACCATACAATTGGTAAATATTGTGAAAGGAATTTCATTTCCTATTCCTATTCCCTTTTCACATTTTGCATGCACATTTTCCAACCTGTGTGAAAAGGTGTGCAAACGGTTTCCCATTTGTGTGAAAAAGTGTGAAAATTAGTTTGCCAATGTATGCAAAGGTATGAAAAATTGGTTTCTCACTTGTGTGAAAATGTGTGAAAAAGTGTGTAAATGGTTTCCCAATGTGGGAAAAAAAATTCACTTTTGTTTACACTTTGTCACACTTTGTTAAATGAATATGAATTCCCTGGGAAGAGAACAAGTGTGAAAAGATTTTCCATTTCAAGGGTAACTTTCAATCGCACTGTACTGCACGCATATCGAACGATATACATTAAGCATATCAAATTTATAGTCAAATATTAATCTCAATTCACTTGAGCTTAAGAGCATTTATACGATCGTAAGCATTCTCATGGTCGAAATTCCAAACACAGTCTGATTTTTTTTGGAAATTTTTATACATCAAATTCTTTTTCCAGTGCACTTGGAAAACCTCTTCATCATAAAGCCATTAAGGGGAGATACATGTAAAGTCATTGCATCTGGCTTTGAAGCAAGTGAAGCCCCTATACATCTGTCATGCATAATGTCCTCAGCTTTGCATATCTCTGGCAAGATAAACTCATTCTTGTTTAGGCAGAATTTTGATGAGCTTTTACAAGTGCTCTTGTCTGACTGATGCAAAACAGTCTTTCTCGGGGTCATATACTTTGTGGTCAACATTTCGTGTGAAGAGATCGTTCAGTCGATGTAAATTGATACGCAGAGACAATGCTGATTGCAAGAGACCAAGTCGCTGTCTATTGGACTTTTACATGTGATTTATTTTGTTTTCTATAATACTTTGTTTTTACAAAGATCTGAATCATGAAATGGCCATGAATATGGATGATAATTTAAAACTTAATTTTACATTAAATAAAAACATGCACTGTCTAAATATTATGCACTGTCTAAATAAAATTTCATTACTTTCATTTATATTTTCAAGTTCCAAAAATGAAGATTTTACTTAAATTTAAGATGGCCGACTCGTGAGTCGTTAATGTCTTTCTGCTCAAAATGATGTCAGTCGACTCCGATTGGCTAACACACGGGGTCACATAATATTAGCATGTCTAGATATCAGACGTTATCCCGTACGAGTATAATGTCTGATACTCTGACTACATTTCAGAAACCACTGGTACAAACCATTTTGTAGTTGTAACTCACGACGGGCTTAGGCACTTAACGAACAAATCCAAGGATCATTGTAAAAAAAGAAATTCACGAAAAGTTCAAGATTAGAGGATGATTGTGACGCGAATGACTTTCCAAACTAGCCAGGATTTCACTCCTGTGTTTATTTTGGCAACCGAGCGCTTAACTTTGGCAGACGGAGTGATTGCTACTGTGGTTGAAGTAGGGTACTCAGCATTTGTGGTGAAACGAAGCGCTCAAGCTGTTGAAAGAAACTTGACAGTTGGCTAGGGGATGTTTTTGTTCCGTTGGACAATTTAAGAGCCTGGATAGAAACCTTTTGGGCAGTCTGGCAGGCTGGATTGCTCAAAGTGATGTTCAGGAATTTGTTCATTGCGAAACCTCTAGTGCAA
The DNA here is from genome assembly GCA_037893245.1 of Crossaster papposus. NCBI lineage: Eukaryota > Metazoa > Echinodermata > Asteroidea > Velatida > Solasteridae > Crossaster > Crossaster papposus. The sequence goes on from JBAIAA010000949.1 coordinate 206,881, forward strand.
TTGCAACTTTTGCTGATTTTTAATTCACATTCTCTCGGCTTTGTAAATTTAGTTTAAAAAGTATTAAATGTGCGTTTCCTAAGGAGTCATGATTTTTAAATCATGATTGATCTCTGTGTATCGGCGCATAGAAATTTGAGAGGCAAAACAAAATGTTTAATTCTGAATGAAGATGCGAATAATTAGCATTAGTTTCTTTGGACATTGACCATGTTTGTTTCGCTAGAGCTGATAATTGGATCTTTCACTCTTGAGTCACACACGCTATCCACTAGGCCGCAGATCTTGCTCAATTATGGCCGGTTTAGCTCAGTCAGTAGAGCATCAGACTAAGGATCGCAAGATTCGCTGTTCCCCAAGCTGTCCGCTGTTCCCCTACGTATTTCTCCTACGTTCCCCTACGATTTCACTTCAACTTCTAGTTTACTTTAAACTGGGACATAAATCAGGTCTGGGTGGGGTGGGGTGGACCGACATTTTGACAAGTAGGGATATATAGGGCATTGTATATTTCCCCTCTCCCCCCAATTTTTTTTTTAAATTTGATGTACATGTATCTGGTTGGTTCAGTGCTAATATGCACGTACTGCATTCGGCTGAATACGAACATGCCCCGAATGCTGATTGTGGACGCTTTTCATATTGTGACTCGTCTAAATTGAAATTGAAATCTTAGAATATTGTTTTCTTAGAATATACAGCATTCACAGAGATGAAACTTCATCGGGTATAAGCTCCTTTAGATTGTGAGCTCTGTTGCTGCTTCAAACGAACAAAAGTGCACAACTAACAAATGGTCTACTGTGTGTGGCTTTAATACTGGATATTAATTTTTTCGGTCACGTGACAGGTCAGAGTTCGTGTGGATGGCAGTCTCCTAGCATCCGGATCAGCTGGCGGCAACTTTGGAAGGTTGACAGTGGGCAATGAGTTCTACATGGGAGGGAGCCCTAACCCAGCGGCGCTGAGCGGCTCGCGTGTTGGCGAGAACTTCAGAGGCAATCTACGAGATGTAAGTGCAGATCCTTCTCTTGATAGTATGGTTATTAATCGCTCTTTACAAGAAATTTAATTTCCCATTCAGATTTCCTTTTTCTATTTCGCACAAAAATGTTCCCGTCTGTGTGAAAAGGTGTAAAAATGTTTTCCCACTTTTGTAAAAGGTGCGAACAGTTTTCCGAATTTGGGAAAACATTTTTGTGAAACAAAAATGAATTCCCCTGAGAAGAGAAAAAAGGTGTGAAAGGAATTTATAATTGTTTAATTAACTTTAAATCGCCACGTACTAAATTACATTGTTTTTATTTTAAATTTATTGACTTAAGTTTATTATTGAAATATTACGTTTTGGAAAAGGTAATAAATTTGAGTCTTAAAATTAGTATTATATTTTGAGTAAATGCTGGAAGCAGCCCTGAATTATTTTCAACACTACCCTACCTTAAATGTTTCCACTTTTCAATCCCACTATTTAAACCCCCAATCCATTCGTCGTTGACTATGTGTAACCTTATTCGGTTTCAGACTCTAGTGCAACTCAAAACTCAATATAGCAATTGTCCTGGAGCTATAAGTGCTTGTTCCACGACCCACAGCTAATACATTTCCTGCCTGAAGTCAATGACCAATAATTTGGAGGTGATACAAACTTCTGTTTATCCAATAGAATCCTCAGGAATGAAAGCTTACCGGTGTAATGCAAAAAGATACGTAAACCAATCAAAACATTACAAAAAAATTCAGAATTATTATGAAATACCTTACCCGGCTGACTGCAACTTGTAAGTGAATAACAGCCTCAAGCATCCTGTGAAATCAAAGCATTGTATGTGCTGTGACTTTTAGGAAAACTGAAATTTTGTATTAATTTCTAACAATTTCCAAATGGCAATATCTTTGGAAAAACCTAAATATTTTCAAACACTGCCCCCAATATATTTTATTTATAGTCCACCTTTTATTTGCAATACGGTTGCACATCTGTTTGAATGCAGGCGAACTAGTCTGGTGTCCTAACATGATAATTCCCAGATATATAATTACTCATCAGAAGGAACTCAAGGAACCAGACTACAACAACAGCATTTTTTCTTCTTGGTTTTTCCAGCATCTATGAACACAAAACTTAAACAAGTTAGCATCACAATATAAAATATAAAATATAAATCCCCTAACCCATTAATTTTCAAAACTTACAGCAAAAACAAATGGTGTACTGGTACCTTTAAAGTACGTAGGATAAGCTGCTTATGATAAGCTGTATGAGTAAACACCAGTAAGCAGTCAAGTTCAAATCTAGGATGCATGAATGGGTAAGATTTTGAAAAACTGGAATAGAATGTGGTGGTACCGTGATAAGAATGAACAAAACACACTTGGCATGCTGTTCGCATATGTAAGATCAGTTTTTCGACCAAAAGACAGTGAAATATGCAGTTTCAGCCCTGTCAGTCATAGAAGCTTACATGTAGATAACATATCAGAAGACTGGGAAAAATTATTAATGTGCAAAGGAATTTTGAGTGTGGAAAGTGCAACCTCTACTTTCCCCTGTGAAGCACTGCGTTAAACCTAACGTTGTACATAATGTACATAAGGATATAATTCATAGCCAAGTAATTCAAACACGGCCTAAATCACAAGTTAGAGTCAGTCAGTCAGTCAGGATACTAGACTAGCCTAGACTGAGACCAGCAACACCAAGTAATCCATAAAGAAACACTCGTCAGGATTACTAGAGTTCGACTAACCCGCTTATTATTCCAGATAGTATAGCTTCTGCATTTGACCCGTCGATTACTCAAAAACGAAGCAGCACTGCATGACATCGACAGCTGGCCAGATGCTTCCGACATTGATCTCCCAAATCCATAAAACGGGCTTCGCCATCGCTTTCCCCTCCTTGCTAACAATTCCCCTTGCTAACAAACCCACCCCCTCTTCCCCAATCATGCATTTTGTGTATGCATGAACTGTATGATCTTGTTTATAATTGTCGATATCCGAGGGAAATTCTCCATGAAGCATGAACATGTACCGGTATTCATGGTCATGCATGTAGGTTTTTTTATTTTTGTATGGACAAATTATGTTGTTGTTGAAGAAAGTAGTCGGCATTTGGGAAGTTTTTCATTGGTTTTACCAAAGAGCAAGGTTCCTTGCTCTATGGTTTTACTATTAAAGGAGGAAAAAGTACTACTAAATTGCATGTCGTTATATTTTTTGAGTTGGCAAGTTAATTGTTTGCCCATAATTATATACCACTGACTTTCCATAAAGAAGTCTCATAGAGGAAGGGTTAGTGAAATTTAAATTTCGAACAAAAGTCCGTTTCAAGCTGCGAACTCCAGATTACATACGTACTGTACCAGACTAACTCTATGTTAGGAGTTTTCATTCTGTCAATGTTTTTGTTCAAGGGCGCTAGTTGAAATCCATAATTATATTTTGTGCAGTATTTTTAGAATCCCGCAAATTGAATAAAGTTATGGTGTACTTGACAGTTCATAGTAATGCATGGTATATCTTGTCAACAACATGTTTATCATCTTCTAATTGTATTAATGGAAACCCAACTTGTACTGAGCAATTAATGTCGTCAATAATTGCATCTGCTGATCTCGTTACAAACAAGCCATGACACTGTAGCCAGCAAAACCAGTGCTACCGGTATAAGCCTCTTGCCAACATTTCATAAGACCATTATCCTGGTAGCTCCAGTCACAAAGTCCAAGGAAATCATTTAACACTTGCAGTGACGTCTGGAAATGCACATTTTGTATCTAATCGGATTCATAACCCTTGCATCATTTGGGAATGGAACATTTTACAGACACTTGCCTTGGGGATGTGATGAATACATGTAGATAAGAAAATGTACCATTACAGTTGATGAGTTGAATGACAGGAATTTTAAACTGGTAATACAGTACAGTGCAATTGAAAGTTGACCTGGGAAATGGAAAATTCTTTTAGAACTTTTTCACACATTTTCTCTAGTGGGAAAACCGATTTTTTACAAAGTGGAAAACCATATTTTTTGAAAGTGGAAAAGCGTTTTCACACTTTTTTACAACATTTTCACTTTGCCATTTACAGCCAATTGCACTGTACTGTACATGCACGCGTATGCAGCATTTGCAAACATAAATAAAATCTTCTGAATTATTCTGAATTCTCTTACTTGAATGTAAATGAATAATAGTCTCAAGCATCCTGTGAAATCTCTGTTTCATCTGAAGTTGGGTCAGGGAGCCAGACTACAAAAATATAATTTATTATATTTTGTTTAATTGTTTTGCAGCATTAACACAAAACATTAAACAGGTAGATGTAAACAATACTTGCTATAAATACTGATTCCTAATCCATCCATTTCTGAAAATCACAGCAAAAGCAATGTTTTTTTCAACTTTTAAAGCTATACAAATTGAAAAACCGGAATTGGGGGAAGATTGCTGTTAAGTTATATTTTGAGGTGAATGTATTTTATTCAAAGTCCAACAATGATGTAGCGCCAATTAAAGTGAGAAAATACAAGGTTAAGAAGTTAGTTTTTGAGGTGGGAGGAAAGCCCACAGAATCGGGCAGGGACTACAAAACCAACGCATACATGTATAATTGGCTCAGGCGGGATTTGAAACCGGGTCACAGCGGTGGAATGCGAGGAAAAAACCGCTACGCCAACATGACTTCCCAGTCAGCGATGTTGAAGCAGTCAATGTTCGAAATTAGAAAAAAAAATTAGAGCAGTTTTTAGAATGATACATGGCTGGAGAGATAACAAAACCATCTTTAACGTTTCCAGTTTTCACATTTGTCATCATGGCCATAAAAGCTGGATGTTTTCTAACTTGCCTGCTTTCATGCCCAAGTCGCTCATTATTCTTGTTCCTTATTATCTGTCAAATGACAAATATGACTCCACCGACCATCAAGACCATAATCTAAGACTCCATCATGGATTCTGTAGGTTTCTAGGCGTCCAAGGATGGGTGGGGGGGGGGGGGGGGGGGTCTTAGTTTGCACTCGATGACTGTTGAATGACCTCCTGTAACCATCTGAGCATAGCTTCTAACACAGAGCCATCTGAGAACAGATTTCGCAGGGAATATACAGTGTGTCCCCCAAAAAAATGTTGCAAGTGGATGCGTCATTTTTCTCCCTAAATATTCAGCATAAAACAAAAACATTGCTATCGATTAACTCAATTAACTTAACTCAATTAACTTACATCAATTAACTTTCAAATGCCATTTGTTTTACCCTACTTACTTTTGTCAATTCAAATATATGTTTGATTAACCACCAACACTCAAAAGTGTGAGCCACCTTTAGAGAAAGAATCTACAATATCAGCATTTTACAAATGGGTGATTGTGTAGAAAATAAAGGCCTGGTGAACATTTACTTTGAAACCTCGTCATAATTTACCTGAATCTATTCAATCTCAAGATCAATTGAGCTATTACATAATACATTTTACACCTTTTTGATCTTCTTTGAAGATTATTTTTCTCACAGGAACTGTCATGCAATTCTTTGAGTGTTAAGCAATAAGCTAGCAAAACAAATGTTTGCATTCTTATGCTGTAGTATTAATAGCAGATCTGCTCTTAACTAAACTAAAAATGCTGGACCCAATTTACAATTGTATTTTGCATTATGTGCACTTGGCACACACCCCCCTCTCTCCACAACAACAAAAACAACAACACAAACCCAAACAAACAAATAAATTAGGGAATGTTTGCACATGAGCTAACATTTCTTGCTAACTAATGAAATACGCTTATTGTTGGCACAAAACTTTCTGATGGTAATAAACCAAATGGTCTTTAATTGGGTTAACAGAGTCTGTTAATATTCAAAAGTAACTCTTGCAGATTTTCAACACATTTGTTGGAGCAGATAAAACGTGCATTTTGGCAGTCATAAACAGTCTATTTACCAAGTAATGGTTCGGAAGGTATTTGTTGGTAAATTTCTTTGAGAAAACTGGTGAGATTTATACTCACAATTGTGTAATACCGGTACTAAAAGCCCCAAAACACTAAACCAGAGAAAAAAACCAACAGAACTAGCTTTTGGTTATGACAATTTATGAACACCTATAAAATGCACCCATAGTCACAATTATATACTGCATGTACGCAGTATACATACAATGTAGTTTTGGTGAGTTGATCGTAGCATAAATATTGAAAGTTGAGATCTCTCTTTCTTACGTTTCAGTCTCTTCATTTAAAGTTTATTTTGTTTACACGTTTAGGTAAGTTACTACGGCAACATAGAAATTGATCTGTTGGATAAGGCGTTGCGCTCGGATCCGTTGATCTACATGCTAGGAGACATTGTCTTCAGGGAGGAGACGGTGCAGGGCATTGATCCTATCACATTCCTGACAGAAGAATCGCTGCTGAGGTTACCACGCTGGAATGCGGAGGTATGTCACTCAACACCGCGTAAAGGGGTTAATTTTACTTGTCCCGTACTACTATTCTCTGGACTTAAACATATTGCAACTAAATTTATCGAACTGTTAGCTGGGACTGTCATTCGTCACTGGCGCTGAACTTAAATTTATTTTGTTTTGTCCATGAAAATTGAAGAAGAAAGTAGAGGTGGGCATTTACGGGTAATACGGGAATGATATACCCAATTGAAGGGAAAAAACGGGTACCCGTTAAAGAAACCCAAGCTTGATATTTAAATCTTGGCTGTTGCTGTTCAGAAAGTTTGTAATGACCCACACATTAAGATACGACATTGGTGTGTCACTGCTGCTCTATAGCTCGATAGCTACCGTACAATAGCTAATACAAGCACGAATGTTTGATGTCGGGAGGGGGTGGTGTTTCTCGCAGCAAATTCACAACAATTGAGGAAATTTCAACTTCACTGAACTTTAGCAGCGAATGGTTCACAACAAATGAACTTAACTGAACTTGGCAGTATACAATGCATTTTTACAAGCGTTGTAAACGTAAATCTTATTCGTTTTTCCATGTATAAACTAGTTTTTATTTTGAAAATTACCTACAAATGGCATTCAGAAGCTTGCTTTCTATTGCATAGAGCCTGTTTGTTGCACGCAGGATTGCGATAAGTGATTCGGCTGTTTGTTCACAATCAAAATATCACCTAATTGATGGAGTGAACCTAGCAGCCAGATCTGTGTAAAACAAACGGGGAGTTTTTTGTAAGGTTGGTTATTATGGGTACAAGATTCCATTTTCAAGAACCTGTTTCTGATGACATCAGCAGTCAGGTACAAGAACTATCTGGTACCCGGTTCTGATGTACAGGTAGCAGTGTGCATTTGAACCAGGTACCCTAGAACCCACTGGCTGATGTCAGGAACCGGTTCCAGATTGAAATCGAAAACTGATAATGAAATTTACATACAACTAGTAACTTTTCAGACGATGAAAGAGAAAGGTTTTGAATGTAATTTGTTCAGATTTTTAAAAATGAAACCAGGTTTATGGAAAAACAAAATATATTTTACCTTTATGATGCTCACGAAATTTGCAGTTTACACATAAAGATATAAAGCTGATGACTATGTACACAGTTGCATGTATTAACTCACTGATGTCGTAGTATTAACAGCATCTTCTGAGATTTTGATTTTTGGGTTGGGTTTCTTCAACGGGTACACCTGGGTACCCATGTTGTTTTTAATCGGGTACAATGTACCTGGTTCCTTAATTACAGATCAATGCACATCCCCATGCGCAGCCCTAGAAGAAAGATCAGTTTTAGTCCAGTCAATCTAGTGGCTCAACCCACCACTAATTGCAACACTAATTTTTTTCACTGCTATGCATTTGAGAAATGTCCCCTTAAAACCATACTAAAAGTATACCGAAATATATTTGGTGGAAAAATGTTAAATTTGCATAAATCGTTAATCCCTGCTGTGTAATATATTTATTCCCATATTTGGGTATATATTTTATTTTTATTTTTTGAAAAGTTTATTTTGGTGATTCTACTTAAATATCCTTACTTCAATAACATTTGCTAAAGCATATAAGTGACTGAATAATTATGAGAACACAGTAATTATCCAAAATGACAACTTCGTGACCCTATAAATGTGCGCACATTACACTGTCTCCAGATATCATCAAGTAGTCATTATTGGTGAGCTTCAAATTCACCAAGTTGCTTACTGGCACAGTTATCATATTAAAACCTTATGAAAAATCATATGAACAATAATAACATTGTGATATTTAGCCCAGAAAACAAAAACTTGGGAAAAATGGTGTGTCTATAAATTGGGCTAAAAAGTAGTTAAAGGGTTTCCTAACATGAAAGACTTGAACAAGTTCAAGGAAATCCCCAAAATACATTTTAACGTAGATATGATTATTGTAAGCAACAAAAATCTTTTTAAAAAAAATTTTTTTTTGGGGGGGGTTTCCTTGAACTTGTTCAAGTCTTTCACCTTAGGCAACCCTTCACCTACTTGTTAGCCCAATTTAGGGACACATCATTTTTTCCAAGTTTTTGTTTGCTGGGCTAAATATCACAATGTTATCATTGTTCATATGATTTTTCATAAGGTTTTAATGGGATGACTGTGCCAGTAAGCAACTTGGTGAATTTGAAGCACTTCAATACTTACTACTTGATGATATCTGGAGACACGGTAATTGCGTGCAAATGATAGGGTATAATTGTAGTCATTTTGGACCATTACTATATTTTCATAATTATTTAGTCACTTACATGCTTTAGAAAATGTTATTGAAGTAAGGATGTTTAAGTATAATCGCCAAAATAAACTTTAAAAAAAATTAAAATAAAATATATACCCAAATATGGGAATAAACATATTACACAGCAGGGATTAACGATTTATGCAAATTTAACATTTTTCCACTAAATATATTTCGGTATACTTTTAGTATGGTTTTAAGGGGACATTTCTCAAATGCATAGCAGTGAAAAAAATTATGTTGCAATTAGTGGTGGGTTGAGCCACTAATTTGGTTAGATTGACTGGACTATTTAGGCAGCATCTGGATCACAACACTGAGTATAGTGTTATATATTAATTGTTTATATGGAATTTGCTCCACCCCAAGTTCCATCTTATAAAAGCATTTGGTTGTTTGTTGATGAAGCAGTCTGGCAGTGCTGTTATATACAGTACATGACTACATTCAGACATTTCATTGAATAGCCATTTTGAATCGACTCATTAAACTCTGTTTACTTTGATGGACCAGCTTTAATTACTAGACTTGCCTTGTTTTTTGTTTTACCAGTCCAAAGGTTCTTTGTCCTTCGATTTCCGTACCAACGAGCCTAACGCAGTCATCATGTACAGCAGCGGTTCAGACGAGATGTCGGACTTCCTAGCCTTTGAGATCCTGGATGGATATCTGTACGTCATTTTAGACTTGGGGTCCGGTCCTGTCCGTGAGAAGGCTTACACCTTTCCGCTCAACGATGGCGAATGGCACCACGTGGTCTTTGAAAGGGATTTGGCTATCGGCATCATAAATGTAGGTGTTTTCCACAAAAGTCTTCTTCTACATTTAAAAACAAATATTTTGATCTGGTTTTGATAGTACCAGAGAATGTACTGCACGCTAACCGGTGTTTGAGTACTTATTCAATGAACTTGTACTCGCGTAAAACACGAGTACCACATTTTACAATGTACATTGCTATTTTTCGCGATTGCCATCTGGCAAATTTTCAGATTTTTGGAACAAAGTCAGGATACCTAGCGCAATAATTTTGTTAGATGCCTGGAATAATTATTTACTTTTAAATAAGTCAGATATTTGTCAATTGATGTATATGAACTTTAAAGTCTGTTGGATTTTATAAGAGGCATTTCAAACTGTATAGTGTAGTTTATAACTTTTGCAAAGGGAATATGCAGACATTGTTCAGCAAGATCAGATACCAATTTCTTTGAAATTCAGTCAATTTTGTGCTTAACACAGCCTCTCTCATTTCCCAGCGACTGTTAACAGTAAGCACAGGAAACGCATGTTTAACCACAGAGGACAAAGTTGCTATAGTGTATGAGTAAGCACAACTTTTCTGTTTACGGTTAAGCAGCGATATCAAATAGTGCTTAAGCAGCAGTATGGTTTTCTGCTACAGTAAGCACAACTTGTCTGTCTATACTGTTAAGTATTCTTATGAAATTGGCCACAGCTTTTAAAAACGAGTTACTTAAACATCTCAAAGGTACTCAAGGAATGAGGTGCACAAACATGGAGCCAATACTGAAAAAAGATCTGACTTTTAGGTCCGACTGCAAGGGTTGATATGTTTACTTTGGCAGAATAGAAATTCAAGCAGATTTCACAGAAAAATAAATGTTGTTGATGTGCCATGTCCTTTGACACAGACTCTATAGAAAGCCTTTCGTTGATGGGGCATGATATCCGTGCAGTGTGCCCGAGGGCTGCTTTCATAGGCTACGTCGTGTTTCCTCCGACGTGTTAAGACCACACGATATACCTCGCTTTTAAGTGCAAATATTACCCGCAGCGAGGGACCTGTTTAGATAATCGCGTTTGTAGAGATTTAAAGAAGACGCCATGCGGAAGACACAAAAAGATTATTGATTTGGTGCATTTTGTTCCGGTCAAGAAATATAGCCCGTTTTTGCAGCTCGACCAGGTTTGGTTGGTTGCAAAAGCACTCTGATCAAATCTAGATGTGCATTTTCCCACTAAGATGACAGAACAAATTTGAATTTAGAATTTATTTTCTTACGGTAATTTGAATTATTCACTGTATTTGTACATAGCCTTGTATTCATTATGCCAAATACTTTTGTGTGATTTATTAGTAATTGCAGAATGAAATTTGTAATATTTCTGTTGTAACATAATGCGCTTCTGTCAGGCAATATACCACAATGTGTAGCGCCACTTATTGTCCAACAGTGTTCAGGATTGTCTGTTTTTAACAGTTTCATTTCAAATAAACCACAAAGGTTTAATTACAAAGAAATTGACTCGAGCGGGGCTCGAACCTGCGACCGGTGGATTGCCGCTCCCATGCTCTACCAACTGAAAAAAAATATAAAACTGTATTGGTGGAGCCCAAATTTGTCAAAATCCTTGTTCAGGGGGCGCTAGCCAGAAATCACAACTCCCAGTGCCATGTGGCCTGGGATTATTCCCAAAGTCATGCTAGCAACAATAGCAATGTTACAAACCTGATAAATAGCAAACAGGGATCTCCAAAAAAAGTTCGGTATTTATAGAGGTATTAGATACACCATTTGCAGACATCGAAAATTGTTACTAGCGAACTTTTAAGAAATATCATTTTTATTTGAAAGAAAATAATGATTGTACCAGTAGGCATTCAGCAAAATTATTGCATTTATATCCTGTAATTAAATTGAATTTTATAAATACAAAAATCGCGATCGCTGCCCGACGCCGGTTGAAAACGAACGCCGTTTTTCTTGCTTTTTTCAGCATCCATTATCATAAAACATCGAACAGGTCAGTTTAACGATATTTACTATAAAATACAACCCTCCCAAATCTATCTATTCCTGACAATTCAAGCAATTACCAATGGTGTATCCTACCTTATTTCAAATAAACACTAGGAATGTCTGAAACGCTTTTGGCTGGTGTCAGAATGTCTGAAATGTGAGATATGGGCTTACGTTTCCAACATTACATTGTAAATGTCTAATACGTAGACATTACAATTCAGACATTTCAAGTGTCTGAAACATGAGCTTCGAATCACCAAATTACATTTTAGACATTTCTTGAAAATATCTGAATTTCATTATTATGTTTTAGACATTTTGAGGTTTGAAAATGGCTGAAATTTAATTCCGGTTATTAGACATTTGAAATGTCTGAATTGTAATCTCTTCTTAAGTTTCAGACATTTTGGCACTAACAAAAGCGTTTTAGAATTCCTGGTTTATTACAATATTTTTAGATTTAACAAAAAATTGTATTAGATCATGTCCAGATGGGTAATCTTCTCAGTAGATTGTAAAAATCGCAGGAAGGATTATTGAGGACTCGGGACCGACAGCGGATTCGGTATGCAAGGATCAGGTGACCGCCAAGAACTATATAACTATGCTACTGAATGACAACAATCATCCACTCCATGAGCGGCTTGTGGATCAAATGATCCCAAGATCATGTCGGATGCGCGTGCTGCTTGCGACCACAAACAGAACTCCATCCTCCTTCATACTACGTGCAATAAACCACTATAATAATACGTTTCAGCATTGATTTTTAATATAAAATTGCAAGGATAAGAATTAAAGATTTAGTATTACATTGGATGAATTTTAACCAGATTTGAAGAATTGTAACCATCGTAACTGTTTATACACCAATTTAATTACCCTTGTGAGATAAATAAAGATTGACTTGACTTTATTAACCAGTTCGCGCCGGGATTATTTTAACATCACCAAGGCGCGAGATTATTTTTAACCAAACTCGATCCGAGGGGGGTTCGGGCCGATAGTACCGGGATGCACACCTACGCATTTCCGGCCTTGCTTGCTACTGACAGACATTTCCGGCCTTGCTCGTGGCGTGTTTATGCGTCATCTGTTTTTAATCTAGGGAAAACTTTGCGTTTATATACGTCCTCCATGGCGCGAGCTGGTTAAAATGGCAGGTGTGTTTCTGGGTAATGTTCTACCGTAACACCCAAAAAAATAACTCATGTCTTTGATAGGTGGGTTCTTCGACTTCCCACAAGTTTGAAGTCCCCGGCCACAACGACAAGCTTAACCTAGAGATGGACTTGATCGTGGGCGGCATCGAGCCTTCCCAGTCCATCCCCCTGGAGCTCTTCTCCGGCGCCTTGCGCCATGGCTATGTGGGCTGTATCCGCAACATGGCCATGAATGGCGAGACGCTGGACCTGCCGCAGTACGTCGAGGAGCAATCGGAAGATGGGAACATCGTCCGGTTCTGTCGGGAGGAGGACCCGCTGTGCACCAGTGATCCATGCCAGCATGGGGGCTCCTGTCGTGAGGGCTGGAACCGGTTCATCTGTGATTGCCGCAAGTCGGGTTACAGCGGAGAAACGTGTAAAGACGGTAAGGATAAATTGAAGACTAGAGGCTCGGTACGTGGATCTGTTTGGTTTGCTTGTGTTCTCATTGAAGCTCACAGTCATTGTTTGGCTACTGGAGGATTAGTGCTCTGCCAAATTACTTTTTTTGTGGTGAGCCAGAGTGTGGTGATCAAGCCTGGGGGAGTTAATCCTGCCTGATCAGTTCAGTCTAAAGTACCAAACCCTTTGACTTACCGGGCAGGCTAGACCATGAACGGTCTGGAAAAGAACTGGTACATTGAATGCCTATTAATGACGTCATGCCTTGGGTCTATACCGGCATTATGTAATGTTCTTGACAAAGCTTTAGGAGCTCAGTGAGTCAACATCTACCGTCCAGTATGTCTAATACTCGAGACGATTGAGTGGCATGAGTAGTAAGTGTGTAAAGAACTCGTCACTCACCAATATGGCCCGGGTTCGATTCTTGGCTCGGACCATATGTGAATAATGTATTGACTCTCTCCTGTGCCATGCGGGTTTTTCTCTGGGTTTTCCGGTTTTCCTACTTCTGCAAAAATCAACATACATGTACGATCAGTTGGCTGTGATTCGTGGTCATATATGGATCTTACATGTACATGTATGGCCAGCTGCCAGAGTTGCCTTTACGTACCGGTACATGTACATGTGTACCCTGTACATACCATCGGCTTGATGACATTGTTGCCACGTCCTTCGCAATTCAGCACCACAGTTGCGAGTAAGGATGATTAGCCTCCTAAATTATAATCACAGACTACCAGGAGGCATTTTAGATCATTTTATCTGATTTTTTTTTTAGTAGGCCAGCGATTTGCTTGTGTTGTGACTGAACTGGACTTTAATCAAGGCATTTTTGATAGTGTCCATAATAGTATCTGGCCGTTAAAAACCACACTAGCCTTGTGCCATGCACAGTGCAAAGCCCGATCAATAGACCAAACTCCTTGAGCGAGGCTACCAGTAGTTTCATCGTGGTGAAAGCAAATCACAGGTCCACCTGAGGCTAACCCCATAAACGTGGCTCAAATACTGGACTTCATCCGTATTGTGAGCCACACAAAGCAAAACAATTGTTGCCAAGGATATAGATATAAATAAAGGGTACAAAAACTGCGGTTTGGGCTTTTAAGTTTCATTTTCACTTGGTATAATCGTACCATGCAGTACTGACCTTGTTAATGATAAAAACTTTGGGATTCTGTATCTTCAAACCGTTTAATCGTCTATCCTGTAATTTCCGACACAATTTCGTACTTTCCCAAAAAAACAAATGCGAGAACGAAATAACTAGTAAGATAGAGTCATGCACAAGATTGCATAGCGCCAGTAACTGCCCCAAAAGATTGATAACGCAAAGCTGTCGTTAGTGGAGCTATGCCATAGAAACTGAATCTTTTCGGGACCTTCTGCCATTTTTACATATGGCTGCTGTGTGGCTCACAAGGAAGTCCAGTATTTGAGCCACATTTATGGGGCTAACTTGAGGCGGGCCTTAGATAAGGCCAAACAAAAAAATACCTTTGGTTTGGGTCACCCAACCAACCCTATTTTTAAAATTGATAAAATACAACACCACTTTGTATTACATGTAGTTGTTGGGGGAAAAAAATTGTATGATACGATACCGACTTCCGATCATAACTATATGAACCGAACCAACTTAGTATTTGTTTGTTTGGCCTAACACAGTTAATTGGCTCTAGTCTTGTATGCCTCCTTACCAAATGCTGAAATTGCCTTGATGTTACCGTTCATATTAGAATACCATTTTCTTTTACTTATGACTGGACGACTTGCAATTGACTTGTGACAACTTGACTACAACTACGGCTTTTACAGCAGTAACCATGATAATAATAAGCCAGTTTGGTATTCCAACTACACACTGTACTTGGAATCAACAATTGTTCTCTTACGATAAACACGGCAGATAAATGCACACAAGGATATGGGGGACGTGGTAACCGAATTTGCATTCTATGCAATTTTTTGTGCAATCGAAAAGATGATGAAAACTGTTGTTTGAACAAATGTTAGGAGACACAAGACACCTGAAAACACTTCACTGTCCAAATGGTTTTTTTTAAATGTTACTTCGGGAACACGGCAATCTCTTTAAATTTGCTTACGTTGAAATTGTTCTCTCAAAAGAAAACTCCTTAAGTCTTGTTGTGCACATGTGCAGTTCAAGTACTGAACTGGCTTATTATTTTGTCATTTTCTTTAAGTAGGATGCTTCATGTTTACCGTGACTAACATGTGTTTCACTGTTCATATAACGTGTCCTCATTTCGCCTACTAACCTTTAAAACCATCTTTTTCCCTGACACTGCTCACTCATTCCACTTGCCAAATGTTTCCATGTGTCACACTCTCTGTCTACCCATTCGTCCACCCATTCATCACTCCTGTTGTGAGTCACTCTCTCTCTCTTCTGGTGTCTGCATTCAGCTTATGTGTATAGAGGGGCAGGTATGTTGCTGCATGTTAAAAAAGAATCATCAAATATTTATGACAGTTTTTGTGTGTTCAAACAAATCTAAATGCTTGTACACATTTTTACAAATTCAGGTTTTAACAGTTTTTTATTTTTTGGGAAAAAATCACCTTAATTTTATAATCATTCAAATGTATGGTACCTGGATTTTTTTTATGAACCGTTTTAAAGGTGGTTGCGAATAGCAAAAAAAAAAACTACTGAAATATTATGAAATACTTTACTTGACTGTAAGTGAATTACAGCACCTACATGTAGTGTGCTGTGTTTTTCGAGAAATTTGAAATTTTGTATCAATTTCCAATGATTACCGGCTATTTTCAAACACTATACCCCCAATTTATTTAATTTAGTTACATGTGGGCCACATTTTATTTGCAATAAGGTTACACATCTGTGAATGGATGCAAGCCTGAAATCAGTCTGGTTTCCTAACCTGATAATTCACTAATAAATTGCTCTGTTTTTTTCTAAAAGAACTCAAGGAACCAGACTACAAGAACAAAATTTGTTCTTGTTTTGTTTCAGCATCTTTAAACACCAAACTTTAAAACAGGTCAGCGTCGCAATATTTACTATAAAATATGAATTCCTAACCAATTCATCAGTGGTGCAAGCATTGTTTTATTGTTCAGGTAATCCATCACTGTGTAGTTGCCTAGTTGTACATAATGTAGTTGGTTTTGGAATTGAAGAGGGCCTTGTAAATCCAAAAATTATGGGGCAGATAAGATTTGATACTCTTGAAGTGGATTTATCTTAAGGATAGTTCACTAGATAACATTTGAATATGACACAACTTTAAACCATTAAAACAAGGGGGGAGGGAGGGGGGAGAAAATAAATGAACAAAACAATCAGAACAAAAACCAAGCATTTCTGCAACTTTTCGGAAAGCCAAAAAGGAAAAAATTCCACTAAATATGTTCATTCTAGCACATCTCTCAGCTTATATCAGCGTAGCATACAGGCTTTTTTTTTTTTTTTTTTCTTTTATTTCTTTTGTTGCACCATGAGCACATATTAGGTGGATGAGTGCGCATTCTAAGTGTATATATTCATTATTGTTGTATTCATTATTGTCTTGAGATTGAAGTCTAAAAATATTAGAGATTGTTCATCAGTTTTCAATCTCATTTTTAATATCATATTCTCTTTTTAATCTCATATTTATTATTTCCAATTTTCTACTCAGAATTTCAGTAATCCTTTTAGTTTTCCTCATGTCAATGTCGATCAAATACAGTATTGTCAAGATTTTGGATTGGTCAAAAATGAAAAGAAAATAACCCTGCAAAAGTAGAGGAAAATAAATTAGATTTAATCAGATGCTCGTCTTTGAGTAAATATAATCGCTAGGGACATTTCAATTGTTTTTGTTAATCAATGTGCTTGCTGTCTGGGCTCCGTCACCTGCATCTTGAGCAGAGATCTCCCCTTGCCTCCTCCCCACGCCGTCTGAAGATCTCCAGGATGATAAAGAGAAGAAATGATGGGAGGACAAAAAATATATTGAGTTTGCCGAATGAGAATCAATGCTTTAAAAATATTTCCCCAGAGACATGCTGGACTTTGTATATGTGCATGTACGTGTACAATATGCATTTTGTAATCAAATTCAATTCAGTTTTGTTTTTGAGGGGGCAGGGTGGGGCATGAAATGGACTGCTCACTAAAGAATTTGTGTTTTCACAAGACCTGTACAGAAATGGTAACAGCATAACAAATGGATAGTATGATGCCATTTCAACAGTTGTGTACAAAGTCTATTGAGAGTCATGCAGAACATTTTCTAAATATTTCCTAACAAACTTGGAAATATTCCTCAGTCCCAGATTCATATCTTTTTCAATATTTTGCACTGATTGATCTTCTTTGAGATGATACATGTATATTTTAACGAAGACCGGATCCTGGATCCTCTACACATCTGTCAGAATAATTTACAAACTCTTATTCTCGGGGCTCTTAGGCTGTTTATTTCACCCCCTTTTTTATAAGCACTTGACAACAACTACCACTCGGGAAAACCACAGCGTTCTAAAAGAGAAAGTCCTACCGTGCCGGCAACGGGTTTCCCCGGCTGACCAGCAGGAACCCGAAAGTTACAGTTCATTGTATGTCCGTGCTGGCGCCCTTTGTTGACCAACTGGCACAGACGCTATTCAGAATCCAATGTGTAACACTGTTTAATAATAAGATAGCCTCATGGGGATGACAATAAGAATACAATAGATAACAGCGTTTCTCTCTTTTTCAGTGTGATAACTATAAAGCATTTGATAATTAGCACATTTATCTACAATTTATAAATACCTAAGACAGTTTACCCATTCCCTTTTGTCAAGAGCCTGTCACGTGGCCAGTTTTAAACGGAGGTTAAAGACTGGCAGGCTGGTTTTGAAACTTTTCCAGTGTCCCATGAAATTTGGATGCCGGTAAAATTTGGTCGCTTTACTGTTTTATTAATTGAAACCTCATCACAAGGCAT
This sequence comes from Crossaster papposus, assembly GCA_037893245.1. Lineage (NCBI taxonomy): Eukaryota > Metazoa > Echinodermata > Asteroidea > Velatida > Solasteridae > Crossaster > Crossaster papposus. Next base: position 224,961 of record JBAIAA010000949.1, read on the forward strand.
GCTCATCAATACCACAATACAACACGCTGTACCGGCAGATTGCATTCTGCGTAACATTGCCTTTGGTAAGCAGACATCCTCCATACGAACCACGCGACCAACCCATCAAAGCTGGGCTCATGATGAGCATACTTTCTATATCAGGTATGCAGCATCTTGATGTTGCAGATAGAACGCAGTACAGCAAAGGTGGAAATAGCATCAAACTGTCTAATGTGGCGCCGATAAGTTGTTCATGTTTTACAGCCATAAAGGAGTGATGTGAATACAACTGCCTGGTAGACATTTTCCGAGGCAAACCCCATACTCTTTCCAAAACCTATGGGTGAGCCTACCAATTGCCGAGCTTGCTTTGGCCAGACGGTTAGATATTTCATCATCCAGCAAAGCAGTGTTGAAGAGGGTACTCCCAAAATAGCAGAATTTCTGAACCGAGGTGAGAGGGGGTATTGATGATTGTAACAATGAGGGTATTTACTGCATAGACTAATGCTGGTTGATACATGATCTCTGTCTTTGTTAGGCTCGTTGTCATAAAGCCAAAGTCTTCCGAAGCTTGAGCAAATCGATCTACATTTGTATAAGTAGCTGACTGTCCTCAAGGCTGTGTGCTAAGAGAGCACAGTCGATCGTCAGCAAACAAGAGTTCTCTAATACTGTTCTAAGGTCTTAGTGCAGCCCTTGAGCCATTGCAGATTGAAGAGATACTGCCTGACCTGACCTGAACTGGATGTGTACTCCTCTGTCAGATTTGAATGCAGCTGGAGCATTGGCCGAGAAGCAGATGGGCAACAAAGCTTTTACTCAACCTTGTATTGTGCCACAGGTGACCGAAAAAGCGTCTGATGAAGCACCACTCTGCATTAAACACTCGCCATGATTGTCAATCATCTGGTTGACACAGTGTACCCAGGATCACAGTGCGGCCTCATTCTTTTGGACATGGAACTCTTGACAGATCTTTGCGGCACGTCAAATCCAAGAAAAAGCCTGTGACCAGAAAATGGTGTTTATAGACCTGACATTGGCTTTTGATACGGTCACCCGTGTCAGCTTGTGGAAAGGGCTGCATACATTTGGCTGTCCTGAAAAGTTCACTGCCAAGTCATTCACAATACTACCTATTAGTGAGGCAGTATTTTATGGTCTTAAATTTGCAACGCACTCGCCACAGCTGCAAATGCGTAACATCTCGCAGTAATGCGATGAACGCCAGTCTCCATAAAATGAGTTGTTTATGTATAATACTCGCAAGCTTAAAAAAAAAGAATAAGATCGTTGGAAAGTTGTTGGTTTGTTACCGGCCAATCGTTATTCCTATTTATAAATATATTTCGTCAAAAAGTAATTTGTTGAAATTAAAAGTTTTGAATAATTTTGTTCTACAATTATAGTTCATTTTATAGTGTATAAATGCCCCTCGCATAATAAATGACTTTCAAAACGTTACTCTTGATATGGACATTGGCGTGTGTGTCCTGCGTACTGCGCGATGTTACGCAGAATGCAAGCTCTGGTAAAGTGTGAGTTAAGGACTATGAAATATGGATTTATTTGTCGTATTGCGCATGTCATGTGAGTTTTCAACCAATAAAACAGCAAAAGGGACCAGACATTTAAACACTAGCTGGTGTTTATCCTCCATTTAAAACCACCAACGTGACAGGCTCTCAACCAATAGAAATGTCTAAATTGTCTCGGGTATTTATGAATTGTATTTAATCATATGTTAAGTTTTAATTCCACTTTTGTGTTCCGTTTCCTTTAACAGAGGTCGCACGGCTAGCGTTCAACGGCAACCAATCCATGCGTATCACCCTCATTGAAACCACACGTAGCAAAGTGGAAGAAATCTTCTTGCGTTTTCGCACTAGTCATCCGGACGGCGTGCTCCTGGCCACGACCTCAGACACCATCATTGACATCCTGCTGGCCGAACTCTCTCATGGGGAGGTGCGGGTCACGGCCAATTTTGGCACCGGCAGCACCACGATCACGGCGGGCAACAATCTGGACGACAATATGTGGCACTCGTTTAGTATAGAACGGCACGACCGAACGTTACGACTAACTGTGGATAATTCTGACAAAGCAGAAGGTAAATATCACAGATAATTTGTATCCAAACTGCAGTTATATGACGAACAAACAAAATGTTTTGAAGAATTACAATTGTTCTTGTTAAGCATAAACTAGAAATATCATACTGCATGTATTACTTTCATTTGCACAAAATCCTTAGATTTTAGCTTAATAAAATTGATAACCAACAGTTAGGTTAGACATCTTAATTTATTTCAAAAACCCTTATCTTGGTGGTTTTAACTTCAAGGTTATTTTAATAAATGAGATGTTTAAATGTTTAAGTTTTTTCAAAACCGTAACTTTGTTGGTAAACAAAAGTGGTTTAAGATGAGTACCTTTTGAATATAAATCCCACAACTGTTTAAATCTTCATTTCACATCGGAGTTTTATCTCGGTGAATTCCAAATCCAAAGCTTGTTGATCTCTACCATTCCAGGTACACTTACACTCCTGGGTGGAAAGAAAGGCAATTTCCAGTAAAGTGTCTTGCCTAAGAACACAGTGCTCTTATTGGGGTTTGAACCCACATACCATTCTAGTTACAATAACCATTGGACCAGGGTTATCCTGAAAATGAAATGCTGCTCTATTTTAATTTTGTCAAAAGGGTTTGTGTTTGATCAAATATGATAGTTTTTCCCACTGAATCAGCATTCTATTCACAGCTAAACTCACAGATAAAACATTAGCAGAAGAAATGTCCGCCCAAAATTCCTGAATTGCAGAAATTGGTAAGAAGCAAAGAATTAACAGCAGGTTAAAGTTTGCAAGCGCTACATGCTTTTTTTTCGGTACGTTTCTGTCTTATGCTTTTCTACTGGGTTGGAAACTAAACATAACTAAATTAAAATTTTGATATTCAAGTTGTTGGAATCATCAACCCACACAATGTTTGTGTCACCTTTTGGGGGCACTTACCAGTCGTATATTCTTCATCTCTGTTTCACCGTATATCCGTACGTATGTATGTTAAGGTTTCAGATTAAGTTTTTGAACAACAAATTATAACTTCTACATGCTTTCATAGATTTTGATGAAACTTAGGTGGGAAGACACAATTCATCTGTTTACTGAGGTCAAAAGGCATGTCAGGGTCATTAGAGGTCATTGTTCAAAAATGCTTTGTTTCTTTGTCTACAAAATTTGATGGATTTTCGTGTAACTTGGATTGAGTGATCCTTGGGTGGGAGTTCATCACAACTATTTCGTAATAGGCCAAAGGTCATACAGGGGTCACTTGAGGTCATCGTTAAAAAAAATCACACATTTGACCTTATAAAGAACAAAAACATATAGGAATCAACTGCAGGAAAAGGCGACTCTGAGGATCACTTGTTATTCGTACTTTACCATGATCAGTTTTAATAAGATTGGAAATCTGATTCTTGTGATACCAGTAATTTTTTTCCTGCAACTTTTTCCCCTTTTTCCTATTTCTCTACTAACTCATGTCCATTTTTAAGGCGTTGTTTATATGTCTTGTTGATACTATGTACATTGTACCTTGTTTTGCACCGATCTGCCGCACACACTTTGTCTAACCGCCTCACTCTTTTACTTTCTCTCGCTGCCGTTTTTCTCTTTTGTCAAACTCTGGAAAATGCTTCTGGATTTTTTGCCATTTCCCAGCTTATAATGTATCCAGTCGAGGTGAGTACTGATGGAATTGGGAGGACCTAACAAAACAGAAAAGTGGCTCCCACAAAAATGAATAATGATACAAAACATTGATTTATTTGAAACACAAATTGTGAACAAGCTCTAAAAACATGTAAAATGTACATTTTACAGGTTTAATCTGCCAGTTCTTCCCCCCACTTCAACCTACATATTTAAAATGTAATGAATCATGCAGCTTTGTTTGCAATTTTGTCTGCGAGAGGCTTATTGCAAACATCTGAAGATCTGAGATAATACCCATAAATGCCAAAATCAATTTTTTTAAGATTGAGGTATTTTGCTGAAACAGACCCATCGCGTAATTTATCCACTAGAATGTTTTTTAAAGATATTGTCCAAAATGTTCTAAAACATAATCTTTTTTAGGTTTTTTTTTAGGGAAGAAGAGTTTCTCTGATTTGTCGTTTTAGAGAGCAGGGGTTAGGGGTTCAAATCAAAACAAATGATTGACAGAATGCCACTCATAGTTTGTTTATGAAGCACCAAGGGGAAAGTTGGATCTATCCTGGTTTTGCAAGACATTGAATATTCTGTCTCTGCATCAAGTATAGATTTCAGAATATGCAAATCTAATGCTGACCCTGAACCTAAAGGAAAAGTGTAGCTTTTGCAGCTACATGTATCCAGAAAGTAACCAACTAAACTATTGTTTAAAAGCTTACTTGATGTAACAATATTTATGACTCTGTGAAATTAATCTTTCTGGCAAGCTGTAATTTTAAAGAAAATATCAAAGAAGTCCAAACATGTGTCTCAGAGACACATTTTAGGAAATGTCCATTAAATAAATTTCTTGGAATATACAGCATTCACAGAGCTAAAACTTAATCAGGTTAGTTGTCAAGCACCATTAGATTTTGAGAATGATAAAAATGCACAAATGAATATTGTACTACAAAGTCAAGTCAAAACAATACATGAAGTCTTCAGTATGTGATTCTTTTAACCAATACATTTGACTACCCTAGTTCTTGACACATTGGGACGATTCTGTGCACCTAAGAATAACTCTAGTGGGAAAATTTATAACTTTGATCTCTGACAAAAAACAACATGTAATTGGCACTTTTGTTCCATTTGCAGTCCTACTCAATACTTCATTTCCCCTACTAACCCTTTCGTTTGCAGTGTCACGACTCCTACTAAATTGGAAGTATTTGAAGGAAAACAAGAAAGAACTCTTTAATTAGGAATAATTCACTGTTGGGAAAAGATGGAAACAGGATGTACATACAGTGTATAACTTGCTGGTGATAATCTTGGTTTGTATAAAACAAGGTAGACTTATTATTCATTGAAAACAGATTCATTGGGCCTTATATTGCATACTATGGGGTGAAATTTTCCAAGGTGGTTACCAGTGTAGGGTGGCATTACAAGCCAGGCATGAGATTTGTCAAACTTTTTTTTCTGCGATTAGACTTTTTAAACGTGGAAAAAAACCCAGTATTCTGGGAATCTATCTATAACGTTCAGTTTTGTGTTATATAAATTGATAATCTCATCACTGAAGAGCATTTGAGCGGGCAGAGGGTTAGAATTGTTTAAGATGTTGGAATGTGTGTATGAACCATTTCACTGTGGACCTGTGAACAATTGACATCCACAAGATGCGGGAAGAGGTTACGGACTGTAGACTTGCAGACGTCCACAGTCTGTTTTGTCCTTTGAAAAAGAGCTTTAGATGAAAAATGGGGTTATCTGTGGAACATCGAAGGGGAACACCTGATCATGAGAGACCTAGAATTATAATTTGGGTTTTAAAAACTATCAGGAATCGAACAAAAATGAGTATTTAAAAAATGAGTTTTCTTAAGTACACGAATACAAAGAAATGTCCAAAGTACGTATAAAAGGTGCGAATGTGTGGGTTTACAGCGAGTGAAATGTTATTCATAAACACCTGAGCCAGTTTTAAACCACCACTAAAACAACGCAACGTGTATGTTCTGTGCCACATTGCGCGGTATACCACAGCCTGCGGGTTAATTTCCATATCAAATTTATTTTTAGCATTACACACAAAAGCACACAAGGCTCATACCATAAATATATATGGCCAGGGAGGGGTGTTCACTAACTCTTTATAATCCTAAAGGAAAATTGTTCAAAATTTTTGACTTTTTATGACTTTTGACCAGAAAGTATTTTTGAATGGGAATAAATATATGGCTAGGGGCCGGAATGAGGATAATGACAAATAATAAGTATAATCCGGTAAAATTACGTAAACAAAAATAATGTAATAACAGTTGAAAACAAAGAAATCACAATCCTGAAGCAAGGACAACAAAACATGGATGTCGGCAGAAATATTTAAACTAGCAATCGCTCACAAAACTTTCTCTCATTCACACACTTTTAAAGAGTTACAACCACTTAAGAAATGAAGTTCAATGTTCCTGCGAGATAGGCATTCCAAATTGGGCTTTGGACAACATTACTTTAAGATTAATACTTTAAGTAACAATTAGTCCCTATATAGATTCGAGAGACTGTTCGAAAATAATTAGTTCTTATTCAAGAGACTGTTAAAAAAAAAAAGGTTAACGTTGTTTTCGTTCTCTTTTATTCCCTATTTCTTTGCATGCAGCCGGGGACGACTTTGAAAGCGGCACATTAGATTTCCGCTACATCGACATCGGGAGTTTGCTAAGCCGGCCCCATCTGACGAGCGCCATCGATCGGCCTCCCAACTTCCAAGGCCACATGGAGCAGCTCATCTACAACAATTACCACTACTTTGACTTGGCCCGGGAGGAAATGCCCGACTTTATTGAAAACACGGCCAGCTTTGGCGAGCAGATGAGCCGGCGTCCGATCCACGATCCTTTCACCTTTCACACCTCGGAGGTCATGGTCCAGCTTCCGCAGATCAAGACCTACCCAAGCCTCTCTATCTTCTTTCAGTTCAAGACCACCGAGTCGAACGGTCTGATCTTCTTCACAGAGGGAGAGTTGGACTTCCTAGCGATTGAGCTAGTGGATGGATTCATCTACTACACGTTCAATTTAGGTGGAGGGGCCAAGACCTTGCGGGGAAACAGTCGTGAGCGGCTCAACGACAACCGCTGGCACGAGGTGGGCATCTCCCACGACAGCCGTGACCGGCAGGTGCTGAAAGTCGACTCGCGATCCATGCGCTCGCGGGCCACCATGGAGGCCAACCATTTTGACTTCACAGAGAATCTGTTTGTGGGAGGGAAGGAGACGTTTGAGTTTCTGCCGGAGAAGGTCCAAGCCACTCAGGGCTACCAGGGTTGCCTGGCGTCACTTGAGATTAACGGGCGGCACGAGGATTTAGTGGAAACTGCAGTTAGTATGGAGTTGAAGGAGGAATTGACAAGGGGGTGTGAAGGTAAGTATGGATTAAGGGGACAGTATACCTTTTGAAACTATCTAAAAAATAACCAACCAATTTTTTGTTCAAAACGTACTTGATGTAAAGATATTCATCTTCCAACTCCCTGTGAAATTATTCCTTTTGGAATGCTGTCATTTTGTAGAAAATAATGCGTCTCAGAGATGCACTCGTGAATACGGTCCATAATGAACCTAGATATTCTTTTTAGATTGTGACTCATAAGTTTTATCCCTCCACCTGAAATAAATGCCATTTCTTTCCCTACCTTTTTCATAGATAAGCGAGAGTTGTGCATTGATCACATGTGTAACTTTGGTGGGATCTGTGTGCCGGGCTTTGATACCTACACGTGTGACTGCAGAAGGACGAGTTTCACAGGACAGTTCTGCAATAATGGTGAGCATGCAGGCTTCACTGTAGACCTTCTTAACCCTAACCCTGCCAGACACAGCGCAGTGCATCCGGTAAAAAAAGGCTGGTGCACATGGATGCATTCGGCTGTCAACACCAGTGCATTTAATCACAGTCTAAGACTGTGAGGGCTTAATCCCCATTGAACAATGCCAGAGATGAATTCTGCTGCGTTGGGTAAAAACAGATTTGATTGGGTGAAGCAGATTGACCTTGAGATTTTTGACCTGATGGATCTCACTTTGACAAACGATGCAATCTGATGCGCTCGGCAGGGTTTCTAGAACCAGTGGCATAAATATTGGGGGGGGGGGTTAGGGGGGTGCGTGCTGGGGCATGGCATGTGCCCCCGTCAGAGGTCATTTTTCCCTTTCCCTTCCCCAATTTGAAATTTTAAATATTTATTTTAAACAATATATCAATTGCCATTCAGTTTCCCTCCACAAAAAATTGGTGCACCTTTAGGTGCCTCTTACAAATTCAACCCTATATTTACGCCGATGCTTGGACCTGATTTTTGCTTATAATTTCTGCCGTTTAATTTGAGCGCACATGAAATATGTGCACAGTGAGGCTGTCACATGATGTTTTTAACATTTGTTCTCAATCCTAGTGAGTATTGGTTACCAGTTTGGTGAGGCCGGCGGACTAATCTCATTGGAGCTGCCCAGGGACCAATGGCTGCGCTCGGACAGGGACAGTCTCAGTTTGGGCTTTGTCGCTGAGTCGCGGGAGGGCATACTCACTCACATCAGTAGTGCTAACTCCCACGATTACATTGAGATGAAACTGGTAGGTTATCATTGGTAACTGATCCCTTCTACCAGATAGAGCATGTGTTCTCTTGGCCGCTTACCATGTAACTATGTGCTTGTGAACTCTGTTAGAACATAAACATTAGTTGCAGAATGTACATGTACAATGTATGTACAGTTCGAGTCAAAAAGAAAGTGACCGAAGTTTTTTTTTGGTTTCCCTTAAAAAAACTAAAAATGTATTTGATCCACTAGTAAGGTATGCGTATACGTATACACTGTGAGGCCCGAAGACTTGAAAACCTTTTGTTGGAACGAAAAAATGTGAAAAGTTAAGAATAGGCCCCATTGTCACTTATTGTAATACGTGAAAATAGAACCTATTGTACTTTTTTTTCGGAATAAACTAAGGCTGTTTTTGAAATCAGAATACTGAGCAATGTATGTTTTTCTTGACAAGTGTTGTTCAGCATTTCATGGACAGCTATCGAAAAGTGGTTATTTGGTAAAACAAGCACAGCTCTTGATAGCAAGAATCCATTTCAATAATTTTTTTTCTTCAGATGTTGGGAAGAACATGCTCTATAAACACATACTAATACTGGTGGATCAAATATAATTTTTTTTTTTTACAGGAACTAAATTAACAATCGTGGTCACTACAGGTACCGGGTATCTTTATGACCCACATTGTATAGTGCACAAGCAAAATTTCCCTGCTAAAGCTAAAAGAATCGATAATTCTACTTCTGGTTTACCCTACATGTTTTAGGTTTGTTTTTTGTTTTGGGGTGTTTGGGGGGTTTTTTTTTTTGGGGGGGAGAGAGGAAGAGGAGAGAAAAAACATCAATTACTATATTTTAACATTGACTACATGCAGTCACCTACAACACACACCAATTTAAATGGAAAAAAAAACGGCAGAGTTTTCTGCTTATTATTCGGGATTGATTTTTGGTTAAGAGTACTGGAATTGAATTTGAGTCTGTCCAAAATACCTGGTTCTCACTTGGGGCCAAACCACTAATAGGCTGTGCATCGGAACCGGGTATCGGGGTACCCGACCGACAAGAATAGATTATTCAATCGAGTACCCATAACCAAATTTACAAATTACATACATGTAGTAACTTCTTAGATGATTTTAAGAAAAAGGTATTTGAATGTCATTTGTGAGTGATTTTTAAAATGAAACTAGGCTACCTGGTAAATTGAAATATATTTTATATTTACGACGATCCCAATAGTTGCAGTTTGCACCAAAAGCTAAAACCCACTGTATCTTGCTGTGTATATAGATGAAAGTTGACCTCGAGAACGTATGATACTGTAACGAGTCTGGTTGCGGTCAAGGGCTTTTCAGGGCGGATTTGCTAGGGAAAACTAGGTCATGTAGGTCGGGTGTTTGTGACAAAACAGCTACGGACTTGGACGGCACACAGACGGACAAATGGCAAAGTAAAATGAACACGGACACAGATTTTGGGTTCAGGAACAATTCTTCTTGTGATCGATATAACTTTATTCTACTTTATTCCACTTATTCCACTTATTCCACTTGCATATTTCCTGTCAAGTAAGTTGCACGAGTCACTGTCTGCTGCACAAGCTGTCCGAATCGTTAGCACAATCCTCTCTGTCCGACGCCCAGCTAGAAAGTCAGCGCGCTACTAAAAGCCCGCGAAAAACCTGGCTTGTTGCCCAGTAACACCAACGCGGGGTCACGTACGCAGCACGCGGTGCATGACGTGACCCGGCCGTGTTCATTACAATACTTTTAAAAACCAACAAAAAACTTCCGGGCATCGCGAATAGGAGCTTCAATGTGTAAAGCGAGTTGTTTTCTTAGAATAATTTGTTTTGGCATGGTTCTTTTTACTGAAAGGTAGATAACAACTGTAATTTTGTATTTCAATTTTTAAAATGAACGATATATAAAATTAGGCTTGAAACCCCCAAAAGGTCTAGTTACGTCATATCTACATGTGCGTACGTCATTCCCTTGTTCTCCTGCAGCCGATTTCACGAAACCTTATGCAATGGTGCAAGCATATTTATTGCGTAAGCTGCGCCACTTTAGTTTGCTGCGCAATATTTCGCTTACGACAGTTTCACGAAAGTTTGACAGTGCGTAAGACCGCGGCTTACGCAATAAATTATGGCGTAGCTTGCGCAGTCAATTTAGGTGGCGTAAGAAATAGTGTAGCGACTGAAAATTATCTATTTTACCAGCAAATCGTTATTGACGTGGAGCCCGTCGTTGTTCAACGTATTAAGCTTGATGAAAGACACTCACAGTTTCATGATTGAAGTAAAGGAATCAATATTTTACCCGTGACAGAATTGTTAATGTTGCCACACGATTTCGGACAAAACTATTTTCAAAATGGTGGGCGAAGGTGATACAACAACGATTTCCTGAAAGAACACAAATATACAAAAATAGTCGTCGTAAACGCTGTTTAAAATGTTGCGCAGCTACGCCAAGTTTCGTGAAATGCTCCGAAGGAAATTTTGCAGCTACGCAACATTTTTGTTGCGTAAGCCTTACGCCACTTTTAAAAATGGCGCAAGCTACGCACTTTTCGTGAAATCGGCTGCTGTTCACGCACTAGTCTTTCTAAAGTGTAGACCATGCAGTATAAGGCGCTTATATGTAAAACGTACGTTCTGTACGTCCGCATACGTCAACGTCTTTTACTGGTTTCTTCCCCATTTATGCTTTGCAACAAAATTTGCTAAGATATATTTTTGGCATCTGTTAATATATATACATGTGTGACACTGAATTTTGTTCCCCTTTCTCCAGCTCGCTGGCCACTTGTTTGTCAGATACAACTTTGGCGCAGAAGACCATGTTATTGGAGAGAAGACCTACCGCGTGAGTGACGGTAGATACCACACGGTGCACTTCACGAGACGGGGCGAGAACTCAACTCTGCAGGTGGATTACTATCCAAGGGTGGAGCTTTTCCAAAACTACGGAAGAAGTAGGTGTTGTTTTGTGAAATGTCTTCTTAGGCCAACAAATCCCTGTGTCAGTTTTTGGTCTGCATGCATTGTGCATTTATTAGTTGCGTATTTTGTATGCGTACTCTAAAATTCCATGCGTACATATTTTTTTTTGCGCACTTGACGGATATATAAAAGTTAAAAATAGAGAGCACGCAGTAATTTTGCAAGTAGAAAGTTAAGGGGGTGATGGTGTTTAACATAGAGCTAGATAGGTGCGCCCAAACACCAAATGCACGATCAGCAAATGAGCGATTTATGAACAAGTTTGACAACAATTTCCCACTTGTGTGAAAAGATGTGAAAAAATGTGAAAAGTGTGAAAAGAATTTTCTATTTTAAGATTTCCTATTTTAATTGCACGGTATTAGTATCCCTAACTTAAGGTTCATCTGTGAAAAAATTTAAAAGAAGCTAATTTCAACTGATTTGGGTAGGTATGGGTATGGACAACTACCAAAAAAAAGGAAGGAGGGATAGGGGTTGGGGAATTTTTTTTATTAGAGGTCAAAGGTCATTGACCCCTGCCTAAATCACTAAAAATTATATTTCAGCAACAAAATATGGTATATAGATGATCTTGGTGTCAAATTGCACAGAATTAAAATAGAAGATGACATCAAATAATTATTGACCCTTGGGACCAAATCCTGACCTCCGAAAATGAGGTCAAAGGTCACAAAACAATTTTATTACTAAAATGTCATATTTATAGCAACAAAATATGGTATATATAGATGATCTTGGTGTCAAAATGCACAGGATTATGAAAGAAGATGACATAGAATAACTACTGACCCTTATAAAAGAGGTCAAAGGTCAAAAATAGACGTATTACTAAAATGTCATATTAGTAAAATAACAGAAACATTACCATGAGCACAAACAAATCTAAGAGGCTAATTTCAACTTATTGTGGCGGGTATGGGGGTTATTATTTATTCCAAGAGCAAAGAAGAAGGGGGAAATTCCCTTTCTAAGGGTCAAAGGTCTTTGACCCTGCACTAAAATACTATAAATTGTATCTCAGCAGCAGTATGTTTTTCATAGGCCTAGATGATCTTGGTGTCAAAATGCACAGAATTATACTAGGAGACAAACACAATATGGAATGGATTCTTCACCACCAAAATACGAGGTTAAAGGTCAAAATGAGCAATCAGGGGGGGGGGGGGGGGGCGGTTAAAGTTCATTAGTGTATGTAAAGTATATGTGCATTTATAATCATGTTTGGTGTTTGTTGGGAAGGAGCGTAATCATACATTCAGCCTACGTTTTTTTTATTATTAAAACGATTCTCGGTCACATGGGAAGGACATTAAATTGAAGGACGTCTAATGCTGGGTTATGTTGAATTGTTTTTCTTTTTCTGTGAGACTATTAGGTTTTTTAGTTAAAGATGAAGTGCTTTTGCAAGAAAATAGCAAAGGGAAACCGGTTTATGCAGGCATACTTTAAGGAATGATCAGTTTATTTGTTGTTGTTTGTTTGATCAATCCCAGTGTTAGCTGCAGTGAATCAGAACTCATTCTACTATGGGAAGGGGAGGGTGTTTATGTAAGTTGTCACAAGTCAGAACTATTTCTCATCGTTTTCGTTATTGTTTTGGGGATGCTGCAACAGTTCTGCTGCGTGAAGTATCATGGGATTGTATGTTTGTTGCTGGTCTGCAGAGATAAATCTGTATATTTATGATTTGCTGGTATGCCAGCAGTGTGGTTGCGTAACTATATTGCCCGGAGCGTAATTCTTAATATAAGTTTTTTCTTAGTGATATACGCTTCTGGGAAGTCAGTTCTGGCCACATTTTTTCTGCGAGATTGCATTCGGTAGGAGGGGGGGGGGGGGGGGGGGGTGGTTACGTGTACAAGTTTCAAGAGAACCCCTCTGTGTTTTTCGTTATTTTCTTGAGACGCGGTTCTGCTGACAAGTATCATATGAATTGTATTTGTGACTGGCAGAGTTAAATCTGTAATTGTACGTTATCTAGTGAGTATGCCCGGTATGCCAGAGAGTGGTTGTTTGACTGGCCAGAGCGTAATTCTTAACTCTTATTTTTTATTTATTTTTGTAAGACACGCATCTGGGGCCGGGGGGGGGGGGGGGGGGGGGGGGGGGGGGGGCGCGGGGGTCGGGGGTCAGTTTTAGCCACATTATCTCTGCTAGATGACAGTCAGTGGTTGGAGTTCGTGGACGGAAAAATACATCGTTGGGTTAGACATTCCATAAAAGCGGGAGTTTCAAACCCTGTCTCTAGTTTGTGCGACGCGATGACTGGTTTGTGTATTGCAACAGTGGTCCTTTGTTTTTAGTTCACTCAGTGATTGAATTATTACCGGTAATAATATGCCTTCTCCTTTTTTTCTCCTTTTTTGGAAGGGGAGCAGGGCATATTTTTGTGTGCTATATAATGCACTTCATCAGTCACCATTCTTTCAGTTTACTTTTCTTTTTCCTTGTTTTTATTTGTGTGTCGGTTTATATGACAGATTGCAAGGACAAATACCGGCTTTTGGGGGGTATTGATCGAAAGGAAGGCATCTTGACTTATTTATTTTGTTTTCTTGAGATCCATTTCTTTGATCATTGTTTTGTTCTTCCAATAGTTCCAATAGGATTTGCACATTCTCCTCATCCAGGTTGTTTTCTTCTTGGTTGGATTGTGGAGATGCTTTAGTCCTAGATCGAACAAGTTCATATTTTATGTTTTTGTGCCGTTTGTATGCCAAGGGTTGGGTATCAAAATAGCCTAAATGTATTTAGGTATTCGTTTCACTAATCCAGTGCCAGTGTTTGAGAAGGGCCCATTTGAGGGCTGGGTGCGTGACTCGTGGGTAGTATGGTAGGACAAACACCAGTGGGGTATTTTATTTTTTTTATTTTTCTCTCACGCTTAGAGTCCGCGGAAGTCTCGCCCCTAGGTCTAGGTCTTCGTTTGTGTATCCGCGCTTGTTAAGTTTGTCTTTGAAGAATTCAACCCTCTCCTCAAACTCTTTTAAATGGGTACATATACGTTTGTATCTAGTCACTTCGCCCTTGATTAAGCCGCCAAATACCAACTTAGGATGTGCTGAATCTCCCTGCTGTATCTCTGCAAGGTGCACCAAGCTCCTCTCCTTAATAATAGGAAACTTTTGGGACATCTCACTTCACTGGGGTAACTAGTCAAGGTACAGTACATGTAGGCTAACTAGGTTGTATGAGTAATCACTCCTTAAACAAAGACATCACTCATGTTGTTTTATGTTATATGTGGATTCAATATGGGGCTTCGAATAATGACCTTTGAGGTCATATGTGGCGGTCAATTTGTTATCCTACATGTATATCACACTTTACATTTTTCTACTTCCAGTGTAATTATGAGCATTTTGACACCAAGATCATACAATTACCATATGTTGTTGCCGAGATACAATTTATAGTGTTTTAGTCCAGGGTCAATGACCTTTGACCTCTGCTCTTAGAATAAATAATAACTCCAATACCCGTCACGTAAGTTAAAATTAGCCTCTTCGATTTGTTTGTGCTCATTTTTATTTAATGGTAATTTCCTGTTATAAATATGACATTTTAGTAATAAAATTGTTTTGTGACCTTTGACCTCATTTTCGGAGGTCAGGATTTGGTCCCAAGGGTCAATAATTATTTGATGTCATCTTCTATTGTAATTCTGTGCATTTTGACACCAAGATCATCTATATACCATATATTGTTGCTGAAATATAATTTTTAGAGATTTGGGCAGGGGTCAATGACCTTTGACCTCTAATAAAAAAAGTTCCCCAACCCCCATCCCTCCTTCCTTTTTTTTGGTAGTTGTCCATACCCATACCCACCAAAATCAGTTGAAATTAGCTTCTTTTAATTTTTTTCACAGATTGGCTCAATATATGGCTAATTTAGGGTTACTATATTGGATCTTCACGCGTAAGAATGAAGAGGTAGCTTTCTAGTAATTTAAAGGTAGGATACACCATTTGTAATTGCTTGAATTATCGGGAAAGGGTGGATTTGGAAGGTTGTTTTTTATATTAAATATCGTGTAACTGACCTGTCTGAAGTTTTACAATCGTGGATGCTGAGAAAATCAAGAAAAATGGCATTTGTTTTTAACTGGCGTCGGGCAGTGGTTTTTATGTTTCTGTTTATTTTGCGATCGCCGTCCGACGATTGTGATTTTTTTTTCTTCAACTTTTGGAACATTTACATGGTATAGTACATGTAGCGCAATAATTTTGCTGGATGCCTACAATAATTATTTACTTTCAAATAGTAAGATATTTCCTAATAATTTAGAAGTAAATTGTTTTGATATCTGCAAATGGTGTGTCTTACCTTTAATATAGCTCTTTGGGCTTGCTAAAACTTGCTTGCTCATGACTGTCTTTGTTTTACACAGAGGGACGAGCGAGTTACTTCGATGCCCAATCAAAGATCAACATTGGCGCCACCAGCTCCGCTTTCAGGCGGAAACGTCGCGCCATCATGTACCCTTTCCAAGGCATCATATCCGGCCTGGCTTACAACGACCTTCGAGTTCTCGACATGGCATCGTCCGGTGACCCCCGAATCACGTTTGACGGCGACGTGTCACTTGTGGCCCCCTATACCATCTGGGAGTACGTGACGGAGCCTTATCCAACGTTGTCACTAACAACCGCCAATGTCACAGAGAGGCCAGCCGAGCCAGAAATTCCTGAACCGGAACCTTCTCCGCACGTCGGTGCCAACAAGACCATGACTGGACCAACTAAGGTTGGTGATGGGTTGTTTCATAGCTGTTTTTTAGCTGCTCGTGAGCAGCTCAAGAAATCACCATGTCCCTCTGTTAGTTTGTAACAATTGCCAGTCTACTGGACGGTGTGTTTCACTCACACAAACGTTGCCAACATTTGCTGACTGCACGAACAAAATTCCATTTCATGTGCCAACAAAATTTCTTGAATAGTGGCAAACGTTGGCGAACATTTTTATTGTTCGCCGGAGTGGAATGCAGCCCATATTCTAATACACAGCACAAAAAGCTCCGGAAAAGTCACGCTCACTGCCGTAGTTTGTGGGCAAAATCCACATCATCTCTCCATGAAAGCAATTTTTAAAGCATTTTTCAACTGGAACCGTATCTCCGCATGTTGGTGCCAACAAGACCACAACTGGACTAAAATAGGTCTAAAATAGAAATCGAAGAGCTGCCCGTTTCACTTTTCAATTGAGCAAAATTTCAAGAGTTGTATTTGAGTCCCTGCAAGTCCTTTCACAATTCAGTCACAAGTCCTTTCATATTAAGTAACTGGATGAACAATGACAAAGAAATGCCTTCGTTAACGGTTTATTTGAATAGCTAGTGATTTGACTTGAGACTGAAGGACATGTGATGAACTTGCAGGGACTTGCAGGGACTTGCAGGGACTCAAATACAACTCTGAGAAATCAAAACAATTTTATCTTAACAGCACGTGAATCCGTTGCATAATCCGCTGCCCACTATACATGTATACTGGCCTTCATATTGCAGGAAAGTAGAGATGAGCAGAAACCACGCTAATCCTTACTAAACTGTGCATCTGTTAGTAATGTCCTGTAAAGATTATCAGTGTGAACAGCTTGTTTGTTTGTTTGTTTGTTTGTGTATTTATTTCTGCAGACTCAGTTACCACTTCTCCCATAGCCTTGTGTGCATTTATCTGCCAGGTTTAACCCCCGAAAACAATTGTTGAATCTTGTTGTGCACATGCACAGTTGGAATATCAAACTGACTTAATAATTGTCATAAAATGCGTTTGGTTGTGGTTTTTTTCTGGGGGTGGGGGTTCTGGAAATGTCATGAAATTTTAATTGACAGTTTCCGTGGGAATTTGTGTGGTTTGTTTGCAGATGGTCATGTCTACTGCAACCACTGATGGAGACATTGATTTTGGTACTGATCCTGATAACATTTTTGTTACCCAGTCCGGGTGTGGCTCGGTGGATGACGAGGACTGCCAAATAGCATCAGGTAAGAAGATGAGGTTTTTTATTCATTACATCAAATCCGCCACATATCTTCAGCTCTTTTCTGAGACCTTAAGACTGTTTTTTTTATTTTTGTATAAAGGTATATTTGGATGTGAGTTAAAGTTAGGGAGAAAATGCATCTTGGTCATAATTTCATTGAGACCTTTTCAGGACTTTTCAGAGATCCAATATTTATTTTTCCATTTTAAATCTAAAAATGTGAGGGGGTCTGGTAAAATGAGACAGAACTGGGCAGAGGTTGAAATGAAGGTTCTCGGGTATTAGAAAAAATAATAATAATCTCTTTACAATGCTGTTTGTTGCGCTTTAGTCAGACAACCCATTAACATGTTATACTAAAATATTGAGAAAAAGGCCTTTGAAGTATAGAGTTTTGTACATGTGATATGAAAAAAATGTGTTTTCCCTTATAACACTTTTATCTACTACCGGTACTTCCATACTGTTTTTTTAGAAACATGCCAAAGATAACAAATATCAATAAATCTGCAAATATAATAAAGTCACCCATTATTTTATAACTTTGCAGTTTTCTCCACTATGCCCTGTGCCCAGTTCCGTCTCATTTTGCCAGATGTATTTTTTTTTAATCCAACATTAAAACAAATTCTGTTTCATATGTTCAATCAAAAAACATTTAACCAGTTCGCGCCGGGAATATTTAACATTACTGAGCCGAAGCGCGGTATTATTTTTAACAAAACTTGATCCGAGGCGGGTTCAGGCCGATAGTACCGGGAAGAACAACCACGCATTTCCGGCCTTGCTCGCTGCTTACAGACATTTCTGGCCTTGCTCGTGACGTGTTTATGCGTCTTGAATCTGGGGAAACGTCCTCCGGCGCAAACTGGTTAATGGAGTGTCTTTACAAGTATTTGTGTAATTTCTCAGAAAAAGCCTTCACTGCATGATGTATGTCATTACGCATGGCATTGTACATGTACATCCATTATGTGTACCACCCCGTTTGGAAGGCTGGTGTCATCAGATTTAATGGCATAATAAACCGTGTTATTAAGTTGGGGAATAAGACCAATATGACTATGGCCAATGAGTAATATGAAACTCAAAAGTAGTTTCAGGTATTACATAGTGAACATTTTCAGCAAAGAAGGCTGTCTCTTCTCGAAAAAGAACAATCTACTGAAAAATCTATTTTAAAATCACAGGCGTGTAGAAAAACCCAAACTTTGACTTTTCTAGACATGCAATTTTTCTAGGTACTTGGTACTTGGTGCAGTGAGATTCAGGCGTGCAACTATTCGCACTTCTCGGAAAGCTTTAGGCAAGCGACAGCGTGGGGGTGCGATCGCAGGCAAGCCTCAAATCAGGACATCTTACATATTCAAGTTTACGTCATTTCAATCATTACGTTTTTGTGCACATTATGCGATTATGGAGAAGTCTGCCATTTACAGCATTAATGTTATTAAGACATTGCGCACGTTTTGCTTCTTAAGTTTGGCAAGTCAAGATGGTTGAGTGTTTTAAAGCATTAAAGATTTTGAATAAGTTTTGCAACTATTCAAAAAGTAATCAACCAAAATACTGTTGAAATGCGTTATGT
Source organism: Crossaster papposus (assembly GCA_037893245.1). NCBI lineage: Eukaryota > Metazoa > Echinodermata > Asteroidea > Velatida > Solasteridae > Crossaster > Crossaster papposus. Next base: position 243,854 of record JBAIAA010000949.1, read on the forward strand.
AGAAAGATTAATGATTCTAACTCCCTGTAAAATTATTCCGTCTGGCATCTTCATTTTGAAGGAAATAACAAAATAATGTCAATAATTGGTGATTTGCGCAAATAGTGCACGCAAGTGTTCGAACGACACGCGGCGCGCACGTTGGCATTACATTGGTCAGTTGCAGTGCGTGACATGCGAGTAGCTGCAATCCGCTGGCTGAGAGCGCGTTCTTAATGCAGATTGTGGTCACAATTCAAATTGTAACTCGGCAGTTATGCTATTGTTTTTTTCGCGATCGCCCACCAGCAATATGTGCATGTAAGCAAAATGAAAAATAACCCACTCATTTACCGATTTAACTTTTCAACTTGGGACATGTTGGTTTCGATAGCAATATAAACATGGATGCGCCCAGCATGCTACATTTTGTTCGGCAATTTAGCTCTCTAGTTATTTTACATAGCTAGCTGTGTGTCATATACTGCACCTTATACCCTCCCTCTATGAGAGCAGATCACTGCATTGCTGGGTACATGCCAAATCACTGCCGCTGTACTGTGTGCACTGAAGGATTAGGCCTATACACAGGTTTGTTTGGGTGTGTGAGCATGTTGAAGTGCGTTGGAGGTTAAAGAAGAAAATACAATATATCTTTTGTTGTCTGCATTTTCTAATTTGCTGTTTCTTCTTCCTCTTTGCAATTTTCTTTGATTTCCAGTAACCAAAGGTAAACATCACTTCTGCATTTGTTTTTCGTTGCTATGCAGTGTCACCGTTTCTTTCTGTTTATACATGTATTCCGTTTTTGTGATTGTAATTTTCTTTAACTACAGAATGCTGTAATGTTTTGGGGTTACAAACATAACTATATTTCAACGCATGGATTTGATATTCTGATACATTTTATGTATTTATTCTAATCTTTAAAGAGGGTAGTCCTTTTCAGTTGACAAACTGCTGTCCAAAGGAGTCCTCTAATAATATTCGGTGTTATCTGAAGGCGTGCAATTATTTTTTTACAAACTTACATACATTGGGAGGCAAAAAGTCCAAAGACATTTGATAATTTGTCTGTGTTCTCAAAAAAACATATGAAGCACGATATGTGGCAGAGAACCCCCCCCCCCCCCCCCCCCCTCCTCCTCCCCCCTCCTTTGTGTTGACCATTGTGTTCCCGGAATCTCAGGAATTCCTTTTAAGTTTCAAGGGGGGATGGGTTAGGTTACAATAGTGTTGAGTGCGTATAAAGTATAGGGATAAGAGGGGGGTACCCCTCTGCCACATATCGTGCTAGGTATACACAAAAATTACATTAGACAGCCATCTAAGACCTAATGACGTCACGTTTTGTTTACATGTGCGCTTTCCTATAGGCGCCAACGACCCTACTTCGTGTGGCGTCCCAACTTCTCTCCCATAGGAAAGCACATTATAAACAAAGCCGTGTCGTCATTAAGTTTCGGGTCTATTGAATGGATGTCATTTTTAGGATCATTCAAATGAATTGCATTAATGTTTTGCTTTCTGGTATACATGTTGCATTGTCTATACAAATATTATATCTTTGGAATTCTACTAATAATAATTTACTATTCTCCTACTAAAACTTTGGTAACTTGTGTATTTTAGTTGTGTTTTAACTTTATAGAATTTGTTTGTAACCCAAATTTTCTTATATTTTCCTGCACGTAGTCCGTTTATCCAGCACATGTGTTGCTCGATTATTTAAACAATGTATCCTCAATCTGTAATCCAACTCTTGGGTAAAGCTCTGTTACCTTCCCCGAACAGCAAAGACTTCCGGTGATAAATACTAAAACATTTTATAATCGTGTATACAACACCTGAATAAATCCCTGTAGTCTCATTGGTGATCGTTGATCACACGTCATTGCATTTATTTGTCCCTTTGCACGGCGCGGCCGTACCGCAAAAATAGAAGTTCCATTCAACGGTGAATATAATTTCCATTGCACGTTAACACCATTGGTCGCGCTCTGACCAATCAGAGGACGAGGACTTATTCAGGTGTTGTATAAAACAAATAAAGAATGTTTCACGTTCATGAAATGGAAAGAATAATTTCATTTGGTGACGGAAGGAATGTTTCATTCGACTCGGCTTTGTCTCGTGGAATGGAGCATTCCATCTGTGACTTCATGAAATTATTCTTACCATCGCACTCACAAACATTCAGTACATGTACACATGTATTTTTATAATATCCAATATTAACTACTATAGCCCACAAGATTTGTCTCTCATACCCTGAAAATTGCTGGGCTATAGCATCCCATGATCCACTGGCAAGTTTAGAGGGGTGTTCAAACCTTTGCTTTGTCTTCGACTTTGGCTTCGCCTCTGACTTCATGAAATCACTGAAAATTGAAGCTTTGGGGGACATATTAAGCGATATTAAATGTTTCTGAAGCACAGTTTCCGAAGTTGGGAGCCTAAAATCGCCTGAAGCCTAAAACGAAGATGAAGCCAGGGATTCGAGAGTCATATCTCTCAACCATACACATAGTCTATGGGCATCTGCCACTATGACCACACCTCAAACTTGTCCCTACAAACCATTCCTTGATTTATGGACATCAGTTATGCGGAATAATTTAACAATTATTGACTGCTGTGATGTGGGATAAATTACGTTGTACACACCAGAGGGACGCATAGCACCCGAGGTGAAGCCGAGGGGGTTATGCGTCCCCAAAGGGTGTTCAAAACATCTGTCTTTATGTCTGTCTTAGGTTCACTGCCCAGTGAGCTCGTGTGAGCAGGCCATGTATTAGGCAGAATTGGTGTAAAAAAGATCGAACGTATTTATTTTTTTAAACGTCAGGCGTTTTTTACAACTAGGATGCTTTCCTAATTGAACGCTTTCCCTATACGGATGCTTTCCTTGTCTCGCACCATTCCGTGGCCCATGGGCATCGTATACCCTGAATTATAGCCTATTCCTGCCCTGAGCCATATCCATGCTTCATGGGCATCTTCAACAGTAACCACACCCTATGCTTGTCCCACACCATCCCATGATCGACCCGTTGACATCACATACCCTGAATCATAGCCCATCCCTGCCCTGAGCCATACTCATGATTCCATGATTCATGAGCATATTCAACAGTGACTAGGTACTGTGCTGGTATCTCACACCATCCCATGATACGGGGGCATCGTATACCCTGGGTTATAGCCTATCCCTCCCCTATCCATGATTCTATGATTCTTGGGCATCTTCAACAGTAACCACACCCTATGCTGGTTCCACACCATCCCGTGATTCACAGGCATCGTATACTCTTAATCATAGCCTATCCCTGCCTTTGTGAGCCACGATTACATGATTCATAGGCATCTAATCAACAATAACCAAACCCTATGCTGGCCCCACACAAGTACACCATCTATGATCCATGGGCATCGTATACCCTGAATCTTAGCTTATCTCTGCCTGGCCTGAGCCATACCCACGATTCATGGGCATATTCAACAGTAACCACAACATGTGCTGATCACGCACTATTCCACGATCCATCGGCATTGGTTATTGTGAATCATATGTCATTCCTCTCCTGAGTAATGCCCATATAATCCATAGCATCTTCAACTGTGACCACACCCTATATACATGCTGGCCCCATCTCATGATCTAGCATCGTCTATCATAACCCCACCCCATGGTTCTACCCAATCCCATACGATTTATGTGCTTCATATATCCAGAATCATAAATGTACGCTACCCCTATCCTCGGCTAGTATCAGCTATACCCATAATCTATAGCCATGTTCCCATTGGACTTTTGGGGGCAATCTGTAGAATTTGTGTAGAATTTAATTCACTGGGGACTTGCGGCAGACTGACGTCCTCGTCAACTTACCGCGACGGTGATGTAAAACTACCAGGCCGAAAGTGTTCACGGAAGATTCTTATGCAGCCGCGGAAAGTTATCAGTGCCAGCAATCTGAGACATTCTGCCAGCTTCGCAAGGCGAATAATAAGCATTATGTCACGTTAAAACAAAGTAGGAGTAGGAACGCACGGTATAATTAAGCTAAGGTACTACATGTAGTAAGTTGCGGTAAGTTTGTGTGAGGCCGTGGAAGACAAATTCCAATGGGAACACGGCTAAACGTTATCGTCCACTGTCAGGACTGTACCACACATTCTATTCTGGTCCCACACCATCCAATGATCAATGGGCATCGATTATGCTGAGGCATAGGCTATCCCCCGTTCTGAGCCATACCTATCACCCGTTCTGAGCCATACCTATCACCCGTAGACGTATTCGTTTATGACACACTTCATGGTGGTCACACCCCCTCGCCTGATTTATAGGCATAATTTATCCTGAATCGTGCTTTTCCTATCTTGAACAATACCCATAGTCCGTGGGCATCTTCCACTATAACCACACCCTTTGCTGGTCCAATACTGTCCCACGATATCATCTACACCTCACGCTGGGTATTTACTCCGATGGTCCCTCGTGAAAAATGTATCCTGTCCTAATATTCTTTTTAGTAAGTCAGTTAATATATCGTATGTCATTCTTTTTCTAACTGTTCGTCTAAAACGCCAACAAGAAAAAATACCCTGAAGCTCTAATGCTCGTATAAATAACAACTAACATTTATTTCCCATAATTTGCATTCTCTTCCCTTGTACCTTAATTTTGTTAAGTTACACTTCGAACCACTCTGGTATCAATTTCGTGTTTTGTGTGAGTCTGTATAATGTACGAATCGTCCATGCTCACTGTGCACCTCGATCTAAACAAAAGTTCACTTGATGCAAAAAGATGTTACGGATTGTGGACGTGCACACGTCCACAGTCCGTTTTACCCATTCTGAAAAAGAACTTTAAAGGAAAAATGGGGTTAGTTATCTGTAGGGAAATGAAAGGGCCCAGATTCCAAATTTGAGGTTGAAAGAAAAATTCTGGAAGCGTATTTAACCAACGCTTTCTTAACTACACGAAGACATGGGAATGTCCACAGTGCGTATGGAAGGTACAAGTGCGTCAAAAATGCTATACCCTGTAGAGACCTGAACACAATGGAGACAAAGAGATTGACAAGTCTCCACAACGTTTCACAAAAAAGATTCTTGGATTTTAACTCAAAAACTAGGAATTGCAAAGGTATGTTTATCCATTGCAAATTAAAGTACGAGGTCGAAGGGATATTGGGTTAAGGTTACAGCCTAGCAAATTAATTCGTTAATTTAGGAGCACTTTGAAAATAATGTGTACATGCGAACAAAGCGATGTCTCCACAGGGATTAACAAATCGGAATCTGTGTATGTATGTGCAGTATCTTGATGATTCTCAATGAGAGAAACAGGAATGAACGTCGTGTTCTTTCTCCTCAGGAGATGGTGCAATATTTACTCCCGTTGACGAGATGGAATCCACAACAGCACCTAGTATCACCACACCGAGTCCGAGCACGGCCGTTCCGATCACTCCATCCCTGGCCATGTCACTACCGGATACCACGGACATGGGAGGCTACTCGGGGAGCCTGTGCAACAACCCCAGCGATCCCGGCTGCGTCTCCGGCGACATGACACCCAGCGTCGCCGCAGACTTAAACTTCACCATGTTCACAAGTCAAACCCCTCCGACACCCGACGTCACCACCCGCACGCCGGCACGGCCGCCTGTCACACGCAAGCCCACCTCCACCCGCAAACCCACCCTTGCGCCTGCCATGCCGGGAGAGAACAAAGGCGACGGGCTCGGCTTCCTTGGCCAAACCTGGCTCGTCATCGGCTTGGTCGCCGCCGGTGCTTTGATTTTTCTCCTCCTCGTCATCATTTTGTACAAGTTTAGGAATAGAAACGAGGGCTCCTATCACATTAACGAGAGTAGGAATTACAGCGTCAGTGACGCTACGCGCACGGCATTGCTTCCCTCGCAGCAGCAGCCGCAGCAACAGCCCAACACCAACGGCACGCTGCCAACCAAACCAATCAAACCAAAATTACCACCAGAGTATGCAACTAAAGAATGGTATGTCTGATATTTACTGTCTAGTTCCATAGCAATTGATTCTCTAAACTTAATTGTATTTGTTTAAGCAAGTGGTATATGCATATGTTAAGAGAATAAATATGTGCTGCCAGGTTTTAAACAGGATGTTTCAAACCAATGGACGTGATAATGGCTCAAGCAAAAGGCAAGGGTTGTTATCTGCGCCAACCAGTTTTAAATGTGCTTGTTTAAGACCAGCCAAGCACATACTTATACACATTAATAAATACCTCTTGGTTAGAATTCAAAACAAGTAAAACAAAAATATGCATTTCCAGTGATTTTGTTTATTACTTCATGATTTTTTTTAAACACCCCTCTAGCTATATTTATGGTATATGTGCCTAGCCTCAAACAGTTTTAAACAACTCTTGTAAACTACTGCTTATTTGGAGATTGGCACGTGCGTACCGCGTACTGCGCGATGTGTTGCAGAAGGCAATGCTGCCGGTGTAGTGTGAATTTCAAACTGAAATCCGGACTCATTGGCAGTATTGCGCATGCTTAATTGGAGATAATTAGGTGAGTGACCGGTCACATGAGAGGGTTTAACCAATAATAGGGAAAAGGGGTCTGATCTTTGTCTGATTTGTATGGTGCAGTGTGAATTACGGAGAATACAGACTGAAACAAACGCATGTTAGTATTGCGCTTACCATATTTTGTGTGACACCACTCAGAAAAAACACCCAGTTTAAACATGAAAGGATCTAGACCCATAATAATGATAATATAGATTTAAATAGTAACTATCCAGTAAATATCCAGTAGCCCGACCAAAGCGCCTACACACAAATTCTGCTCCAAACTAAGTGATAACTAATGAAGTAAATGAGACTTCAGTTCTCTTTTGAAGATGTCCAGGGAGGTTACTTGGCGAAGTGTGGCAGGGAGTTTATTCCAAATGGTAGGTGCTGCTTTGGTAAAGACACGCTGACCATAGCGGACAGTATAAACTCTGGGTTCTGCTAACAAATATGAGCCTGACTATCTGAAAACCCGACCTGTCTGCCTAAGGGAGTTGAGCTCACAGAGATTCCGAGGAGCGCGACCATGCAGGATCTTGAATACAAGAAGGCAGAAGAGCTATCGAAGCCAATGTAGCTCTCTCAAAATAGGTGAAATGTGGAACTATTTTCCACATCGGACAACAACCCGAACAGCAGTATTCAAGGCACGTTGGAAACGAAATATTTGTGTAGCTGGAAGGCCAACGAGCAGTGCATTACAATCCAGTCGTGATGAAACAAAAGCGTGGGTGACCTTTTATGCTGTTTTCCGGGACGGATACTTGTTGATTATCCTTAGTTGCGTAGGTGGAAATTAGTGCTTTTGCACAAGCTTGAAATGTGCGCTTCTATACTGAACATACGGTAGAACACGACTCCCAGATTGTAAGCACAGTTTAAGACTGATAATTAACCCATGGCCAGTGATGCTTAGGTGTGGAGAGATGAAATCTGAATGATGTCGAGATTCAAGTACAATAATCTGTGTTTTTCAGCATTGAGATGCAGAGAATTGTGACTCATCCATGACTGGAAGTGGCAGAGACAGTTTCGCACCAGGTTGCAGGATGTGATATCAGCACCAGGCGAAAAGGGCCAGATAAAGCTGGATGTCATCAGCGTAGAAGAGGAACTGGACATTGTGATATCTGGCAATGTCACCTAATGGTAGTGTGTATGTTGTGAAGAGAACAGGGCCCAGGACAGAGCCCTGTGGGACCACAGTAAAGGGACTGGCGATCAGATAATTATTGTGTCACCAATTAATACTATTTGAGCTCTGTCTTCAAGCTAAGACTTGATCGAGCTAGGCCAGTGATGCCAAGCCTGTTATCTAGAAGCTGATGATCTACCGTATCGAAGGCGGCATATAAATCAAGCAGGATCAGAAGAACCATCTGACTATTATTAATGGCTTGAAAGATATCTTTTTAAACTCTGACAAAAGCAGTCTCCACGCTGTATCCGTGTCTGTATGCGGACTGCCTATCCTCCAGGAGATTTTCGTCCTCTAAGTAACTAGTAAGTTGGCGTAGGACAACTCTCTCCAAAACTTTGGAAACAAATGGCAGTGTTGAAACAGGTCTGTAGTTGCACATCTTTTTGGATCAATGCTCTTTTTCTTCAGTAAAGGTGTCACATAAGCCAACTTATATTCTGTGGGCACCTCGTCCCTTTGTAGTGAGGAATTAATGATGAACCTGATATACCAAGGGCAAAATACATTACCAACTGCTTCACCGTCCACGTTGGAACCGGATCAAGTCGCCAAGTGGTGTTCGGAGAGTGGGCTATGATTTGAACAACGTCATCAACGGTGACGGGGTCAAATGTTGTCAAGTTGGCAGAAACATTGGCAGGTGGCTCACAGGGGTCAGCCGTAGCTACAAGTGTTCTAGTAGATTCACGAGCTGTGTGGATATTATGTACAAAGAAGACAGATATTCGCTAGATCCAAGTCACTAGAGCTAGATGGTAAAGTAGCATTCTTTGAAATGCCAAGGAGATACTTGATGGTCTTGAATAATCAATGGCAATGGCATTGAAGTTAAACTTTGATATTTCTTGTTTATACAAGAAAAGAAATAAGTTAGTTTTGTAGAGCCTAAAGCTACACGGTTGTTGTGAGCTAGTGAGCTAGTGAGCTAGAGGGTGACATTATGCAACCCAACCCCCACCCCAGCAAATGGCAGTCTGGTTCCGCCCCTGGCACTATACTAAATATTAGAATACCAAATATTACCGAATAACCAGTAAGCCAGTTTGGCATTTCAACTGCGTATGCGCACAACAAGATTTGTTTTCATCATGAGATAAATGCGGCAGACAAATGCACACAGGGCTATGGGGGACGTGGTAACTGAATTCGTATTCTGTGCAATTTGCCATGTGAACGATTTTTGTTCAAACGAAAGTTCGGGCACACAACACACCTTAAAACACTTAGCTGTCGAAACATTTTTGTTTTAAACTGTTACTTCAGAACATGAGATCTCTGTAAATTTGCTAGTACCCGCTATGCATACAATGACATATTTTTCTCTAAAGAATTTTGTCAAATCTTGTTGTGCATTTGCGCATATAGAAAACTGAACTGGCTTGTAGGAATTTATTCATGGAAAATGACTGAATCAGAATGAATTAATTTACGTACTTGCCAGGTAACACCAAATTAGTTTTTAATAAACAAATAAACAGTGGATTTACTGGATTTGAGGGTGCCAATAACATGTTTGTGTATACTGATAGAGAATTTAGAAACACAATTGTATACAAGTATATACCTATATATATATTTAAAAACTGCCGGTTCAGTGTGAGACGAGTTTGGAGATTTGTTGGATCACAATTCCTATGCCATTATGATTAATTTTAATAACATTTTGTTTAAAATGTGTATTTTGAATTTAAAAACTTGAAAAAAAATATGTAAATATGTCAACTATTCTATGTTCAGAAAAAAATATGTGTTGTACTTCATACATGTAATTCTATATATTTCAGCTTAAATTGGTGTTGTGGTCACATACATGTAGAAAGGTATTTTTAAAAACAAGTTGTGTGGATCACTAAATTTGTAGATTATAGTGTGATTGAAACCTATGTAATTGTTGAGGCCTGCTTTGTAAAACAATTTTTGTTAAGTCCCTTTTAACAATTATTTACCAAGTATCTAAACCTTGTATCTAAAGTAGTGGTTGTTTCTTATTAATTCAAACAACTGACCAGCTGTACATACAATCTACAATTTTACCCCCAAAAAGTAAGGAAAAAATGTTCTGGTTGTGATTATGTGTGATGAATGTGTTTTGCACGTTGTGCATTTATGAAATGTCCATCTGACTCTTTTTAAATAACTACAAATTGAAATGGTGAATGGTTGTGTGGATGTTTATATCATACTTTTGAATACTCTTTCCGATTAACATCATTAACATTCAAAATGCGTTTTGTAGTCTAATTGGGCACAATGCCCCTATATTGTTTGTATTTTTGTTGTATTTTTGTTGTATTTTTTTGGGGGGAGGGGGAAGTTATTACAACTTTCACAGGTCATCACAAGGCACATTACAGCTTGATTGAGCTCTTCTATTTCCTGTTAAAGTTTGGAGGCTAACTTTTTACTTTTTCTGTGGATTTCGTTTTTTAACCCTCCAAGGATTATCACCCCTTATATCGATCATGTTCGCCATTTTTAATTTAGTTAATAAAGGCGAAGTGAAAAATGTGTCCCAACAGTATTACATTTCATCTAAAACACTAACGTTTTTTATTATTGTTTTCAAGTTTGATACCCTAAACCATCATGCTCATTATGATAATTTTTATATCCATTATTTGGAGATGATCAGATGTTAATATTACTCTCATTTTTTAATACAGACGAAAGTGGTTAATGTTAAAAGATATTGTAGAATTACATTTTAAATTTTGCACGGCAAACTAGATACAAAGGAAAGCCATTTGAGTAATTGAATAGATCTGAGTTCACGGTCCATTTTTAACACCATTGCTATGTACCTGTAGTTGGTGCTAATTTAATCGTAAAGTTATTGATGAAACTGCCTTCAGGTGTTGGAGGTTTACCACATTATTGCTACACTGTATACTTCCACCATTATGCTATGAAATGTACAGCATCCATTCTTTGTAATTAACATGCGGTGTCACACAAATTGATCTATACTGTATCATTAACCGATAATGTAACAACAAACGATAGTGCAGTATCGTTTACTACACTATCGGTCAATTTCTGTTATACATTATCGGTTATAGGACCGATAATGTAATAACAATTGTCCGATAGTGTAGTACATTGTACTACTATCAGTCAATTTTGGTGTTATATTATCGGTTTAGTGATACACCAGTATCGGTCAATTTGTGCGACATAAATTTTTAACAGTCTTTATAATTATTCTGATTTCTGTCTCTTTGTATATTGCTTAAAATTAACGGTTTTTATTTAAGTTCCAACAAAGTAGTGTAAGGCCTATATAGAAATATTTCAAATGCCAATTGGAAATTCAGCTATTATGCTGGTCGTGTTTGCTAGTTATTAGGTAGAGACGAGATATTAGCCCAGTACGAGTATTACACATAACGTAGTGTAATTATATCTATGCATTCCAAATTTAATATGTAGAGTAATCATAGAATTATGAAAATAATGTATCCGATGGATTTTGCGGTAAAGTTTCAAAGGCCAAAATGGTGTTGAAGGTTTTCAAACATCTATCAAATGACTATAGACAAGCAACTGGTCCAAAACGCAAGCAAACTTCTGTTCAATTATTAACGAAGGGCTATTCAATCGAAGTCTGTGTTCACACAACTGGGGTCTAATTCATGAAACCGTACAAACTTATTAGCAGCCAAAAAGAAGTGGGATACTAAAACACCTAGTAGTTTACTAGGGAGTTGACAACTACATTTTCGAAACCTTACCAATACTAAGAAACTGGCTAACTAGTTATATATACACTAGGAGAATAATTTTTTTGGTAGAGTGGGCATGTATGGAATGTCATGATAATATATACAATAGTGCGACAGGTGTATTATGCTAATCCATATCGTGGATTAGCGTAGCAGGACAAAGTGTTACCAATTCCATGATTCTTCTGGCCATGTCGGCCCGTCATTGGTCAGTGATAAAATGATATATAGTTGCTAACTAGTGACTTAGATTAACCCTGGATCAACTATAACTTCAGTAAGTACATTATAATAATAATAACATTTGGGAGACCTCTCCATAATGACATTTTCCATTCTTTATTGTAACCTAACCCGTTTTTACCTAGAGCTTTCCCCACGAAATTTCATATTTATGCATTTTGGACCCTACTCTATTGATCTGGACTGTTAAATGTTTAAAATGTATCTCCTTCCTGTAGTTGGAACGTTAGGGAGACCTCGAAATGTCTCCCTAATGACCATGGTCTCCCTAATGTTAAAATTACGCAAAATGGTCTCCCAAAGGGTACTTATTCCAAGATATAACTAACGCTATATGTTTCATGATTACCAATTTGTTATCAACTAGGCTTAGTAAGCAACTATGGGCTTAGTAAGGTTTCATGAATATGACCCAAGTATGCGCCTGAATTAGCCCATTCCTTGATGTAACAAACCTAATACAACTTTCCATTTCACAAAGGACAGTTGGTTATAGTCAGTCAGTCAGTTAGGTACAAAGATGGCATTATGCTGATCCTTAGGACCAGCAGAAATAACAGGCTTTCAAGTGTTCCTACTTTTTTACCTTGCTACTATTCCTACTTTTTTCTTGAAAATCCCACAGCTGAGAAAAATGAAATCTCATTGTATATCTTTCATAGGTGTTACACACTGTCACATTAATGGGCTTGGGCACGGGAATAAAACTGTACATACAGTAGCTTTAGTTGAGGATGGAGCATAAGTGTTGTGAGTAGGCTGGTGATGTGGACATGGGCGAGTATCACTGAAAACTATTACACCGAAAGCCCGCAAAAGTTCTACTTTTATCTTGCTTTATCCTCGATATCAAAGTCCTATTTTTGTCCTGCCATTTAGAAAATCTGTATTCTATCTTTCTCTTACACTTACATCTGGGTCTGTTGGAAAGCCTGAAATAATGCCAATCGTGTATCAGGAAGAGTGTATACGCGCCGTTAGGTGCATTGATGAGACGGACTTCAGTGTTGGATAATTCGGTGCATTCTCTTTAGTGACTCTGAAAGTTACAGGCAATAGTTGATTGCCTCACTAATAGTTTGTCTCCACAAGACAATGTTTCACAAGTAAAACATTATGATAAATTTATCAGTCGATTCTATAAAAGGTGTGTGCAACTTCTATTTATATAAGGAAAGAAAAAAAGTATTTTAAGGATAACAAAAAAAAGATACAGTTACAGTATGACGTACTGCGGTACGGGGTACGGTGAAAGTGGAGCTACAGCATTGCTGCGGAAGGATAATTAGAAAACGCAGAGAATTGCGATATTCTAAAGTGTGAAGTGATCTGTTCCGAAATTGTAATAATTCCATTATTGAAATCGAGAGGGAATAGTTTATACACATTATTAAAAGGATGGTATTTATATGCAGGGTATTAAGTTTTTTATGTATATAAAATTAGTTTCAGAAGGGACGAGATGTTAGTTTCGGAATCGAACTAACACAGCCGCCCTGGAACATGTTATGTTGCTGTATTCATTCTGCAAATTTCCAAGTGGGATTTTTGCTTGCTTTCTTGAAAAAGCTTTCTTTCCTGAGCTTGAATAACAAATCCTATCAATGTTCTTAAATCCCATTTCTGTAATTATCTGCACAATACGGGTGTTGAATAGCAACTGTTTACGGCGTAGTTGGGCATGATGGAAACCTTGTACGTACAGACATGATTCAACTGTCTGTGTAGTTATTAATTTCCTAATGGTCTATACTCGTAGTTCTTATTTTTGGGTTAATACTATAATTAGTATACTAGTAACATTGTTGGTTCTAATATAAAGCCATATTCATGCCAGACATTTTCTTCGTGTCATATTTTTATTTTGTATATCAAGGTATTGTAATTGAAAACAAAATTACGTTCTCATTGACGTGTGTGCTATTTATAAAGATGTTTTTACTTAGGACTTTTGTTTAATTGATACAATTATAGATCTCGGTCATTATCTGTTTAATGTTCAATTTTAGGGCTGAATCTTACAGCAATGTAGGTGTTAGTTTTAGCCACTTTTATTGATAATGGTCTTTGTATACTGAACAATCGTTTTGTTTAAGCCAGTGCGGCTGAATTTCGTAGATCACACAAAGAGAACAGGTACAACACTGTGTAGACTTTAAAGACACCATTTTATTTATTGACGCCGGTATTAATTGATACAGTGCATGATACGTACTTATGTTAGTAAACATTTGAACATCATTTTTAATTGGGAGTCGCCTAATCGTAACAAAATATTTCCCCCCAAAATGTGCAAATTTGTTTGAGGCGGGTACTTTTATTTAATTATCAATTTTTTGCAAGTTGCATATTTAAGATATATTTTATTAGATTTCTGTTTACATTTTGCTGACTATAGTTGTTTTTGTTAACCGCAGGTCGACATGTATTATGACTGTTTTCTATACACGTATGTTAGTCTCTTTGGTGTTATTCACTATTCAGCTGTTTTATTGGATGTCTTTCAGTTTAATGGTCAACCATTTATACCTTATGTTCTAGAAAACTTCTCCGTGTGATATCACACTGTTGTCCTGTACATGTACACTAGTGTCGCCCAGAACAGGCACCAGCAAGCCAGCAATAAATGTCACCAAGAAAACGATCGTAATATCCGAGTGACCCTTTTTATATTTGAAATCGTTGAGGCATTTGAGACGCTTGGTGGCAGCAAACTCACAAGTCCTTTCGTTTTGGGTCGTTTTTGAGCATGCGCACATTAATTAAAACGTGACGGAAACCACGGGCAGTTTTTTCAAAACCTTAGCTTTGTCTCCGGCTTTGGCTTCGCCTCCAACTAATAACTGAGAACATGCGGAGAAGCAAACCAAATGGAAATATTCGAACTTTTGCTTTATATTCACCGCGGGAGCTGGGGTTCCCGTGGTTAGGATCCTAAATCGAGTTGGCCTAAAAGTCTGGTCAATTATACGTTAAGACCTAGAACTAATTGCAATAGAAATCATTCAAATAAATAAACAAACAACATTGAATAATCTAATGTTAAATGAAAGGTTGCTTTTTCAAGCACTTCTTGGAGATTAACATTCAGGATTTTGCATAAACATGCATATGCATAGGTTTAACACACTGACTACTTCGCGTTGCATCTGGTTTCGATGCAAATGTACATGTGTACTGTAGAAGTATCCCTATAGAAGCAGGTTTGTATTGATTATGTTGATGTTAAATGATCAACCAATAAGATAATCTCTATAGAGCATGTGCCCTCTGTTTACATCTATATTCAAATGTGCCTGGCAATATGCGCACACATCGTGTTTTGCATAAAATATTGTTGAAGGAGTGACGCCACAGGTCAGACCACCTTTAAATGATGTGACCTCTGATGTCGCCTCTTAACCAAATTTATGTAAAACACGATGCGTGCGCATATTGCCGGGCACATTTGAATGTAAACACGTGACGTCAGAGGGCACATCGTCTATGGATTATTGTCACTTTTGAAACTGGATCTACCACCATTGAAATGACAATAACTCCGCTCCGCAACATGATCGCATCTCGACCATTGAGGTGTCAAAATACGCAGAACAAAATTATGCACTGGGCTGTTTTCTTCGATTAATCCGTACTTTTTTGGGCCGTTAATTATTTGATCATTTTTAAGTGTCTCGATACTTTTTGTTTGAGTTTACATGTACAGTACATGTACATACTACAAGTACATTGTAGTACCATTAGTGTTCTTTGGTTTTAGACGGTTTCATACGACATGGTAGACGGCGTACGTCTCCTATCCAATCAAAAGCTGTGCAAAACAATACGGCCCTCCCAATCGTTGGCCAGATGACGACCGGCCGTCACATTAGGCTTTTGTTATTAGTAAGCAAAGATAATGTTACATATTCAGCATGAATTATTATATTTAAATTAAGGAAGCTTTTTCTGCGGTTTGTTATAACAGCAATGTAGGCTACGGGGGACTAAAGATGCTCATCTAGACGTGGAATTTCTCATCTTTGTTCAATTTGTATGCCTTGTAATATCTCGCCCGTTGGAGTTTAAGTATAGCCTGGACAAACGCGTTGCTACGAGGATAGACCATGCACAGACTTTTTCATTAATATCGGTTTGATAATAGCCACGGTAGGGTAGGATGGGTAGAGATTTAGAGGGGGGGGGGGGGGGGGGGGGGGGGTAGGGTCGGCTTTATTAAACTGTATTACCTGATGACTGCAACATCTATAGTTAATTGCTAATTTTGGGTGGTACTACTAGTGAATAACAAATAACCGCTCAACTTGCTTCCAAGCTCGGCGGTGGGTGCAAAGGATTAATATTCCTGGCCTCTTTCTTTTTGTAATGTAAATGAGCCAACTCTAACGCTCATTTTGATGTATTAGGACTACCTACATTATTATGAGCGAACCCTAATGTACTTTTAATAATATTTCAACAAAGCTTCCTCAATACCGAGAGCTTAATCGTCATTTGGGTGACTGATTGATAGGGCCCTACTACAATATTCACAACTTGGAACACAAACGGAGCGGAAATTGTTCAGCTTGTCAAAGAGACAAAAGGCACAGTTCGTTTCATTGGTGGCTTTTAGCTTGATTGAACTAGGAACAAATACAGGTAATATTTTATTTAGTTGCTATAGGGATTTCGGTAATGATCGCCACGTCAAATGTTCACAATAAATCTTACAATTCTGCGTACGAATAGTACAAAGACCGCAATTACTGTGTAAGTGTATTGTGTTTTCGGGGGGAAATAGAATGGAAGTAAATATATTTTCATTTGTTTTGATGCTACAAAATGAGTCAAAGTGTTAAATAGAATGTTTAACAACAAGGCCTACTGCGTTGACGTTTTGCTCAATTGATATTACGTTTTCTGTTTAGGAGAAAAAGAAAACATAATGCACATTTTTGGGTCTTGTGAGTTTTCTTTCCTGACGCATGGTTCCAAACCATTTCTGGTGAAATTAATAAAATTAACATTAATTCATGTATAAAGAGCAAAAATGACAATGTTTTCAATACTTTTTGCTTTAAAGGTTTCACACCATTTGCAGATATCGAAAGGAAAAAATTACCAAATTATTAAGAAATAGTTTACTTATTTGAGAGTAAATAATGATTGTATGTATCCAGCAAAATGATCGCGCTATATATCCTGTAATTGGACGGCGATCGCAACAAAAACACCAAGAATAACATAAGAGCATCTACCCAACGCCGGTTGAAAACGATTGCATTTGTTCTTGCTTTTCTCAGCATCCATGATTGTAAAACTTTGGACAAGTCAGGTAAACGATATTTAGGCTACTATACTTTACACCCCCCCTCCCAATCCACACAATCATGATAATTCAAGCAATTACCAAGGGTGTGTCCTACCTTTAAAACATCTCACTCGATCATTCTGGCTTGCATCTAGGAGCTAAACCTGTTTAATGTCTTAACATTAATGTTGTAAGAGGCAGGCATCTTAATAAGTGTAATTGCATTTTTCGTTTTCACGAAGAGACTCGCTTTCATATTTATCGAAATGGCGTAAAAGCAGAAAGAGTGTGATTTTTGTTTTCACGAAGGGACGGACATCTTTGCATTTTAGACTCGCTTCCCCTTCTATGACAAATTACACGGCGCTGTGAATTGTAAAAGTAAGTAAAAAGTAAGTAAACTGAAAAATTCGTTTTCACCTTATGTTCTAGAAAACTTCTCCGTGTGATATCACACTGTTGTCCTGTACATGTACACTATTGTCGCCCAGAACAGGCACCAGCAAGCCAGCAATAAATGTCACCAAGAAAACGATCGTAATATCCGAGTGACCCTTTTTATATTTGAAATCGTTCCATGAAACAACGTTGAAACATTTAAGACGCTTGGTGGCAGCAAACTCACAAGTTCTTTCGTTTTAGGTCGTTTTTGAGCATGCGCACATTAATTACAACGTGACGGAAACCACAGGCAGTTTTTTTTCAAAACCTTAGCTTCGTCTCCGGATTTGGCTTCAACTGAGAACATGCGGAGAAGCGAACCAAATGAAAATATTTGAACTTTTGTCTAAATCGAGTTGGCCTAAAAGTCCGGTCAATTATACGTTAAGACCTAGAACTAATTGCAATAGAAATCATTCAATTGCAAACAACATTGAATAATCTAATGTTTTCTATTAAATGAAAGGTTGCTTTTTCAAGCACTTCTTGGAGATTAACATTCAGGAATTTGCATAAACATGCATATGCATAGTTTAACATACTGACTACTTCGCGTTGCATCTGGTTTCGATGCAAATGTACATGTATACTGTAGAAGTATCCCATATAGAAGCAGGTTTGTATTGATTATGTTGATGTTAAATGATCAACCAATAAGATAATCTCTATAGAGCATGTGCCCTCTGCTTACATCTATATTCAAATGTGCCTGGCAATATGCGCACACATCGTGTTTTGCATAAAATATTGTTGAAGGAGTGACGCCACAGGTCAGACCACCTTTAAATGATGTGACCTCTGATGTCGCCTCTTAACCAAATTTATGTAAAACACGATGCGTGCGCATATTGCCGGGCACATTTGAATGTAAACACGTGACGTCAGAGGGCACATCGTCTATAGGGATTATTGTCACTTTTGAAACTGGACCTACGACCATTGAAATGACAATAACTCCGCTCCGCAACATGATCGCATCTCAGCCATTGAGGTGTCAAAATACGCAGAACAAAATTATGCACTGGGCTGTTTTCTTCGATTAATCCGTACTTTTTCGGGCCGTTAATTATTTGATCATTTTTAAGTGTCTCGATACTTTTTGTGTGAGTTTACATGTACAGTACATGTACATACTACAAGTACATTGTAGTACCATTAGTGTTCTTTGGTTTTAGACGGTTTCATACGACATGGTAGACGGCGTACGTCTCCTATCCAATCAAAAGCCGTGCAAAACAATACGGCCCTCCCAATCGTTGGCCAGATGACGACCGGTCGTCACATTAGGCTTTTGTTATTAGTAAGCAAAGATAATGTTACATATTCAGCATGAATTATTATATTTAAATTAAGGAAGCTTTTTCTGCGGCTTGTTATAACAGCAATGTAGGCCGACAGGAGACTAAAGATGTTCATCTAGTCGTAGAATTTCCTCATCTTTGTTCAATTTCTATGCCTTGTAATATCGCGCTTGTAATATATCCGTTGGAGTCGCTACGAGGATAGACCATGCAAAGACATTTCCATTCATAATTGTTTTGATAAAAGACGCGGTGGGGTGAGATGGGTAGAGATTTGGAGGGGGGGGGGGGGGGGGGGGGATAAATTAACTTTCATTACCTGATGACTGCAACATCTATAGTAAATTGCTAATTTTAGGTGGTACTACTAGTGAATAACAAATAACCACTCAACTTGCTTCCAAGCTCGGCGGTGGGTGCAAAGGATTAATATTCCTGGCCTCTTTCTTTTTGTAATGTAAATGAGCCAACTCTAACGCTCATTTTGATGTATTAGGACTACCTACATTATTATGAGCAAACCCTAATGTACTTTTAATAATATTTCAACAAAGCTTCCTCAATACCGAGAGCTTAATCGTCATTTGGGTGACTGATTGATAGGGCCCTACTACAATATTCACAACTTGGAACACAAACGGAGCGGAAATTGTTCAGCTTGTCAAAGAGACAAAAGGCACAGTTCGTTTCATTGGTGGCTTTTAGCTTGATTGAACTAGGAACAAATACAGGTAATATTTTATTTAGTTGCTATAGGGATTTCGGTAATGATCGCCACGTCAAATGTTCACAATAAATCTTACAATTCTGCGTACGAATAGTACAAAGACCGCAATTACTGTGTAAGTGTATTGTGTTTTCGGGGGGAAATAGAATGGAAGTAAATATATTTTCATTTGTTTTGATGCTACAAAATGAGTCAAAGTGTTAAATAGAATGTTTAACAACAAGGCCTACTGCGTTGACGTTTTGCTCAATTGATATTACGTTTTCTGTTTAGGGGAAAAATAAAACATAATGCACATTTTTTGGTCTTGTGAGTTTTCTTTTTTGACGCATGGTTCCAAACCATTTCTGGTGAAATTAATAAAATTAACATTAATTCATGTATAAAGAGCAAAAATGACAATGTTTTCAATACTTTTTGCTTTAAAGGTTTCACACCATTTGCAGATATCGAAAGGAAAAAAATACCAAATTATTAAGAAATATTTTACTTATTTGAGAGTAAATAATGATTGTATGTATCCAGCAAAATGATCGCGCTATATATCCTGTAATTGGACGGCGATCGCAACAAAAACACCAAGAATAACATAAGAGCATCTACCCAACGCCGGTTGAAAACGATTGCATTTGTTCTGCTTTTCTCAGCATCCATGATTGTAAAACTTTGGACAAGTCAGGTAAACGATATTTAGGCTACTATACTTTACACCCCCCCCTCCCAATCCACACAATCATGATAATTCAAGCAATTACCAAGTGTGTGTCCTACCTTTAAAACATCTCACTCGATCATTCTGGCTTGCATCTAGGAGCTAAACCTGTTTAATGTCTTAACATTAATGTTGTAAGAGGCAGGCATCTTAATAAGTGTAATTGCATTTTTCGTTTTCACGAAGAGACTCGCTTTCATATTTATCGAAATGGCGTAAAAGCAGAAAGAGTGTGATTTTTGTTTTCACGAAGGGACGGACATCTTTGCATTTAGACTCGCTTCCCCTCCTATGACAAATTACACGGCGCTGTGAATTGTAAAAGTAAGTAAAAAGTAAGTAAACTGAAACATTCGTTTTCACGAAGAAACGGGTATATTTGCTGATAATTTTAGCTAAGAAACTAATTTTGTTTGCAGTAATCTCAAAACGTTTACATGCCCGTCTTCTAAAACCGGTGGCGTATATTAATGCAAATAAGTTTGAAGGAATTTCAATGTGAACAAAGAAATGAGCAAGGAGGGATTTGAACCTGATACCTCTGGATCAGTGCTCTTCTAACTGAGCTATCTTACCCTATTATGGTGGTCTCCCATAATAAAGCTACCTTAAAGAGATCGTATAATACGTTTGGTAATTGGAACCCATTGTTTGTTTCAATCCTGTATAGTTATAGATATATACCATACAACTAACCTGTACAAATTTCATTTCAAAAGATGGTAGCGATTTGGGGATATTGCCGAAAATCTGGAGCTGTTATGTCCACCCAGGAAGAATAATTTGCATTTGAATACACCATCTTAGAAACGTCACTGCAGTAACGCTTCTCAGATTCAATCTTTTTCCATAACCGCAGTACTTCGAAGTGAACAGTTTCTAAAAATGCATTATACTATCAAAAGCTGCTGTACTTCATACCAATTAAGTTTTTATTGCTATTAATTTGTGGAGTAATTACCAAACGTACACGATCCCTTTAAGTTAAATAAATTAATACATGCTGAATATGTAACATTATCTTTGCCTTACTAATAAAAGTAATAACAAATGCCTAATGTAACCGGTCGTCATCTGGCCAAGGATTGGACGGGGCCCCGCTGAGAAGGCCGTATTGTTTGGCACGGCTTTTGATTGGATAGGAGACGTACACTGTCTATCGTGTCGTATGAAATCGTCTAAAACGAAAGAACACTATTTGTACATGTACAAATGTACGTTTTACCATGTACCAAACGTGTTCAACGACCAGTTAGCTTTGAATGAAGCTGTTGAATTCGCTGCAAAAAACTGGGTATTTAAAGTTAAAAAAAAAGCAACATTTTACCGTTCTTCGTCAGATCTTTGCTCAAATTATCCTGGTCAAATGTGGCAAACATTTTTGTGGTATTTTTTGCAGGTAACAAGCAATTTTCCGCAGATTAAAAACCATTGCCTAGGTTGCCTGACCGGAACAGTGGGTTAGTTATCAGGGTTAGTGACTTGGTAAGTTGGGAATTGACAGTTTAATCGTATGTCTCAAAGGGTTGGTATTTGTTGAGGGTTCCCGTGCACTCTTGACACGGAAGCGTTTTGGGTTAAAAATGTCAGAATCAAGGGAAAAACTCACGCCATCTGGTGTTATGTGGCGTCACATTAAATGTGCAGTTTTTAAGACCCTCTATTATCGTAAGTACAAGTCTGGTATGCAGGTATTGCAGGTTGTGTTATGGGTACAAATTGAGGTTAGCAACCCTAAATTAGCCATATATTGAGCCAATCTGTGAATTTTTTTAAAAGAAGCTAATTTCAACTGATTTTGGTGGGTATGGGTATGGACAAATACCAAAAAAAGAAGGAGGGATAGGGGTTGAGGAATTTTGTGTATTAGAGGTCAAAGGTCATTGACCCCTGCCTAAATAACTAAAAATTATTAATTTCAGCAACAAAATAATATAGATGATCTTGGTGTCAAAATGCACAGAATTACAAAAAAAGATGACATCAAATAATTACTGACCTTTGGGACCAAATCCTGACCTCCAAAAATGAGGTCAAAGGTCAAAACAATTTTATCATTTCGTCGGGTGCCCGGCAGAAGGGCATACGAGCGTTCTGACGCAAACATCACTTTCATAACAATTGCGTTAAAAGGCTCCAATGTTCCCACACACGTACTATGATTCCAATGTTCTCTCACACGTGTCATAAACCGTACACATTTTATATTTGTCACACATCTGAATCACAATTTTTGAGAGCAATTTGTGTTAAGTTCAAGGAGAAATGTTTACAATTCATTAAAATATAGGCAGTTGTTTTGCATATGCCCTTTTGCTGGGAACATTTTGGTGATTACGCGTTTGCGCATAAGGGCATATGCGCATATAACCTTCTGCCAGGCACACGACGATTTATGTTGTTTTATGTTATATGTATATCTCTGGGGTAGTTGTTAATCAACTTTTATCCTATATCACAAGAATTTACATTTTTCTACTTCCAGTGTAATTATGAGCATTTTGACACCAAGATCATACAAGTACCATATGTTGTTGCCGAGATACAATTTATAGTGTTTTAGTCCAGGGTCAATGACCTTTGACCTCTGTTCTTAGAATAAATAATAACTCCCATACCGGCCACGTAAGTTAAAATTAGCCTCTTCGATTTGTTTGTGCTCATTTTTATTTAATGGTAATTTTCCTGTTATAAATATGATATGTGAATAAGATTAATACTGCTGCAAACTGCTTACTGGCTGGAATGACCTGAAATATACAAATCAAATAAGTTAAGAGGGCCTAATATTTCAATCTTAACAAGATCTTCTTCAGAGACTAAATGACTGTGTACAAGAAACAAACATATATAGGGCAATATACAGCATGATGCACATCATAGACGCTGAAAAAACACAAAAGAAAAAAGAACAGAGTTCAATGGAACAAACAACAAAAGGAGGATTAGGCTGAGGGATTAAAGGGTGAGGTCAGTGTGGGTAGGATCAAAGGCGGGGTAGGAACAAAAACAGAAGGGGTAAAGCCACAAGGAAAGGGGTCCAGGGTGGAGATCAAAGGGAAGAACTAACAAAGAAGTATGAATAGGAGTAATGAGGAGGGGGGGGGGGGGGGGTTTGAGGAAAACCACAGAAGTGAGAACAAACAAAAACAAAATTCTGGCAAGGAATGAATCTGAAACAGATGACAAATGGAGAAAAAATAGAAGTTAATCATTTCCTAGTTGGATGTTAAGCCCATGTGGTTGAATAGTCCGAAGACGATTCATCCAGACTTTCTCCCGGCTGAGGCGGACTGAGTCTTTCCGATGGCCAAGTGATTCTATGCCCTGAAGAATCATATCAGAAATGCAATGGTTAGGCTGGTTAAAGTGATGTCCTACAGGGGTATCCAGTTTCTTGGTGTTGACAGTCGATCGATGACCGTAGAAACGCTTTTTTAGGGCATTTTTGGTCTCTCCGACATACTGAACTCCACAAAACCTGCAAGAGATGAGATATATGACATTAGATGTACTGCAAGTGATGTTACCAATAATTCTATGAGTAGTACCAGAAGAGTGGCCAGAAAAGGAGTCAGACTCCTGAATGTGGATCTGGCAGACCACACATCTAGAACTGCACTTGAAAGTTCCGTGCTGGATGGGGGGAGATGCATCCAAGCTGGGAACTTCGGCTCGAACAATGAGGTCTCGTAGATTTTGAGGGCGTCTATAGGCCAATACAGGTCTGTCGGGGATGGCCCGGACAAGGCGATCTGAAGTGTGGAGAATGTGATGGCTGTCGTTGGTGATTTTGCGAAGGGAAGGGAGACTGGGGTGAAAGGTAGTCACCAGGGGGATCATGGGTTTGGCATTAGCCTGGGGGGCCTTTACCTTTAGAGCCAAATTTCTGGTGATTACCTTTCACCCCAGTCTCCCTTCCCTTCGCAAAATCACCAACGACAGCCATCACATTCTCCACACTTCAGATCGCCTTGTCCGGGCCATCCCCGACAGCCCTGTATTGGCCTATAGACGCCCTCAAAATCTACGAGACCTCATTGTTCGAGCCGAAGTTCCCAGCTTGGATGCATCTCCCCCCATCCAGCACGGAACTTTCAAGTGCAGTTCTAGATGTGTGGTCTGCCAGATCCACATTCAGGAGTCTGACTCCTTTTCTGGCCACTCTTCTGGTACTACTCATAGAATTATTGGTAACATCACTTGCAGTACATCTAATGTCATATATCTCATCTCTTGCAGGTTTTGTGGAGTTCAGTATGTCGGAGAGACCAAAAATGCCCTAAAAAGCGTTTCTACGGTCATCGATCGACTGTCAACACCAAGAAACTGGATACCCCTGTATAGGACATCACTTTAACCAGCCTAACCATTGCATTTCTGATTGATTCTTCAGGGCATAGAATCACTTGGCCATCGGAAAGACTCAGTCCGCCTCAGCCGGGAGAAAGTCTGGATGAATCGTCTTCGGACTATTCAACCACATGGGCTTAACATCCAACTAGGAAATGATTAACTTCTATTTTTTCTCCATTTGTCATCTGTTTCAGATTCATTCCTTGCCAGAATTTTGTTTTTGTTTGTTCTCACTTCTCTGGTTTTCCTCAACCCCCCCTCCTCATTACTCCTATTCATACTTCTTTGTTAGTTCTTCCCTTTGATCTCCACCCTGGACCCCTTTCCTTGTGGCTTTACCCTTTCTGTTTTTTTTCCTACCCCGCCTTTGATCCTACCCACACTGACCTCACCCTTTAATCCCTCAGCCTAATCCTCCTTTTGTTGTTTGTTTCATTGAACTCTGTGCTTTTTTCTTTTGTGTTTTTTCAGCGTCCATGATGTGCATCATGCTGTATATTGCCCTATATATGTTTGTTTCTTGTACACAGTCATTTAGTCTCTGAAGAAGATCTTGTTAAGATCGAAATATTAGGCCCTCTTAACTTATTTGATTTGTATATTTCAGGTCATTCCAGCCAGTAAGCAGTTTGCAGCAGTATTAATCTTATTCACATATCATATTTATAACAGGAAAATTACCATTAAATAAAAATGAGCACAAACAAATCGAAGAGGCTAATTTTAACTTACGTGGCCGGTATGGGAGTTATTATTTATTCTAAGAGCAGAGGTCAAAGGTCATTGACCCTGGACTAAAACACTATAAATTGTATCTCGGCAACAACATATGGTACTTGTATGATCTTGGTGTCAAAATGCTCATAATTACACTGGAAGTAGAAAAATGTAAATTCTTGTGATATAGGATAAAAGTTGATTAACAACCACCCCAGAGATATACATATAACATAAAACAACATAAATGATGTCTCTGTTTAAGGAGTGATAAAACATAGTTAGCCTACATGTACCTTGACTAGTTACCCCAGTGAAGTGAGATGTCCCAAATTAAATTAAAGTTTCATATTATTAAGGAGAGGAGTTTGGTGCACCTTGCAGAGAGTCTTGTATACAGCAGAGAGATTCAGCACACTAAGTCGGTATTCGGCGGCTTAATCAAGGCCGAAGTGACTAGATACAAACGTATATGTACCCATTTAAAAGACTTTGAGGAGAGGGTTGAATTCTTCAAAGACAAACTTAAAAAGCGCGGTTACACAAACGAAGACCTAGCCCTCCTTCCTCAAAGGGGCAAGACTTCCGCGGAATCTAAGCGTGAGAAAAAAAACCAAAAAACAATACCCCACTGGTGTTCGTCCTACCATACTACCTACGAGTCGCGCACCCAGCTCTCAAACGGGCCCTCCTCAAACACTGGCACTGGATTAGTGAAAACGAATACCAAAATACACGTATAGGCTATTTGATACCCAACCCACTTGGCATACAAACGGCACAAAAACATAAAATATGAACTTGTTCAATCTAGGACTAAAGCATCTCCACAATCCACCCAAGAGGAAAACAATCTGGATGAGGAGAATGTGCAAATCCTTTTGAAACTATTGGAAGAACAAAACATTGATCGAAGAAATGGATCTCAAGACTAAAACAAAATAAATAAGTCAAGATACCCGCCTTTCGATTAATACCCCCAAAAGCCGGTATGTGTCCTTGCCATCTTTCATATAAACCCACACACAAATAAAAACAAGGAAAAAGAAAAGTAAACTGAAAGAGTGGTGACTGATGAAGTGCATAATATAGCACAGAAAATATGCCCTGCTCCCCTTCCCAAAAAGGAGAAAAAAGGGGACGGCATATTATTACCGGTAATCATCAATCATTGAGTAAACTAAAAACAACAGACCACTGTTGCAATACACAAACCAGTCATTGCGTCGCCAAAACTATAGACAGTGTTTGAAACTCCCGCTTTTAGGGAATATCTAACCCAATTGGCCTGCAGACGTTTTGATGTATTTTCCCGTCCATGAACTCCAACCACTGACTGTCATCTTGCAGAGATAATGTGGCTAGAACTGACCCCCCCCCCCCCCCCCCCCAGATTAGTCTTGGTGCAAGACGTCCCTGTTTCCACAAATTTCCGCTAATAGAGGGCGCTATCACTCCACCAACCGCTATCACCCACGAACCTATCACAGGAACGATAGCGGTTCGTGGGTGATAGCGGTTGGTGGAGTGATAGCGCCCTCTATTAGCGGACATTTGTGGAAATACAAAACAGGGACGTCTTGCACCAAGGCTACCCCCAGATGCGTGTCATGCGTGATTGAAACTTGTACACGTAACCACACCCCCCCCCCCCCCCCCCCCCCCCCCGCTCCATTTCTACCGACTGCAATTTCGCAGAAAAAATGTGGCCAGAACTGACCTCCCAGAAGCGTATTTATCACTAAGAAACAAACTTATATTAAGAATTACGCTCTGGGCAATATCATAAATATACAGATTTATCTCTGCAGACCAGCAAAAAACATAAAATCCTATGATACTTCACGCAGCGGAAACGATGACAACTGTGACAACTCCCATAAACACCCTCCCCTTCCCATAGTAGAATGAGTTCTGATTCAATGCAGCTAACTCTGGGATTGATCAAACAAACAACAACAAATAAACTGATTATTTCGTGAAGTATGCCTGCATAAACCGGTTTCCCTTTGCTATTGTCTTACAGAAAAAGAAAAATATATACATAACCCAGCGTTACACGTCCTTCAATTTAATGTCTTTCCCAATTGACCGATAATCGTTCTAATAATTAAAAAAAAACGTGAGCCGCATGTATGACTACGCTCCTTCCCAATAAAAACAACAAAATGGCCTGTTACCATGGTAACAGGCCACTTGCCTACTAAGTCCTTTCAAAATGCCGAGGATAATGTTTACGGGGACCAACTCTTACCACTTTCGACTCACGGCCCTCATTTACATAAATTATCTTTTTTTCGGGTGAGAAGGTATATATACGGTTGCGGCGCTCTCATAGGACAAGCTAGACAGACGAGGTTCGTAGCGAATAGTAGGATCAATTAGTTTCCCTCCGGAGCACAGTGTCTAGTGTCTGCAGATCTCTGCCGGACGAACGCGGATTCATCCCGGGAACAACTGGTTGGATTCACCGTCATCCAAATCGGTGAGTCAAAAGGCTTGTAATTAATAATACTGAGAAACCCAATGTGTTTGATTTTTCCCCAAGGTCGGTTGCTAATAAAACAGTTTATTTAGGGATACACTGTTGCAAATCGCAGCTTAGCGTTTTTTTTAGACAGCATATAAATTGTTTTTTGAGGTTTCGAATAGGACATCTAAGAACAACTTTTTATCACGGAATAGTTCCTATCTACATTTTATTTCATTTGCAGGTGGATAATAATCAAGGTTTTCCCAGTTCTTTTAACACTGATGTCACAGACCTTTTTGATAACGACATCTTAATTTCGTTTCCGAATTGTCTAGCACAATTCTCACTTTTATTAAAGAAATATTAACCAGATTCAAAACGGATGACGCATAAACACGCCAAGTTCAAGTTCGGAAATGTATGTCAGCAGCGAGCAAGGCCGGAAATGCGTGGGTGTGCTTCCCGGCACTATCAGCCTGAACACGCTTCGGATCGAGTTTCGTTACAAATAATCCCGCCCCTCGGCTCGGCGATGTTAAAATAATCCCGGCGCGAACTGGTTAACAGAGGTGCAGTATAAGTGCATGTTGTGAGCAGGCTTTTTGACACAAGATTCTTAGCCACGGCAATGGCATTGTTCTTAAAAGGCATCTATGGTACGGTTTCTTTTCGAGTTGGGTACATTATATATTGGTCCGAGTTAGATACATTGAATATTAGTCCCAATAATGTTAATTAGTCATATAAGGCATTGTTTTAACTATAGGTTTTCCCGGACGATATCGCAAAATGTGCACATAATTTTGTAACTGGTGCATTCGTTTTCGTGCGAAATAGTATGAACGTTCACATTCCCGTTTTCTATTTAACAATTGAGAATTCGTTTTTGCATAATGGTGCATCCAGTCGTAAAAAATCAGCACACGATTTCCCGAATGTGCACTGAATTTAGTATATTGATAATTCATTTTCGCGCGAATTTGAATGCACACCCGCAATCATGTTTTTCTTTTAATTTATCAACAATCAATTTCGCTAAATGTGCAGCCGATTTTCTACGCATTAACGACTGGTCAAGCATTGTAATCCATTTTTTGTGTTATCACAAGTAACATATGGGGAATTAAACCAGGTGGCCTCGTCTTTGAAACTACCAAATAAATGCAATATAAACCCCTAAGTTGAAGAACAAAAATCTGTATTTGCTCAGCATTTGCCACAACCGCATCATATAGCTAGATTGTACTTTATGCCCCTAAAATGTTAAATAATGGCTGCAAGAGGGAGATACAGACGAGTCTCGGACGTTGATCGAAATCGTCTTATCGATGCCTTTGAGGCTGACGACGCGGACTACTTAGATGTAGAAAATATACTGGACATCAACCACTCATGTCTTGGTGGACAGTTTATTGATGGGTAGACAATTGAACTGATAAAATGATAGAGAAGTCATTTACAAAAAACCCAAAAAACTTATTCCTCCAAAATCCTCATTTGGGTAAATTCCTAAGTAACCCCAATCCTGCAAATTCATCCAGCATTAGGCCTTATGACCTGTATCCTGCATTATCCTCCAGTGGCAAGGCCCTAAACGCCCTCAATCCTGAAAATTCATCGGATGCATCAACTTCCAAGTGACCTCATTCCAGCAAACTCCTGCAATTTGCAAAAAGGATTTTGAAGGATTTGGGATGGTTAGGGTTAAAATACATTTAAGATAAAGAGCAAACATATTATTGATCAATTAGTCCCACAATACATTGATTTATTAATGATTTAATCCAAGTTATCGTGAATTGTATAGTCATATAAACTTGTTGAAATTGAATGCAGAATATGCGAATTTAAATTAATAACAAATGAAAAAGAATATTCGATTCAGGCCGTGACACAATAATAAATCGATTTGCTGCGAAATAGATTGCACATTCTTAATATAGGTTTTCCCGGACAATATCGCAAAATGTGCACATAAATTTGTAATTGGTGCATTCGTTTTCGTGCGAAAAAGTATGAACGTTCACATTCCCGTTTTCTATTTAACAATAGATAATTCGTTTTTGTATAATGGTGCATCCAGTCGTAAGAAATCATCACACGATTTCCCGAATGTGCACTGAATTTAGTATATTGATAGTACATTTTAGCGCGAATTTGAATGCATACCCGCAATCATGTTTTCCTTTTAATTTATCAACAATCAATTTCGCTAAATGTGCAGCCGATTTTCTACGCATTTGTATTCCTGGTCAAGCATTGGAATCCATATGTGTTATCAAAAGTAACAATATGGGGAATTAAACCAGGTGGTCTTGTCTTTGAAACTACCAAATAAATGCTATACAAACCACTAAGTTGAAGAAAAAAATCTTTCTTTGCTCAGCATTTGCCACGATCGCATCCTATAGCTAGATTTTACTTTATGCCCCCTAAATTTTTCCAATAATGGCTGCAAGAGGGAGATACAGACGAGTCTCGGACGTTGATCGAAATCGTTTTATCGATAAATTTGAGGCTGACGACGCCGACTACTTAGATGTAGCAAATAGACTGGACATCAACCACTCATGTCTTGGTGGACAGTTCATTGACGGATAGACAATTTAACTGATACAATGATAGAGAAGTCATTAACAAAAACAAAATAACCTCAATTCTTAAAATCTTTAAAGGTAACCTAAATCCTGCAAATTCATCTGATGCATCAACTTCCAAGTGACCTCATTCCTGCAAAAACCTTCAATTTGCAAAGAGTATTTTGGAGGATTTGGGATGGTTAGGGTTAAAATAAATTTAAGAGCCAACACAAAATGATCAATTAGTCCCACGATACATTGATTTATTAATGATTTAATCCAAGTTGTATCGTGAATTATATAGCCATATGTACTATTGAAATTGAATGCAGAATATACGAATTTAAATTATAACAAATGAACAAGAATATTCAATTCAGGCCGTGACACAATGATAAATCGATTTGCTGCGAAATAGATTGCACACTCTTAATAATCGGCCACGCATACGTCAAACCGAAAGCCCAATCACGTGTTTGTAATCGTTTAAATGCAACGCTAAGCACATTCATTTATTTGAATTAAACCAAATAAAATTGAATGCTCGTTTTTGCGAAAATGAAACTCGGACATACGTCGTTCTGAAATTTAGCGCGAAATTGAATACATATTTTACAAATGAATGTGCACATTTTGCAATATCGTCCGGGAAAACCTATATTCAGCCACGCATACGTCAAACCGAAAGCCCAATCGAGTGTTTGTAATTGTTTAAATGAAACGCTAAGCACATTCATTTATTTGAATTAAACAAAATAAAATTGAATGCTCGTTTTTGCGAAAATGAAACTCGGACATACGTCGTTCTGAAAATCAGCGCGAGATTGAATGCATCTTTTACAAATGAATGTGCACATTTTGCGATATCGTCCGGGAAAACCTATATTTGTAGTCAAAATGATGCCTCATAATCTAGTTTACCCTATTTTGACTAATATATGTTGACAGTGTAATAAGCAAAACATGATCAAATTATCAACTGCCTACACCGTTGGGCTTTGATTGTCCAAACGGCACTGTTTTGGGTGAAATAATTGTACTCAACAATTGGTTGTTGTGCTGTTATCCGTCTGTTGGTCAAAGATATTTACCACCTTTTGGGGAAATTTTGTTATTGTGCCGTTATTGCTACATTTTGCGTATAAATGTCGTCACCGTTTTCACGAAGAGGCGAATTTCATAAAAAATCGTCTATTTATGAAAAAAATCGTCTTTTTATGAAAACAATTAAATATTGCAATTTCTACAACCTGGTGAAGTTATACATTCAAAAAATTATTAAATACTAATTAACCTAATTAACGAATAGGCGAATTGGTCCTCAAGTGCCCTTTCGCGTTTTCACGAAGAGGCGAATTCGAAATAGCGTTGACTGCAACGTGTTTATGAAGGGGCGAATTGGTCCTCAAGTGCCCTTTTGCGTTTTCACGAAGAGGCGAATTGGGCGAATTGGGCGCGTATTGACTTTTAGCGTTTTCACGAAGAGGCGAATTTGGGGTGCAATGGGAAAATGTATACATTCTGACTCTCACAGCCACGGGCGAATTTGCTAATGTATCGTCTTTTCGTTTTCACGAAGAGGCAATTCTATTAATTGATTAATTCTGCAAAACTAATCACCTATTTTTCTTAACGTTTCTATATTTAAGAAGATTGAAATCTCTTCTTTCCCATGATACCTTAATCTTGTATATTCTATTGATATTTATGTTTTAAACTGCCAAACGAAAAATGGACGAACCTTAAAAGCGATTTTCTCAAAAGTTTGTTTAGACCGTGAAAGGCTCAATTCGCCTCTTCGTGAAAACGGTGACGATGTATTTGCATAACTTAATGTATATGTATTTTTTTATGCAGAGTCGTTTAAAAGACTACATTTTCACATTCACAATAACATTCGCATGTATAATTCTCTCGAAAATGTTGGATACAGCATATACCACAATATAACGGGTAATGCCAGTCCCTGTAGGTGATTCACGCGGATCGACAGGGGATGGCAGGGTATGTGAGGCGTACTATTGGTCGAGTGGGTTTTACTACGATTCGGGTCTGACCAGGGTAGTACGCATCTACCTCTGGCCAACCCCTCAAGTAATAAGACGAGTCAGCATACATCTTGTATTGTTGTGTCAAATTAATACACTTTTAACTAATATGACATGCACTAGACATGTAAATATATATCACATCTTTAAAAACGACGGCTGTGAGGTTAAGAAAATAAAGGGCTTGATAATTAGTTACGCCCATTACGCCGATGTGTGTTTATGTAATAATTTAACTATCTTTCACAGACATGATGGTCTATTTGTATTACCTACACTGCATAGACTGTGTTTATCGAGTACATACTTTCCTAGACACTTTCTTGCTATCAGCAGGGGTGGATCCGAATTTTTCAAGAGGGGGGGGGGGGGGGGGGGGGGGGTGGAGGCGTGAAAAAGAGGAAATTATTTGTATGAAACTGCGAGCGCGTAGTGCAAAGCCCAAACGGAGTGGGTTCCAGGGCCCGCCTTGCGGCCCCTAAACATTGTTATTGACCACTTGAATTAAAAGCAGATTGCCAGATTCTAACCTCATTTTATAGCAAGTTTTTAACTTTTAAAATGCACCAAATGCTTCCTGAATGTATCCCGATTATTACCTCAAATAATTAAGGCGCAAAGATAATCACTTTCGTAACAGAGTGAGACTCCATGATTACGATGCATCCACTGTCTAACAATCTTGTAGTTTGTAAGAATTTGTAAGAATGTTTTGAAGGGCATATAGGTCTCCTTTCGCTCGTCGTTGCTGTCTTCATGAGTTCTGGTGTCCTGCTTATACGTAAACGAACGTACCTGCGCGCGCGAAACTAATCAATAGAAAACCCTGTTTCATGTGCAAAGTTCTCGGGTCGTGTTGCCGCCGTTTGAGCGCGATAACGAGTTTCGTCGCAGATCTTTTTTAGTAAAAATGAACTGCACTATTAATTGTCTCTATTCCTCCTTTTTCTTATCTTTTTGAGTCTATCTCCCCAAGTCTTTTTATTCATTTGTTCTCAAAGGGGCGGGAGGCTTACGCCCCCCCCCCTACAGATCCGCCCCTGTATAAACACACACATTTGCTAAGCACAACAAATCTTGCTCATTAAAAACAGGTTATCAGCCAAAACTTTGATTGGTGTTCTGGCTCACCCGCGGTCGTTGGTTCTAATACAGCCCGTGTCAAGTTTCTTTGTTTATACATATTTACTAAGGAAAGGACAAACCGCCACTCCTCGTGTTTGTTTACTCTGCTTTATGTCGATTTAGATTCTTGAAAAAATATTCAAATAAAACAATTTATATGAATTGTATGCCAAATAGTTATCAACGTAAATCAGGAAATGTTAAACCGTCTCTCTGTAGTAGAGGTGAAGAGGGTTCAGAATAATTGAAAGTGGTGTGGCTATCGAAAAACAATATTATTTTATAGAGGATAACAAGAATGAATAGTTTTCCACAAAGACATTTGCGTGGATGAAGAGGATGTCTCCACAGGGAATTGTGTGAGCAAAGTCTATGGGAATTTTTAAGTCTATGGGACAACAATATATCAGTTGCCATTCCACCCCCCCCCCCCCCCCCCCCACCCCCCTTGAAAAAAATCCCAGGTGCCCCCTGCAAAATCAGCCACAGTTTTAGTTACAGCCCCACTTTTTTAAGGGCACAGAAATAATTATGTGTGAGCACCCCCCCCCCCCCCCCCCACTCCCACCCCCTTCTCCCCAAATAACTTTATTCAAACTTGACAAGCGCGTAGAAAGTGGTTGCGTCGACGGAAACGCCCCAAATTTCAAAGTATCTTGTTGTTCACGTTTTAGCAACAAAATACATAAAAAATACATTTAAGTTGTTCAACAAAGTTGCTGGTTATTTTTTCATTTATACCTTGTCCATGTATAAATATAAACACCATTCGCTTTTAAAATATAACTGTTAGTAGTTATTTTTTTACAACAACAACATTAACAAAACTCATCGAATTGTTGGCATTCAGACAATAGTCCCTGATAATATTTCACTTTATTGTGTGTTTTTTTCTTTAGAGTTGAAGTGCCGCCATTATGCCGTCTGAGCGGATTTCATCAGCTTTAGCGTTAGTTGTCATCCTTGTGGGTACGGGTACGTATAGGCTTTCATTCTATCGTTTGACATTTGCGGCGCACGTTTTTTTTAATTATTAGAACGATCCTCGGTCACATAGGGAGGACGTTAAGTGGAAGGACGTGTAACGCTGGGTAATGTGGATTATTATTTTCTTTGTTTCTTTTTTTTCTGTAAGTGGCCTGTTCCCATGGTAACACGCCATTTTGTTGTTTTTATTGGGAAGGAGCGTAATGATACATGCGGCTCACGATTTTTGTTAATTATTGGAACGATCCTCGGTCACACGGGAAGGACATTAAATTGAAGGACGTGTAACGCTGGGTTATGTGGATTTTTTTTTTTCTTTTTCTGTGAGACTTATAGGTTGTTTAGTTAAAAATGAAGTGTTTTTGAAAGAAAACATGTACAATTTTGAAGAGAACCCCTCGTTTTTTTCGTTATCTTTTTGAAACGCGGAAAAGGTTCTGCTGACAAGCATCATCTGTAATTGTACGTTATCTAGTGTGTATGCCAGAAGATGGGAAGGAGAGGGTGTTTTGTGTGTGGGTTTTTTTTTGGGGGGGAGGGGGGGAGGGGAGGAGGGGGGGGAGGGGGGAGGGGAGGAGGGGGGGGGGGGGGAGGGGGGGGGGGAGGGAAGGAGGGGGGGGGGGGAGGGGGGGGGGGGGGGGATACTAAAACGGTTCTACTGCTTGAAGTATCATATGGTATCATTCTATCTAGATATTTATCTCATAGCAGCAAATAACAACTCAACTTTTCTTAAACTATAGATCATAATTGGCCTTTCCATAACTAATTAATATGTTTGCTTCAATTTGGTAATTAACGTCCCCTGATTCCTCCTGTACATGGAGCCTAACATAAACGATCACAGCGAAAGCAAATATTGTATATTCCCTTTAATGTTTGCAGTTATTTGAAGTTATCCTGCAAACATTTCCCCAGAGAAGCACGTAACCTATAATACATTCCATGTATGGGTTGCAAAGTCACCACAGTCACCACAAAGTAACCTTAACCTCCGTATAGTGGACAATTTGTGTTTTGAGATACAAGCGATGTAGGTTGACGATGCTTTGAAATGGTGATATCAATATCATTTTAGCCTCAACATTCATTACTTGTTTACATTGTCTGAAAGCTGGGGACTTGAATGGCACGTTAAAGTTGGTATGTCCGTGCTTTTTATCCAAATTTCGGTTTTCTTTTTCAAATAATTGTTTGAAGGTGGACCATGTACTTAATACCTCAGTCACATTTGCTCTACGGCTAGGATACGGCGGCCGCAGCCCCCCGAAATCGAGAGCCTGTGGCGGCCGCAGAGGATCTGCGGTGGCCTCAGGGTCGCCCTAGTAGTCAGGTTGCTTAGGTCCAAATTTTGACGAGATCGTGACCGACTGGCCCAAAGCACCAAACTTGGTAGATATATTCTTTTGGTCCTAGAGAAGATATTTAGAAGGGGTGACACCTGAAAAATATCTTAGAAGGGTACCTAATTTGCATAAATCTAATTTGGTGCCTAATTTGCATATAAAATCTTTTTAAAAATTATGTGGCGATTTTGTTTCAGTTGAGTGCTGTATTCAGCCATATATTAATTATTGATAGGGTTCGAGTTATGTATGTTTTACTTTAAAGTCAAAGTAGACTGATGCTTATAACTAATTATCACTAATTAAGACTAATTACAACATAATTATTAGTGATTTGATGAATAATTCATTTAGAAAGATTTAGTGTACAATTTTATATATTTGTTTTATTATTTGCACCTACAATTTGGAGGTGGGCTTCAATTTGCCAATTCAAAAATTGTTTGTTATCCTTCCTGTCGTATTCACTTGTATATTTTAGCTAATCTATACCAGTTGTTACATGTAGTTGTCTATTATAAAATCATACCAATTTTTATAATTTTGTTTTGTTTTATAGTACATCATTTTTGTAAACTGCCTTCTGTCATATACGCAGAAAAAAAAATACATCAGCAAACCTTCACCTTTGATCAGAATTTTTTTATGTATTTATGCAAAATTATGTTTAAAATTTTGATTGTCTATCTATATACAAGACCCGCTATAGAAGTGTAGAGAGAGCAAGCATTGACACAAACACAAGCTTTGAGCGCAGAAATGAAGGAAGAGTATTTGCAGAACTTGTTTCCTACATTGAGAGCAGTGTAGAAAATGGCACATTGCTCTTCAAACTCACTGAGATCCATAACTTATATGAAAGTCGATTGCGAGACCTTGGAGTTGACAAAACCATAAATAAAACCAGACTTAAGAACCGATTGCTAGATCACTTCATAGAGGAGTGCCAGGAGCAATCTGACGGAAGAAATACACTTCTTGTATTCAATGATGGTATGAGGAAACTACTCAGTGACGCCATGAAGTCACGAGATTATACGTCAGAAGCTCTTTCCATGGTTAGACTTGTTAAAAGCATCAGACAAGACATATTTGATTGGGAATCCCTCCCTTTTACCGGGAATTTTGAGCATAACTGCCAGGGAAATTCTGTTCCGGCAAGCCTTTAGACACTAGTTGCCATGCTGCTGAATGGACCTAATGTAAAGCACCAAGATATCACTGAGTCACAGGTTTGTCTTTCCATAGCTCAGATGATCGTCTTCAATGCAAAAAACAAAGCTTCTGTTGCAAAAAAAAGCAGGCATTCCAAAGAAAGGGAGCCACCTCTTCCTCTCTACATTGAGTTATGTATCCATACACTCACGAGATGCAAAAAAATAATGAACATCCTGTATATACTGGGCATCAGTGTTAGCTACGACCGTGTCATTGACCTAGAAAATTGCCTAGCAAATGCTGTATGCAAGCGCTTTCAGGAAGAAGAACTTGTCTGCCCTGCAAATCTAAGAAAAGGTCTGTTCACAGTTGGGGCTTTGGATAACATAGATTATAACCCTTCCTCTACAACAGCCGAGGGCTCTTTCCATGGTACTGGAATCAGTATCTTTCAGTTTCCCACCGCATCCTGCTCTGGAACCTTCAGAGATCCTATTGTAATTTGCTCTGAGTCAAGGAAGTATTCACTCCCTGAGGATTACACAACTGTTCCAGCTGTGGCTTGCCAGATTCCTAAACTTGAAGTGCCAGAAACTTCTCTCAGTACCATTGATGGTAAACTTGAAAATGCAAGAGCTACAGAAGTCTCCTGGATAGACAGATCTATTTTGCTGTTAAAGAAGGACAAGCTCGAGAAAGAAGATTACATTGCCTGGTCTGCCTTCCATGCTTCAACTCAGATGCCTCCTTCAGATCCTGCTGCACTGAACGCCCTCTTGCCCCTTTTCTACGAAAAGGCTGCAACCATTGCCATGATCAAGCATGGGATGGATATCCAAAGGCAGATAACAACATATCTCAATCCATGCCAAACACCGCTAATTGCTGTGGACCAACCACTGTTTGCCCTTGCCAAGTTTGCTCACTGGCGTTGGCCCGAGACACTGGGAGAAAAGCACTTTGTAGTAATGTTTGGTGGTCTCCACAATGAGATGGCTCTGCCTTATGTGAAGCTGGTGTGGCCTCCTCGGGTACAGCAGACTCCTTCCTCAAAGCTGCCCATCTCACTAGAACCAGGCACAGTCATCAAGTTACAGCCCTAACACTTGCAAATCTGCAGAGAGATGCTTGGCAACTGAAGGTGGAGTCTGACAGTGAGATTTCTTTCGAAACGTGGAAGCAGAAGATGATTACGGCAAGCC
Source organism: Crossaster papposus (assembly GCA_037893245.1). Lineage (NCBI taxonomy): Eukaryota > Metazoa > Echinodermata > Asteroidea > Velatida > Solasteridae > Crossaster > Crossaster papposus. Next base: position 282,044 of record JBAIAA010000949.1, read on the forward strand.
CTACATTTCAGTACTAGGATATCATCTTGAAATATGAAACACTTGTGCTGATTTTCATCCGTGCTCATCGTATCCGAGATTTTGATCTCTTTGTTGAGGCTTTGGAGGCATTGGTGTCTTGGTTCTTTGTTCTGGATCACACCAACTACGCTCGCTGGATCCCCATTCACATCCGAGACATGAAGGCTCTACCACAAAATATCAAAGAAGAGGTCAAACAAATGTGGGTCCTTCAAAAGACTCAACACAAGTTCTTTTGCATGCCTCTTGACCAAGGCCATGAACAAAACAACGATCTGGTAAAGGGATCTGGTGGCGTGGTAGGACTTACTGAAAACCCAGCTGCCTTCAGAAGATGGATGGTTTCAGGTCCACAGCAAGCACAACTGCTGAAGGAATTTGAGGACGAGTTCATGGACGGAGAAAACGTCAACATTTACAAGCAGCACGAACAGGGGATGACTACGCAGGAGGTCTTCAGGAAACAAGTGAAGAGCCTCACTGAAGCAATCTCAGAAATGGGTAACCCTTTCCTTGAAGATTCTTCAGAACTGCTTGCTTTAGACACTCGAAATTGTGCTAATAAAGATGTTGTTTCCACAGTCCGCACAATTGAAGCCCTTGGCATTTCCCAGTACCAGAAGTATGTTAAGGATGTGATTTCAGACCGAAGCACCAGCATTCATAAGCCCATCAAAAGAAACTCTTTGGCCATTTGGAAGCGACCGAAATCAAAGCCAAAAAGGTTGCATCTGACTGGAAGCCTGTGTAGTCACTCATTCCAGAGGCAGCCAGTGTCTGCAGAGAGCTGTTGAAGTGCGGATGCCAAACACAGCCGCAGTGCTCCAGAAACTGCAGATGCCGCAAAGCTGGGCTTTCTTGCACAGCGCTTTGCAAGTGCAACGGAAGCTGCCAAGATCTTTGAAGATATTGTCAGTCAAAACCAGTTTTCCACACATGGGACTGTTTTATTAGTTCAACATGCAAACCCAGACAGTAGTAACAACAAAATATAATTGTTTTGCATACTTCGAACCACGATACTTAATTTATTATTATCGTGGCCATCTTGGATTTCTGACTAAACATAATTACCTAGGCACATCATCAGCTAATTAATGTTGTTCAAGTGCAGAATATGTAAACAAAACCACCGAAGTAAATATTTCAAAATTACTTTTGCTTTCAAATGAAAAAAATGTACCGAAATTAGTGCTTAAGTATAGGATTTTGCAGCCATTTTGAAATTATGCAAATTAGGTACCTTCCAAAAATATTTTTTGGTGTCACCCCTTCTAAAATGTATTTCTGGGGCCTATAGAAGGTACCTACCAAATTTGGTGCTTTGGGCCAGTCGGTCACGATTCTATCCCTAAGCTACCTGACTATAGGGCGTATTTCTTTCTTTTACAGGCCATAGGGTTTGCCGTATAGGATTATAGCGATTATAGCATTTTTATTTCTAGGTTCGCCGTAGCAATTAGACACGCTGTAGCCATGCCGTAGAGTGGTTCCACGGCGACCATACGTCGGGCGTACGGTGGCCTTGCGTTTGCCTTGCGGCTGCCATAGGGTCTTATGAATTACAATTGACTTTTGCGGACACCCCAAATATTGCGGCGGCCGCAGGAAATTCCACGGGTGCCCTAGGGCAGCCTTAAAGCGCCGGTCACAACCCGCCGTACTTGCAAGTGCGTGCTGTCTACTTGCAAAAACGTGGGCAAAATTTGGGGATCCGTACGTGGTGAGTACCGCCTCAGTACGGATTTGGGAGCACGCGCCATAGCACTTTTAGTGCACGAGGAACTTTCGCTGCGTTCGGGCTACGGATTCACCCCCAGCACGGGTGACGCGCGTGCCCTCTATATACAGCCAATGAGCACGCAACGCACTGACTCCGTGAGTCTTTAAAAAAAAATCCACGGTCAGTTGCTCTACGGACGGCGCACTTAGCACATGCGTGCTGCGCACGTGATAATTGCGTGGTCCGTGCTTACTCGGCACTTTCCCAGTTCAACTCCAAAATGAGCACGCAGAACTCACGTGGACTGTACGTTGTAAACACGTTGTGAGCACGTACAACTCACTTACCACTTGCGCAACGTACGATGCACGCAACCGCTCACGGCCAGGCGTGGCGTGCGGGCCACGTACTTACACCTTGCGCAACCGTGCGGGTGACGTCCGTTGACGTACTCCCTCCCTGCTCTTGCCACTCCCTCCACACGTTTTCAGAAAAACGTGGCGGCCGTGGCCTCCCCCAAAAAACGTACGGACTAAAAACACGCACGGTGGGTTGTGACCGGCGCTTTAGGCGGCTCTACGGTGCCGGTACGGTGGCCTTACGGTATGTTGCACACCCTGCGGGCAACACAAGGCCCACGCACGGCTCCCGTACGCCCGACAAGAGCCACCCGTACGGCCCTAATTATAGTCTGCGCCGTGCGTGGAGCGGGTATATATACCACAAGGTCGCCGTATGGTCCCCCTGCGGCCGCCTTGCGCCTATTATGCGTCTGCCTTGGCATTTGTCAAAAACCTACGGCCGCCGCAGAAACGCCCTAAGGCGACCGTGCATGCGTCATCACTTTAAAGGCCGTACGGCAGCCGCAGGTTTTCTGTCTCCACGAATTCAAAATACGCCGTGCGGCTACCCTAACATGTGACTGCTACAGTGTGTGACCGTGGGATTGCTTCTATTGGGCTCTCCAGTTTAGTTGCGCATACTATATGACCCCACCCCCAACGAGTTAGGAACAGGACGCTCCTAATTAAACATTGGAATTTAATTAACTAGTTACTCGCCGTTGGCCGATTCTTTTCGTGCGATGTTTCATTCAAAAGCTCCTAACAAATACAATGCTAGAAAATTAATAATTCAATTTAAAAATCTATTTTCAGGGTGAAACCCTTTTTGAAGCACGGGCACACCAAATTTAATGTATGATTTGTTTATTTAACAAAATAACCAATAACGACATATTATATAAATAATGTATTAATTACATGCAATTATAACTATTAAAACGAAAACAATGAGATAACGCTTTTTCAAGTTGTCACTAAGTGACGCTATCCGTGTGTATTACAAATAGACTGCGTTACTTCGTGAAAACGCCACAAAAGAGACCTGGGTCGCGCGTATCACATGACATTTGTGTTACTGGAAATTCCAAACTTGTTCTTGACGCGCAGTGTTCTGGCGATTTGCGTGAAAACACATTTTCGGTTTGGACCCGTTATTTAATGTTAATAAATGTATTGACGAAACTAATTAAATCTGTGTATAGTAACTTATTGGTGTAATTAATCGCCAAATAGGAAAACAAACCTCGAAATCACAACATTTCGATATCGGTGTAAGTGTTTCTTCGTGTTGACGGTTACAAATTGTGTCAACTTTTGGGAAAACTGTTAAGATCCCTGCGCCACCTTAATGACCGCCAGCGATACCCTCCGTGTAAGGTCCTAGTGTTCAACGCACGGTTGAATTCACGTAAACAGCCGAGTCTGTTTTGTTGATACAATGTACTATGATTGGTTCCCAGACGTTACACAACCATTTTGATTAGCACCAGACTCTACAAATTGTTAGTCGCTCTCTGTACAAAAAAAATAAAAAAATCAAGAAATTAACATTGTTCGTGCAACTGTGTAAACAGAAAGTAGAAGGCTGAGTTTGAAATCGAAAGAAGCGCTCCTTGGGACTCATGGTCTATTATGTATTAGATAATTTCAGAGGTCAGAGGTCAGCCTTTGGCACGATATTTCTCTATCATGTCAGGCGATTTATTAGTTTGTCAGATTTATTGATTTGTCAGGCTTTTTTTGGTATGATTATCAATGATTATCAAATACCAAAAAACAGATTGTATCAATATACATTGTGCAATGTGTAGCTCATAGATGTTCCAGTTAAATTTCTCTGGAATCGCGCGTTTTTATTAACACTGTCTTTATACAAATCTAAACAAGATTTGTCAGTGAACAGACATACTCAGTGACATACTCAGTGAACAGACATACTCGGTGACATACTCAGTGAGCTGCCATACTCAGTGAGCAGACATACTCGGTGACATACTCAGTGAACAGACATACTCAGTGAAATACTCAGTGATCAGACATACTCGGTGACATAATCAGTGAGCAGACATACTCGGCGGCATAATCTGTGAGCAGGCATACTCGGTGACATAATCAGAGAGCAGACATACTCGGTGACATAATCAGAGAGCAGACATACTCGGTGACATAATCAGAGAGCAGACATACTCGGTGACATAATCAGAGAGCAGACATACTCGGTGACATAATCAGAGAGCAGACATACTCGGTGACCTAATCAGTGAGCAGACATACTCGGTGACATAATCAGTGAGCAGACATACTCGGCGGCATAATCTGTGAGCAGGCATACTCGGTGACATAATCAGAGAGCAGACATACTCAGTGACATAATCAGAGAGCAGACATACTCGGTGACCTAATCAGTGAGCAGACATACTCGGTGACATAATCAGTGAGTAGACATACTCAGTGACATACTTAGTGAGTAGACATACTCGGTGGCATACTCAGTGAACAGACATACTCGGTGAAATACTCAGTGATCAGACATACTCGGTGGCATAATCAGTGAGCAGACATACTCAGTGACATACTCAGTGAGCAGACATACTCGGTGACATATTCAGTGAGCAAACATACTCAGTGACATACTCAGTAAGCAGACATACTCGGTGACGTACTCAGTGAGCAGCATACCAAGTGATGTCAGGAATCGCTTTTGTAACCTTTGGGGATCCAGTAATTAAATCTTGCTTAATCATGCCGTGAAATGATATTCCAGGGCTCTGAATTTGACACCTTTGACAACGAAGATAAGTTAATCTAATAACCAAACCAAGTTAATAATTATAATAACCAAACAGAATTGTGAATTTGGTCCGCCGTCTTTCGTTTTATTTATCAAAATGATAGTTTTCGCCAAACGTAAATTTGTGACACTAACAGCAACGTTTCAACCCATATTTTTCTTCTCAAAATAGTTTACATATATTTTTAAAATGTTGTTTTAACAATATGACTAAATCTTTTTATACTTCACTTTTGAACAATATTGTTGATTTAACAATTTATTTCAAAATGTGCTATCCAAACTTATGAGTATTTATGTTTTCGACAGAGTTACGCATACTTAGCAAATAAAAGAAGGACTTTTCCGAAGGCTGCGCATTAACTGAGACAGCATTGGTTAACTTAAAATGAGATCGAACGGACAAGGAATTATTCTGAACACCTTTATTAATAAATTGACACGGAAAACAAACGTGATTTACCTGTTTGTCAATGTCTTACAGCATTCACCCCTGTGTATGCCAATGTCTGTGTTCTTGACACGGAACCAGACCCAGCCGATGGCGATAGGATTAAGCTCGTCCTACCAGCTATGGATCCCTGTACCTGCACAGAAGTCCGACTTGGCGGTCACAACGTCTACGCGCCGCCGAGACCACACGGCGCGAAGTACATCGGCATGGGCCACTTGAATGACATCCTAGCGGGCGGCCTCCACAGACTGTACCATTGCGTGCCAACCAAGATGGACGGTGTCTCGACTGATACCCCGAGAGGTAAGTAGGAGGAATAGAGTAGCTCTTAAAGCATGTTTATAATGTGTCCTCCGCCTTTATATTACACAATATTGTTGACTATACTGTAACGTTTACCGTTCGCTGGGGTCGACACAACACGAACAGAAGACTAAAGACGGGTATTCTCTGGTTCTTAGGCCGTTTATTCCAACCAACTTCTACGTCAAAACAACCGACATGAAGTTTACCGTTACAACGCGGCTCCAAAAACTGTTCTGGCGCATGCACCATCCGGAACGGGTCTCATACGAACTGGCAGGGCTCCACTAGGCGGTTCCACCATGGGACCGCTCTGGTGCCCTCTATTGGCCAACCGGCACAGACACCACACAGCCCCCTTTGAGGACCTTATAATAATAATAATTGGGGAGGCTAATAATCATCCTTACTCGCAGCTGGTGGGCTGAATTGTGAAGGACGCGGCTACAACGTTGTCGAGCCGCTGGCATGTAAAGGCGCATATGTTAGCCGGCCACATCGACTAATATATGACTACGGAGCAAAGCCTGAGATCGAAAGTGTTTGCTTTTTACAGAGGGAGGAAAATCGGAGAACCCGGAGAAAAACACTCGTGGCACAGAAGAGAACCAACGCACAACTTTACTCACCGGTCCGGGCCGGGAATCAAACCCGGGCCGCATTTGTGAGAGGCGAGCGCTTTACGAACAAGCCACCCTTTCCACCCAAACCTTGTTTGTCCCCATACAGGACGGCGGGCATCTGCCACCGCACACCCGGTAGACCCGACCCGGAAGGCGCGCGACGCCAAAGTCAAAAATTCCCATCTAGAAGGTGGGAGGTGGCCGGCGCTGGAACTCTGTCTGCCTAAACAGTTGCTCCCAGAACTTCGGCGGAACATCGTCGGGGTAGCGTGGGGGTGGGGGCGCTCCAAGGGGCAGCAGTCCTCCCAAGGAGAGCTGGCCTGCCACGGACGCGTCAACAAAGTACTGGCCGTACTGCTGCCCCGCGTACGTCTGCAGGAGTCGTCCCAGGACTTTGTCAGTGTGGACCACGTGCGTCAGCAGCTGCTGGTGGTCGTCACTGTCCACCCCGCCGGGCGTGGTCTCCAGGCGCCACTTATCTCGCAGGTGTTTTCACAAAGGAACCGGGACGTGGGTGGCCGCCTCCCTGTGCGGTGCGGCCCTTGGATGGTTCCGTCCACCTCTAACTGCATCTAGGTCCCGCCCGGCAGGTAAACGCGGGACCCCGCCGGCAAGACTCTTGGCTGCCCATGCCACCGAAGCATCGGTGTCCGGGGGGGGGGGGGGGGGGGGGGGGGGGGGGGGGGGGGGGGGGGGGGGCTCCGTCTGAGTCCCGCCCTCCGCCCGAGCTGGCGGAGATGGGTTGACGGGGCTGTCTTTCTTCAGGCGGCTGGAGGAGCGTCCGCGGCCGTGTCCCCGGCGCCCCGATTTGCGAGGCGAAGGTGGTCGAGGCCGCCCACCAGTAGTGTATGTGGCTAGTATGGCCCACTTTGACCTTGCCATAGAAATATGATAAAGGTCATATGAATATGTAGTTATGATATAAATATGTAATTATGCATAAATGAATAAATATATATAATGAAGTAATGAATATGTAGTAGTAGGGTATATAGGGTTAAAAATATATAGCACAAGTTGCCCCTAATGTATGGAAATGAATATAGGGTTAAACATATAGTATGACCTAATGTATGGGGGAAATATAATATTTATGGCACAATTTGACCTTGTTACGAATGGTTCGCGAGTGTGGCCGGTACGAAATGTTCGGACAATGGGGCGTCCTTGGTGCCAGTATAGGCATGGTACGAGGCAACGCGGGAATGATTGACGGTTCAATCAGCGGGTGTTTGACGCGCGATAATCCCTCGAACAATTGACGCCGGGAAGTGTATACACCTAGTTAAAATGACCAGTCCGTGAGGTCCGGAAGCGATCGATGGATAATCCCCCGGAAGAATGGGTTGGAATTATATAGCGTTCGGACAATAGGCTGTAATTGGCGGCGCCGCGCGTGCCAGGTAGTGCGGTTAGGAAGCGATCGATAATTCCCGAAGTGGCCTATAATCTTTAGTTAATGGGGTTGGAACTGGCGACGCGTTGGTAGTTCTTTTTAATCAGTCTTGCTCTATTTTTAGAGATGATATCACGATCTATATTTAAGGATGTTGTCACTCTCTATTTTTAACCTCGGCGTTTCGCAATCTATATTCCTACGTTATAAAAGTTAACGAAGTCTATAGAAATCATTTTTATGAACTCGTATCATGCATTACGTATCACCGAGCAAGCTTATCGTCGCTGGACATGGATATCTATCAAGAAATAGAACATTGTGAAACTTACGAAGAACTCGGTCTCATTCTCGACACGGTTGAACTCAGCGACGATGAGCGGGCGTACGCTCTTCATAGGCTGTACGAGTTGACTTTGAACCAAGATGAAGAAGGAGACGCGTCTTATCGACACGGACACGGTAACGACGGCGACGAAGAAGACATTCCGTATCAACACGGGCGCGGTATCGACGGCGAATCCGATGATGATCCGTGGGCAGAATTTGAGGAAGATGTTCAAGAGGACGGGGTGATGGGCGGTGACGAGGAGGACGAGGAGAATCAACCGCCGAGGAAGAGGATTCGGGTGGACAGACCGCAAGATTATTACGATATTGTAGATGTCAATGAAAAATTTGTAAAGAAATATCAAGCCACTACGTATGATTTAGTTATAACTTTTTCCTCGGCTCTATAAAGGTTCTGTACTAATATTTTTATATTAGGGAATCGCAACAAGATTTAAATTTGAAATATTTTACTTAATGGCCGTTTGCGGATTTGATTATTTTACTCGGCTTAACTTTGTATTCTGAAAGTTGGCTTTCATTATATCATAAATATTTTCTTGTACAAATCATTTTGGAATAAATAAATACATTAATACATGTAGTGGGTGTTACTTTTGTGACACGTGTCAAACGGGGTACAATTTGAAAGAAATACACACGAGATGTGTGGCCGATTGTAAATTGTGTTTTCTCCCGGCGTAAGTTTGACAAAATAACTACACGCATGGGTGCACTGTTAAGAATGTAACCGCAATTTTAAGGACCATAGTCCAAACATTAAATCATACCCTGAGAGTACAATGTATAGGCTTTCTTGAATGTTAAACCGTAAAAAGAAGACAACAAACAAATACAAATAGAGAAGGTATACAAATTAAAACATTGTTGCTTTATTGACATCATTAATTTCTCTCTGAAACACCGTGTTTGCATTAATAGTCTTTGTCCGCTTTCCCCCCAATATCTTTCTTCCAACTTATCTTCGGCAACTTATTATTATTATTATTATTTTTTTAATTAGCAACAGTCTTTCTGAAACAAGTCTTTATTCGTCACTGTCTTCCTCGCTCTCTTCCTGTTCGTCTTGCTGGAACAGTCCGTCAAATTTGGTCGCGTGTTTAGGTATCACTCTGTTAAGGGCTTTGTTTACTTCCACGCCTTTATTGACCTTCTCTTTGAAATCTTCCAAAATATCTCGATGAGTATCATTATCTTTTAGATGTATGTAACTTGACAAGAAATCCTTGTAGTTGTTGAAAAAGATTCGCTTGACTGCCCAGAGAGTCTTCCTGTCGGCATTTTCCTTGGCTTGATCTTCCATGCCCCGTCTGACATACTTTTCGTATTTTTCCTTCCACATCTCTGTAGTGGCTTCTTTAGCTTCTGCCAACCAGTCTAGATAGGCGGCATTGTCTTCCAACTCAGAACTACACTCATCTTCATCAGATGATTTGTCATCATGTTCTACCTCCGTTTCAGATTCCGAATCATCGACATCTTCGTTTTCGTCCTGCGAAGATTCAGTTTCACTGTTTTCTATTTCCAAAACTTTAATTCTACGCTTTTTAAAAACGGGTTCGGAATTATCCACGTCAGAATGTTCGTCAAGATCATCGTCAACTTCATTTATTGTAGATGCCTCTTCAGCATGTACATTTTCTGCATGCCTCCGTAGGTTATATATCCGTTCAAAGCTTTTATTACACTGGTGACAAGCATAGGGTTTAACTGCAGTAATTACATTCATGTTGAGTCTTTGAAGGTTAATGTCCGAATGGCAAGAAACGTAGTGAATCGTTTAATATATAACTACCAGCTTTACTCATTTTGTGTTCTTTTTACTCTATTTACTCTTTTTACTCTTTTTGTGCCCTTTTTACTTATTTGTGCTCTTTTTACTCATTTGTGCTCTTTTTTTACTCTTTTGTGCTCTGTTTTCACCCTTTTGTGCTCTTGTTTACTCATTTGTGCTCTTATTAGTCTTTTCTGTCCTTTTTTTTTTTACTCTTTTGTTCTCTTTTTTGTTTACCCTTTTGTGCTCTTGTTTACTCTTTTTGTGCTCTTTTTTACTCCTTTTTACTCTTTTTACTCTTTTTACGCTTTTCGTGCTCTGTTTTCGCTCATTTTATCCATTTCACGATTAATATATTTAGTAGCTTCCGCTGTAGCAGCTCAAGAAAATACAAAATTTAAGACGGCAGCCGACCCGAATTATAACCCCTCATTAAATTGCTCATATTACGTGATGCAATTATTTTCGTAAAATGATTTTCCTCCCTTTCCTTTCGAAGTTTCAATTCGGGCGGCTGCCGTCTTAAATTTTGTATTTTCTTGAGCTGCTACAGCGGAAGCTACTAAATATATTAATCGTGAAATGGATAAAATGAGCGAAAACAGAGCACGAAAAGCGTAAAAAGAGTAAAAAGAGTAAAAAGGAGTAAAAAAGAGCACAAAAAGAGTAAACAAGAGCACAAAAGGGTAAACAAAAAAGAGAACAAAAGAGTTTAAAAAAAAAGGACAGAAAAGACTAATAAGAGCACAAATGAGTAAACAAGAGCACAAAAGGGTGAAAACAGAGCACAAAAGAGTAAAAAAAGAGCACAAATGAGTAAAAAGAGCACAAATAAGTAAAAAGGGCACAAAAAGAGTAAAAAGAGTAAATAGAGTAAAAAGAACACAAAATGAGTAAAGCTGGTAGTTATATATTAAACGATTCACTACGTTTCTTGCCATTCGGACATTAACCTTCAAAGACTCAACATGAATGTAATTACTGCAGTTAAACCCTATGCTTGTCACCAGTGTAATAAAAGCTTTGAACGGATATATAACCTACGGAGGCATGCAGAAAATGTACATGCTGAAGAGGCATCTACAATAAATGAAGTTGACGATGATCTTGACGAACATTCTGACGTGGATAATTCCGAACCCGTTTTTAAAAAGCGTAGAATTAAAGTTTTGGAAATAGAAAACAGTGAAACTGAATCTTCGCAGGACGAAAACGAAGATGTCGATGATTCGGAATCTGAAACGGAGGTAGAACATGATGACAAATCATCTGATGAAGATGAGTGTAGTTCTGAGTTGGAAGACAATGCCGCCTATCTAGACTGGTTGGCAGAAGCTAAAGAAGCCACTACAGAGATGTGGAAGGAAAAATACGAAAAGTATGTCAGACGGGGCATGGAAGATCAAGCCAAGGAAAATGCCGACAGGAAGACTCTCTGGGCAGTCAAGCGAATCTTTTTCAACAACTACAAGGATTTCTTGTCAAGTTACATACATCTAAAAGATAATGATACTCATCGAGATATTTTGGAAGATTTCAAAGAGAAGGTCAATAAAGGCGTGGAAGTAAACAAAGCCCTTAACAGAGTGATACCTAAACACGCGACCAAATTTGACGGACTGTTCCAGCAAGACGAACAGGAAGAGAGCGAGGAAGACAGTGACGAATAAAGACTTGTTTCAGAAAGACTGTTGCTAATTAAAAAAATAATAATAATAATAATAAGTTGCCGAAGATAAGTTGGAAGAAAGATATTGGGGGGAAAGCGGACAAAGACTATTAATGCAAACACGGTGTTTCAGAGAGAAATTAATGATGTCAATAAAGCAACAATGTTTTAATTTGTATACCTTCTCTATTTGTATTTGTTTGTTGTCTTCTTTTTACGGTTTAACATTCAAGAAAGCCTATACATTGTACTCTCAGGGTATGATTTAATGTTTGGACTATGGTCCTTAAAATTGCGGTTACATTCTTAACAGTGCACCCATGCGTGTAGTTATTTTGTCAAACTTACGCCGGGAGAAAACACAATTTACAATCGGCCACACATCTCGTGTGTATTTCTTTCAAATTGTACCCCGTTTGACACGTGTCACAAAAGTAACACCCACTACATGTATTAATGTATTTATTTATTCCAAAATGATTTGTACAAGAAAATATTTATGATATAATGAAAGCCAACTTTCAGAATACAAAGTTAAGCCGAGTAAAATAATCAAATCCGCAAACGGCCATTAAGTAAAATATTTCAAATTTAAATCTTGTTGCGATTCCCTAATATAAAAATATTAGTACAGAACCTTTATAGAGCCGAGGAAAAAGTTATAACTAAATCATACGTAGTGGCTTGATATTTCTTTACAAATTTTTCATTGACATCTACAATATCGTAATAATCTTGCGGTCTGTCCACCCGAATCCTCTTCCTCGGCGGTTGAATCTCCTCGTCCTCCTCGTCACCGCCCATCACCCCGTCCTCTTGAACATCTTCCTCAAATTCTGCCCACGGATCATCATCGGATTCGCCGTCGATACCGCGCCCGTGTTGATACGGAATGTCTTCTTCGTCGCCGTCGTTACCGTGTCCGTGTCGATAAGACGCGTCTCCTTCTTCATCTTGGTTCAAAGTCAACTCGTACAGCCTATGAAGAGCGTACGCCCGCTCATCGTCGCTGAGTTCAACCGTGTCGAGAATGAGACCGAGTTCTTCGTAAGTTTCACAATGTTCTATTTCTTGATAGATATCCATGTCCAGCGACGATAAGCTTGCTCGGTGATACGTAATGCATGATACGAGTTCATAAAAATGATTTCTATAGACTTCGTTAACTTTTATAACGTAGGAATATAGATTGCGAAACGCCGAGGTTAAAAATAGAGAGTGACAACATCCTTAAATATAGATCGTGATATCATCTCTAAAAATAGAGCAAGACTGATTAAAAAGAACTACCAACGCGTCGCCAGTTCCAACCCCATTAACTAAAGATTATAGGCCACTTCGGGAATTATCGATCGCTTCCTAACCGCACTACCTGGCACGCGCGGCGCCGCCAATTACAGCCTATTGTCCGAACGCTATATAATTCCAACCCATTCTTCCGGGGGATTATCCATCGATCGCTTCCGGACCTCACGGACTGGTCATTTTAACTAGGTGTATACACTTCCCGGCGTCAATTGTTCGAGGGATTATCGCGCGTCAAACACCCGCTGATTGAACCGTCAATCATTCCCGCGTTGCCTCGTACCATGCCTATACTGGCACCAAGGACGCCCCATTGTCCGAACATTTCGTACCGGCCACACTCGCGAACCATTCGTAACAAGGTCAAATTGTGCCATAAATTTTATATTTCCCCCATACATTAGGTCATACTATATGTTTAACCCTATATTCATTTCCATACATTAGGGGCAACTTGTGCTATATATTTTTAACCCTATATACCCTACTACTACATATTCATTACTTCATTATATATATTTATTCATTTATGCATAATTACATATTTATATCATAACTACATATTCATATGACCTTTATCATATTTCTATGGCAAGGTCAAAGTGGGCCATACTAGCCACATACACTACTCCCACCCGCTCCGAGCGGGTAGGCCGGGAGGACCGCTCCGAGTGAAGGTGGTCCCCCGGCTTCCCCGCCGAAGCTGGGCCCCGTCGTCTCTTGGACGGGGGTGGCGACGAAGGTCGTTCCGATGCGTGGTGGTATCGTCCGCCGTGGGGGAGGTCTGGGCTCCCCCGCCGGGAGAGGCGAGGCTTAGAAAGCCCTCGGCCGGCTAGACCGGCAGCCCGCGGACATTTGGTTAGATGAACTAGGTACCAATATCTGACTATGGGAGTGTGTAGGGGGTCACCTGAGATGAATGAAAATGAGAGTCTGCCGGGTACCACCAGCTGCATGCACCCCTGGGGGACCCCCAAAGTGGTCAAAAACTGGGTACTAAATAGTTGAGCGAGGTACCACTAAAAAATGATGCCAAATGAACAAGTTGAGTTCATAGAGTACAAAATGGGTTACGACAGACGAAAAGACCGCTGCATTACGCGTACCAGACACCCCAAACCTGGACCCTCTACGTCATTTTCTGTGGCTATTTTTAGAAAAAAGGGGGCAAAAAGTAAAAACCGCTATATATTCACGCAAACAATTAACACCAGTTACTGTTTTTTAGTCCCTAATGGTGAGTTGAATCTGTGAAAATATCCACAATGTTTTCAAATTATAATTAATTATGTTTTATGTATATAATATCACTTTAAAATTAACAAGCCACGCCCCTTTTAGAGGTTCCCCTGATTCTAAGTAGTACGCATTTTCCAGCGACTATCAGTGCATGTGTTTGGGTGCAAACCAGTTTGAACTTGTAGACCAATGCCTTGCAAACATTTGACATCATTTTAACGATAAATTAGTTGTGGGCGTGGTTTTTAAATTAACAAACCACGCCTTTTTAGGGGTTTCCCTGATTCTAACCAATACGCATTTTTCACTGCGATTGTTGTATGTGGTTTGTGTGCAAACCAGGTTGAAATTGTAGATCAATGCCTTGCAAACATTTGACATCATTTTAACGATAAATTTGTTGTGGGCGTGGTTTTTAAATTAACAAACAATTTTCAAAGCAATTATTGTTGCATGTGTTTTGGGTGCAAACCAGTAGACCAATGCCTTGCAAACCATTTTTGGAAACATTGGACACCATTTTTTCTGAGAAATTAGTTGTGGGCGTGGCTTTTAAATTAGCAAACTGTGCCTATTTAGGTACATTTCCCTGATTTTAAGCAGTATACGCATTTTGGAAATGGGCGTAAACCTGCGTCTACAGTAAAACACCTTTTATATAACACGGTCCTTTGGGACTTTACAAATACCTTGTTATAACAGGTACTCTATAACCTTGTTGAGTAAAAGCCACCATCTTCAATTTACCACCCAACGCCTTTAAAAGTATGATGTCGGCATAAATATTAAGAAAAGCGTATGGGTCAGAGGATTCCGCTTACTGAGACTTTCGATATGAATCATGCAACATTTTAACTGAATGGAATGGACTGGAAGCTCTTTTTAATCGCAATGCATTCATATTAGGGGAGTCAGGCTGGCGTAGCGGTTCTTTTCTCGCCTTCCACCACTATGACCCGGGTTCGAACCCCGCCTGGGCCAATATGTGGATTAGGTTTCCAGTCACTGCCCCCCCCCCCCCCCCCCTACACTGTTTCCAGTCCCTCCCTATTCTTCTGGGGTTTTCCTTCGACCTCTAAAACTGTACCTTCTTCTGATTGTTTTCTCTCAACAGGTTTCTTCAGGCTTGCGAGCTACAGTGCCTAGAGCGTTTTTGAGGGATCTTTGGTTTCAAAAAACAGAAAGAATTAATAACAGTAATAATATACTATACTTCTTCATATACAAACACGTGTGCGTTTGTATACAGTGCGCGTGCTTTCATATTCAAGGTTAATAGAAAATGTAGGATTTTTAAAAAGCCAAACCCACAACTAATTTCTTATTAAAATGGTGTCAAATGTTTGCAAGGCATTGGTCTACAAGTTCAAACTGGTTTGCACCCAAAACACATACAACAATAATCGCTGAAAATGCGTATACTGCTTAGAATCATGGAAATGTACCTAAATAGGCGCAGTTTGCTAATTTAAAAGCCACGCCCACAATTAATTTCTCAGAAAAATGATATCTAATGTTTCCAAAAATGGTTTGCAAGCCGCATTGGTATATTGGTTTGCACCCAAAAACACATGCAACAATAATCGCAGTGAAAAATGCGTATTGTTTAGAATCAGGGAAACCCCTGAAAAGGCGTGGTTTGTTAATTTAAAAACCACGCCCACAACTAATTTATTGTTAAAATGATGTCAAATGTTTGCAAGGCATTGGTCTACAAGTTCAAACTGGTTTGCACCCAAAACACATACAACAATTATCGCAGTGAAAAATGCGTACTGTTTAGAATCAGGAAAACCCCTAAAAAGGCGTGGTTTGTTAATTTAAAAACCACGCCCACAACTAATAATTTATCGTTAAAATGATGTCAAATGTTTGCAAGGCATTGGTCTACAAGTTCAAACTGGTTTGCACCCAAACACATGCACTGATAGTCGCTGACAAATACGTACTACTTAGAATCAGGGAAACCCCTAAAAGGGGCGTGGCTTGTTAATTTTAAAGTGATATTATATACATAAAACATAATTAATTATCATTTGAAAACATTGTGGATATTTTCACAGATTCAACTCATCGTTAGGGACTAAAAAAACCAGTAACTGGTGTTCATGTTTGCGTGAATATATAGCGGTTTTCACTTTTTGCCCCCTTTTTTCTAAAAATAGCCACATAAAATGACGTAGGGGTCCATGTTTGGGGTGTCTGGTACGCGTAGTGCAGCGGTCTTTTCGTCTGTCGTAACCTATTTTGTACTCTATGAACTCAACTTGTTCATTTGGCATCATTTTTTAGTGGTACCTCGCTCAACTATTTAGTACCCAGTTTTTGACCACTTTGGGGGTCCCCCAGGGGTGCATGCAGCTGGTGGTACCCGGCAGACTCTCATTTCCATTCATCTCAGGTGACCCCCTACACACTCCCATAGTCAGATATTGGTACCTAGTTCATCTAACCAAATGTCCGCGGGCTGCCGGTCTAGGCCGGTTTGACAAGCTCCATCTCGTCGTCGCTGGGGTGGATCTCCAGCGCATTCATCTCCGCCATCACCCCGGCTACCAAACCTTCCCGGCAGAATCGATGGTGACGGCTCCTGGTGTCCTCCCGAAAAAGCGCAGCCCGCAGCCTTTTCGCACGCGTGTGGGAGCTCCGGGTGGAGCTGCTCACACGCTGTGCACACGTTTGACGGTTGCTGCTAGCTTCTTGTGAACGTCTTTCCACAGTAGGAACACATCACGGGAGCCATCCTGCGGGGGGAAGAAGAGTAAAGTTTGGTTAATTCGAGACAATATCGGCTAGGCTGGACTATAACATGTTGACGACATTTTTATTCAAAGGTTGGGTCGCCGGTGTGCGCAAAATCTGTTTAACATTGTTGTTGTTGTTGGGGGTTTTTTTGGTGGTTTTTTTTTGGGGGGGCCTGGACCACAAACTAAAACTCCTAAATGTGGATCACAAACTGTGAATATTCTCAAAGCATGGCAGTACACACATTGGCTTCTTACACTTTTTACAAATAGTACGATATTTACAAATAGTACTACAAACGACACAGTTGCGCTTTTTGCTGGCCACACTTCTCCCAGGATAATGTTGACTCGAAAGACGCGACGCTTCATTGGCAAGGTGTGCTGGGCTGGATCGAAGAAGTCCCTCGATGACCTTCACCCGGAACTCCAAGCTAGTTATTTGTTAGTTTGTAGGGATGCTGTTGAAAACGATGGTACCTTTTACCGAACAAAATTTCTAGAATGTTCAAGAAAACTCGTTTCCACGCAGGAAAAACTAAGGGTTTTTCCTGTCAAGGTTTTCTCAACGGTTTCATCACCCTGAACCTCAACCATTTGATATTAGCTTGGGGGCCACCCTGATTTTTGCCCCTAATTCAAAATGGCCGCCAAAATCCAAAATGGCCGCTAAAATTACATAACATACATATATACTGCTAATTACGTTTAATATCAACGTTTGTTTGTGATTTTTTCATCTTGAATGTACACCCATTCAATTTAGATCTAGAGCCACCCAGAATTTGGCCTCAAATCAAAGATGGCCGCCAAAATCTAAAATGGCTGCCAAAATTACATAAAATATACTGCTAATTACGTTTAATATCAACGTTTTTTGTGATTCTGTCATCTTGAATGTACACCCATTGAATTTAACTCTAGAGCCACCAAGATTTTGGCCTCAAATCCAAGATGGCCGCCAAAATCTAAAATGGCTGCCAAAATTACCCTAATCAGGTTTATACTGCTTCTTGTTTTTTTCTGTCAGAGTTTTGTCAGTGATTCCGTCATTCTAAGCCCAAGGCCTTTTAGATTAGTCTGGGGAATACCAAGGATTTATCGTCTAATCCAAGATGGCTGTCAACATGGCTGTCAAAATGGCTGCCAAAATGGCTGCCAAAATGGCTGCCAAAAAGGCTGCCAAAAAAGCTGCCAAATTGGCCATCAAAAGCATCTTACTTAAATTTAAAGTACATTTTCGTTTTGTCCTGTTAAAGTTCACTAAAATTTGTTTCATTGTGGCGTCCTGAACCTAAGCCTTTTGAAATTAACTTGTGGCTACCCAAGATTTGTCCGCCCAAATCCAAAATGGCTACCAAAATTACCTTAATCAGATTTAAACGGTCTCTTATTTATCCCCCATAATTTAGTAAAGGACCTGGCTCAGACATGCATGCACATTATTTAGGAGAGGATAACTCAACTGTTCTAGGCTGATATGAACCCAAGAAACAACTTGGGATGTGTGCCAAAATCACTATCCGGGGCTAACAGCCCGAAAAATACCACGCCCTTTTTTAAATGACCATGCCCTTTTTTAAATGACCATCGGAAGTTCTACTTCCGACATAGCTGTATCTTCTAAACCGTTGCAGCTAGACCTTTTCTGATGTGCTAAAGATGTTCATTTGATATTTTACAAGAACATTTCTTAAAACCGTTAGGTCAACTTATTACCATACAAATAAATACATACATCGGGAATTTTCATATATATTTATTAATTAAACTTTCCAAACTTAGAGCAAAGTTAGAAAATTTGTGTCATCTACAATTCGGAATTTAAACAATACAAGGATTTTTTTAAGAAGGAAAACAAGCATTTAATTATGATAAAGTAACACAACAGAGTCCAGGTATGAGAATTACGAGCCGTGTTCATTATAGGTAGTATACACCATTTGCAGATATCGAAAATATTTACTACCGAATTATCAAGAAATATCTTACTCATTTGTAAGTAAATAATGATTCTAGGCATCCAGCAAAATGATTGCGCTAGATATCCTGTAATTATTTCGAAAAGTCGAATTTTATAATGAAACATTCGCGATCGCCCGACGGCGATCGCGAAAAAAACAAAGATAACATAAGAATAACTGCTCGACGCCGGTTAAAAACAAACGCTGTTTTTCGTGTTTTTCTCGGCATCCATGATTGTAAAACTTCGGACAGCTTAGTTAAACGATATTTACTATAAAATACAACACCCCAAATCTACTTATTCATGATAATTCAAGCAATTACCAATGGTGTATACTACCTTTCAGTGATGGGTTCTTACAACTATCACCTCCCTTGAATTTGTAGTACTTGCAACAATGGATCCAAGCAACTCGCCTTCTGGTTTTGAGATCACAATCTCGGGGACTAATAAATTACCCCTTCTAACAAAACCATAAGACGCAGCATTCAAAATCAAGGTTCACTTTCCTCTTCTTCCCCTCTCTCCATTCTTGATGCTGTCCTCTCTGTAAGTGTCAAAAGACATGGTGACTTTTGGTCATCTTCCATCAGCAAAACTGCTTTCCAGGCATTCTATGTTGAGTGGCGCACCACCAGAGTAACAAGACACCAAACCTCTATACCTTGGTATATCACCAAAGGCATGGATTGTGTCGGCTGTGTGTGCTTCTCCATTCCTTCGGCTCAACTGTACACACGAGGAAGCTGATGACAGGATGATGTTCCATGTGCAGGACATACTAAGTCACCGGACAGGACCTACGATGTGTCATCAGGTCAATTTGAGAGATCTTGGCCTCCAAGAGGTCTGGCTCATCCACAATTCAAAAGTGAAAAGGTCAATATTACCACTCTACGATATCTGCATAACGCTGGGAGACGAGCTCACAGAGTGTCTTCCAGCACTCCATACGCTGACTGGATGCGATACAACCAGCAAGATATCAACTAAACCTGCATCCCTGAATGCTGTCCGCAAACCAGAAATTTTATCCCTGATCCTGAATCTCGACTGTCCAAAGCTAACAGAAAATGCAATGCAGATGGCAGAAACATTCTTGGTCAAGTGTCTCAAACCATCAACAGACCTGCAGACATTTGATGACCTGCGTCTCGCTGCATTTGATAGCAATGCCCTCAAGATAGACTTTCAGAGAACCACTTGTACCTCAACTAATGCAAGGAAACATTTCCATAGGGCCTATTACCAACAGCAGCCGTGGGTCCAAGCCCTATTTGGAGACGCCACCTAGATTTTGAATGCCGCGTCTAATGGTTTTGTAAGAAGGGGTAATTCATTAGTCCCCGAGATTGTGATAATAACCCCAGAAGGCGAGTTGCCTGGATCCATTGTTGCAAGTACTGCAAATGCAAGGGAGGTGATTGTTGTAAGAACCCATCACTGAATGAACACTGCTCGTAATTCTCATACCTGGACTCTGTTGTGTTACTTTATCATAATTAAATGCTTGTTTTCTTTCTAAAAAAATTCCTTGTATTGTTTAAATTCCGAATTATCAGTTAAACTCTAGTAGATGACACCAATGTTCTAACTTTGCTCTAAGTTTGGAAAGTTTAATTAATAAATAAATATGGAAATTCCCGTTGTATGTATTTATTTGTATGGTAATAAGTTGACCTAACGGTGTGTTCTTGTAAAATATCAAATTAACATCTTGAGCACATCAGAAAATGTCTAGCTGCAACGGTTTAGAAGATTCAGCTATGTCGGAAGTAGCACTTCCGATAAAAAGGGCGTGGTAATTTAGAAAAGGACATGGTCATTTAAAAAGGGGCGTGGTCATTTCCGAACTGTTCGCCCCGGATAGAGATTTTGGCACACATCCCAAGTGGTTCCTTGGGGTCATATATCAGACTAGAACAGTTGAGTTATCCTCTCCTAAATAATGTGCATGCATGTCTGAGCCAGGTCGTTTACTAAATTATGGGGGATAAATAAGAGACCGTTTAAATCTGATTAAGGTAATTTTGGTAGCCATTTTGGATTGGGACGGACAAATCTTGGGTAGCCACAAGTTAATTTCAAAAGGCTAGGTTCAGGACACCACAATGAAACCAACTTTAGTAAACTTTAACAGGACAAAACGAAGATGTAATTTAAATTTAAGTAAGATGATTTTGATGGCCATTTTGGCAGCCATTCTGGCATCCATTTTGGCAGCCATTTTGACAGCCATCTTGGATTAGACGATCAATCCTGGGTATACCCCAGACTAATCTTAAAGGCCTTGGGCTTAGAATGACGAAATGACTGACAAAACTCTGACAGAAAAAAACAAGAGGCAGTATAAACCTGATTAGGGTAATTTTGGCAGCCATTTTAGATTTTGGCGGCCATCTTGGATTTAAGGCCAAATTCTGGGTGGCTCTGGAGCTAAATTTCATGGGTGTACATTCAAGATGACAGAATCACAAAAAACAAACCCTTGATATTAAACGTAATTAGCAGTATATTTTATGTAATTTTGGCAGCCATTTTAGATTTTGGCGTCCGTCTTGGATTTGAGGCCAAATTCTGGGTGGCTCTGGAGCTAAATTTACTGGGTGTACCTTCAAGATGACAGAATCACTAAAAACAATCGTTGATATTAAACGTAAATAGCAGTATATATGTATTTTATGTAATTTTAGCGGCCATTTTAGATTTTGGCGGCCATTTTGAATTAGGGGCAAAAATCAGGGTGGCCCCCAAGCTAATATCAAATGGTTGAGGTAAAGGATGATAAAACCGTTGAGAAAACCTGGACAGGAAAAACCCTTAGTTTGTCCTGGTCTGGGCCCTGTCTATTAACTCTGTGTGTGATCTCTTTGATGACAAAGGTGTTTTTCTGAGTTTGGAGAGCTTTAGGTTGAAATTTAATATTATGACCATTTTTTTTAGAATACGGTGGTGTTGTAAAGGCCGGCAACATTTTGTGTAATATATGTATTAAGATTAACTGTAATATCCGAGCTAAATTCAATGGGTGTACATTCAAGATGACAGAATCACAAAAATTAACAACGTTGATATTAAACGTAATTAGCAGTATATATGTATGTTATGTAATTTTAGCGGCCATTTTAGATTTTGGCGGCCATTTTGAATTAGGGGCAAAAATCAGGGTGGCCCCCAAGCTAATATCAAATGGTTGAGGTAAAGGATGATGAAACCGTTGAGAAAACCTTGACAGGAAAAACCCTTAGTTTTGAGAGCTTTAGGTTGAAATTTAATATTACATGTATGACCATTTTTTTAGAATACGGTGGTATTGTAAAGGCCGGCAACAATTTTTGTAATATATGTATTAAGATTAACTGTAATATCCGTTTTCCATTCATTCCATTTAATTTTCAGACATTGTTGTTGGATAAAAAAAGGCTCTTTCTGTTTGTATCAGAGTTTTACGTCTGTAAAAAAGGTTCCTAATAAGTTTATTGATAAATGGGAAAGTAAGTTATGAGTTTATTTTCCTGCGGCCAAATGGTTTGTGTTTTGTAGTATGCCATTTACAATTACTTGTGATATAAAATTAAGATGATTCCAATATACAATCAAGGAAAAAAGAAACGCACCACTGATGTTTGTTATAGTTTTGCCCGAATTTAGGGTTAGGGTTAGGGTTAGGGTTAGGGTTAGGGTTAGGGTTAGGGTTAGGGTTGGGGTTAGGGTTAGGGTTAGGGTTAGGGTTGGCGGACAGTTCAGTAGTGCACAGCACACCACCGTTGGACATTGCAGAGATGGTCGCAGGTGGTTTTCAGTGACGAGAAGAGGTTCCAGTGCTTCACGGCCGATGGCAGGGAGCGGGTGTACAGGAGACGCCACGAGCGGGACGCCGACGCTTGTGCCCGCCAACCTAACCATAATCCCAACACTAACCCCCTAACCCTAAGCCTAACCCTAACCCTAACCCTAACCCCAACCCCAACCCTAACCCTAACCCCTAACCCTATTTGTAGCGATTCAAACACATACATTTGATTTCACAAAATTCGAGGAAAACTATAAACAAAATCAGTGTTGCGTTTCTTTTTTCCTTTGAGTGTAGATTAGTTCATATAATCTTGGGTGCCAATTCGTTTCTAGTGAAGATTGGAAAAGGGGATAAGGATTTGTGTGTTTTTTTTGTCAGAAAAATAACGAAGCTTTAATCCACTTATTTTGTACTTGTGAGATTTCATCATTGTTTTGGACCTAACTTAGTGAATGGATCAAGGATACAGTGAATATAGATGTGTCTACAGATTATGGAACTATTCTATTCGGCATACTTCGAATGTAAATCTATTCAACGCCAGGCTTAAGTCTCTAACTCCAGCTCCTTTTGTTAACAGTGTCTACACAAGCAGTAACCACAACTGGTCCCAAATCGACTCCCGAAGTCGCCAGGGATACCCCACAGCCGACTCTCAAAGTCGCAACGGATGACCCAAGGCCGACTACTAATTGCCCCGAAGCTGTCTCTTTGACATCTGAGGACATAGAACCAGTTGGCAGCACCGATTCAGGACCCAAGGAACTTGCTGCAGATTGTCAAGATATCTTGGATGCTGGCCAGACAACTAGCGGTGTGTATACCATTCAGCACGCAGGCCAGACAATGAAAGTCTACTGCCACATGGAGTCGGGGAAAGGATACATAGTGAGTGAAGTCTCTTATATTTGTTTAAAATCACGAAGTTATAAATTATGTGGTTCAATGAATTGTAAACCTGGTTCACAGCAAAATTGGAAATTTAAAAACCAGTTGTTGAGGCGCAGCCTTGTCATCCCGGGTTGGCTCATTTAAATTTGCTTATTTTGGTCGTGATTTAAATCAAATGATTTTAGTGAATCAACTGATAACATTGAACTGTACAATGTGTAACATGTTGTTAACAGATTCTGATATCCTACTTCGTCAGCATCGGTTCGACGTACTTGTAGATTTTACATAATTTTGTTTTGCAAAAGAATCCGAATTAAATCGAAAACAAACATAGAAATACAATTCGCATTTATATCCTTTTCAATTGACAAGCACTGTTTTAGAGGGTCTGAGAAAATTAGGAGTAAAAACAAATCAAAATTGTCCCATCCGTGCATTCGCGTACTTGAACAATACTGAACCAAGTAGTAACATTGCCAGGGAAATGGAAAATTGCGCCATATAAACTGAATGTTTCACTTGTCCCTGCCATTGAATGTGGCAAGTCAGATTCGTTATAAATAAGGGGTTACAATGTAATATAAGTGCTCCAAATCTCCGTTTTTCTACAGCATAATTTTTAAACAAAATACACAGTTCTTTTAATGATGTATACGTAATCTAAACGGTTGTTAATTATGTTCCCAATTTGATGGCGATTATATTCTTAAAAGTTAATTAATTGGCAAAATGTGTAACTATTGTTTTTCCCACCACACATTATATTCTTATTATACACTTATTCTTGGGGAAATAAATCCGGTTTACATAATTAACTCTTTAGTACCGTCACTTATCTCATTTCTGACAGGTGTTTCAGAGACGCCTGAACGGTACGGTGAGCTTCGACCGAACCTGGCAGGAGTACGCCGAGGGATTCGGGGATCTGACTGGAGAATTCTGGCTGGGCAACCAGAAGCTGAACAAGCTGACTGACTCGGCGTGTGAGCTGGTCATCACTCTGACGGCGTTCGATGGGGACGAGGCCCGTGTTCGTTATAAGCAAATCAACGTAGGCCTATACCCATTTGTGTATAGTTACTTTCTTTATGTCGAAGGCTTCAGCGAAGAGAGTGGAAATGCAGGTACATAATACCCTTTGTTTCCCTTAGCATTCCTTTTGTGACATCTCCTATAACACAGCATGCTTGTCTAATAAAACACGATAATTATAATACTTAGGTAATAACAGTGCGAGGACCCGGTTATTACTGCGTGATAATGACCGGGTTGGGGGATGACCGGTGGTAATGGATCGAGCCGAAGGCGCACAAAGGTCACGAGTGAACTTCCAGCCACCACCAGCCGTCGGCTACGGGACCTTTTACATGTGGTTGGTTTTGTTTTGTAAAATACTTTGTTTTTACGAAGATCCGAACCATGAAACGGCCATAAAATTGTGGATGATAAACTCATTTGTTTTTTACAATATGTGAAAACTTGCACGACTGTCTACATTATTGAAGACTGTTTAAATTATTGAAAACAAGTTGATTGGCTCATTGTCGGGAAGAGAAAGCCCAGCCCCCCAAAAGTCCTGTACTGTATGTCGGTGCGCTGTAAGAAATTTCACTTTTACATAAATGATATGGCAAAAGCCGCCTTGGTTTACGCTTTAAAAAGACTAGCGCATGATCGAGAGAACAATGAAATGACGTACGTATGACGTAACTAGAGTTTTTCTTCGTTCTAATTTGATATAATTATTGTTCACACTTTGTAAATTGAAGTGAACAATAATATTTATTTAAACGTTTTGTCTACCTTTCAGTAAAAAGAACAGTGTCAACTTACACGCTCTATAGTCAGGAAGCAGTGTTTCAAAAAGTGCTTTCGTTTATTTGCTAGTTATGCATAACTTTCTCGGTAAAATGAATATTCATGAGATGGCACACCACAATTTAAAACTCCTTTTCCCCAAAACGGGTCTTTAAAATAACAATTCTATTTAACAAACATGTTTAAAATACTATCCCATAATGTTTTGAGAGATTATTCAAATTTTCATCGATAATTTTCTGAAAAACATGGACGGAACTATGACCGTTGTTGTAGTGAATAATTAAGGTCGGTGGAAAGTGTCGTTTTTCTGTACAAAACAAAGTTCGGCAAAACAATCTGACGGTTTGGTGACAGGATATATTATTTAATTACTTGTCTTCAGAATTATGGTTATCTTAGTTAAACAGTCAGGTTCACTAGAAATTGATGTCCATTCTGAATGCAAGGCTCACACAAATAATGCCGCTCAGAAAGCACGTAAATGCCATGAGTGCACTGTCCCCACTGGTTAAACCCCCAAAAGACCTGGTATCTTACCCAATCATACATTGGTCATATTACGCTTTCGTATGTCGGGTCCCCTGCTCCACTCGGGCTATAAGGAGTGTAAACGCAGAGTAAAGGTGCCCAACTAGAACATGTGCCCGACGGTCGATTGTAAACAAACTTATTCCCCAACTCGTTCCTCGACCGTGAATCAAATATGTTCTCATACACCTACCTACCGTAGAATACACATGCAAAGCAAAACCTGTTAATAATACACACCTGTTGAGGCAAAGCCAGGAGTACAACAACTGCTTGATGTAAAGAGAAAACGAGCCCATGGAGATGGTCTCGTTTGCTTACTTGTGCCATAACGGCGTATTACGAAGATAACTGCACTGGTTAGTGTAAAGGCATAACATTCGAAAACAAAATCGAACCTTGTGAAAACTTCACAATCATGAACAAACCAGTACTCTAGCCATATCAAGAAAACTTGGCTGAACCATGGAGGAAGGACGGAAGGAGTTCGAACGACCAAAGATCAAAGACTGAGCCTTCCGGGCCGCGGTCGTAAAAGTACTGCGGTTAGACACTCGTCGCAAAGCATTGATAGATTGACTATATACGAATGCGCCATTGCACCTGCACCGTGTTGTAAAATGGCAGCGTACGGAAAAGACGATTTTGTAACGGGCTCCGATTTAAGCGATAAACATTAAACTAACAATTTTAGATAAACAAATGACAATCATTGAAATCATGATGTTGTCATGTTCATGGTAGTTAAAAACAGCCTTATCACGTGAACATAATTCTCACAACGAAATCCGAAGGTAAATAACGAACGCTTGTAAAAATTCGGCCCAGGACTGCCCACCTACAGTGCAAACACGAATGGTTAAAGGACAACGTGTTAATATATACTTCCAATTTTAGCCGTAGGAACTTGTCGGAAAATCATACATATCAATAAAATATGTATTCATAATTTCTTTATTTCTCAATCTGTCAATGGAAGAAACATCGGATTTTAAACGTTGAAACACCAGCAGATCGCAAATTTGAAAAGGACAGCTAGCCGCTTATACTGCGCATGCGAAATGCTTTCGTTTGTATAACAATATTAACTAAATAAAACACAAACGATTGTTAGCTCCACTGAAGCAGTTGAACCGGCAACGAACGCTGTACACAAAGGATTTTATCGCGGCCGTAAATCTCTGCGCACAGCTGGAGACCTCAATTAGGCCGTCAGCTGAGTGCTCGAATTCGTTCGTTTCATTTTAGCAAGAGTGGGTGTAAATTTTCTAAACAGTTCCGACTGAATAAATGACTCTATATTACTAGTAAAAAAATTCTCCACATTTCATCCTGCAGTTATTTAATAATCCTGCTGTAAAGAGCGAACTATTTTGGCATCAGGGAAGTTCGTAATGCGCTATCGCTACAAAATCCGTTCGCGAATGACGCAATCGCATCACGTGTTACGAATTGTCCAATCCCACACCAACTCGTCCGTGCAAGGTCGGCGGTCATGACCTGACCTACGTATATTTGTCATCAAACATGGCGACGTCTAGTGCAGTTGGTGCGTCAAAGTCGACCGATGTAAATGCATGAATTTGTTGTTTTTATTTTATACAGAATTTGAGAAAACTAAAATTGTTAACTAAGGTTCAAGAGCACGTATTATGAAGGAAAATGTTTCAGTATTTAGCTCCATGAATTTAAATTCTATCAGCAAAGAGGTTCGGCATCACCGCACCAGGAAAGACGAGGAATACGAGGGATAGGGGACCCCGCTGTACATAATAATGGCCAACTTCGATGGAGTGTAACAAAATAACTGCAGCATTTGTATTGGAAAACTGTTAACATGATGTTTGTGATGTAATAAACCTCACATATATGCATTACAAATGTAGATCCAGTGTTGCTGGAGCAAAACAGCCTGTTTTTAAGGTTCAGCTGACGGCCTACATGGGTTTCACAAAATGTGTTCGTGAGAAAACTGACTTAATAAACATATTCAACAAACCACGCAAAATATTGCAAAACAGGATGAGCATAGCAACGGCCATGTTCCAATCGTTATTTATTCTTGAAACTTTCCAAACCTACAAACTATTATATAAACAACAACATTTCAAAATCTCGAAAACGTCGAAAAGTTACGAGAATCCTAATTTGCATAGTTAATTACATGTACCGTGTTAATTATACCACTAATTAATACAAACACTAACTATGCAACACTATGCAACAACGTGTAATTTAACAGGCTTTCGATTATCTGATCCCAAACAAATTTGGAATATGTAGAGGAAGACTTAGGCTTTCTAAATTACGCAAAATCTCACAATTGACCACCCCTTTATTTTGACTTTGGATGGCCATATTTCCGAAGCACACTTTACTCTCATATTGTGGTGACAGGTCACATATGAAGCAAGATTTGGGACGGAGAGAAACCCCCCCCTCTTTTGTGGTGGTTATTGTACTGGCGAAATGTTGTGGTTTCTCCGAAATTCTTTTTAGGTTTTTAGGGGGCGTGCGTTAGGTAAAAATACTCTAGAGCTATGGGGGACTCAGGGGGAGTCCGTCAGTCCCATATCTTGCCGGGTATATTCTATTCGGCCTTGTTTGTTGAGAGAACACAATAGAGTATGCATATCCAAAATTAGTAGCTTTCTAAAATATTATTCAGCATTACGATAAATTAATTTGCTCAAAACGTTCCGACTGGAAACTCACACAATAGCGGGTTGGAAAGCTTGTTCACGTCAATGTAGCATTTCATCAGTAGTTTCATCAAGAACATTTGACCATGTTCACACAGGTAATTCACTGACCTCTCACGATCCTTCCTCACTAATACCTGCAGGTGATCCCCTTGGTCCTCACAATTGGGCGCCCTTCTCAACTAGAGATGAGGACAACGACTACGACAACGATAACAACTGCGCTCAGAAATTTCAGGCAGGCTGGTGGTACAACAGCTGCGGTAGCAGCATTTACGACTTCAAGAGCAACCTGAACGGCTTGTATTACAATCACGCAGCAGTCGAGGATTACATGGGGATACAGTGGGTCACCTGGAAGGGTAAACGGGTCTCTCTTAAAGGCTGCGAAATGATGATACGACCCATACCTCGTTAATAGTATGGCCTGGATTAGAAACTCGCTCTCAATATTCCAATAGTCCAATATCCTGATTCGAAACGGCAACAGCGCCGTGTATTACGTATGTTAACGTATGATATAAAATTGAACGTCCTATTCACCTAAACAATACAACCCGACTTTTCCCTTTTGCTTACAATATGGCCTACCATTTTATGCGATACTAAATATTGGTTTGAAGATTCTAATAGTTCAAATTTGAAGAAAACAAGAACGCGTTTTTGATCTCACGTACGGCTCTACCAATAGAGTCTGTTTTTACGACTTGATTTTACGCATGATGGTACGAATTATCGGTACGAGTTGTCCTGCAGAGGTACGAGTTGGCATAGGTACGAGGTGTCCAAGGTACGAGTTGTTCTAAGTACGAGTTGTCCAAGGTACGGGTTGTTTTAGGTACGTGCTTACCTAGGTACGAGTTGTTGTCCAAGATACGAGTTGTCATAGGTACAAGTTGGTCGTTTTGACCCCACATACTGTATAGACCATGTGCCCTCTGTTTGCATCTATATTCAAATGTGCCGTCAATATGCGCAAGCATCGTGTTTTACATTTGGTTAAGAGGTCACATAATTCAAAGGTGGTTTGACCTGTGGCGTCACTCCTCACTGAGTGTTATGCGAAACACGATGTGTGCGAATATTGCCAGGCACATTTGAATACAGATGTAAACACGTGACGTCAGAGGGCGCATCGTCTATACAAAAGCAAATACTAAGGGCCAGATTCATAAACGGTGATTTTCCCTTGATTACGATTAACTAGGCTAAACTGTGTATAAACAGTTGATGATCGAACGTACAAATCTAGGCCCGAATTCATAAAGAGTGCTTAGATCAGCTGCTGTTTATCAAACGTACATGGCTAGTGACATGACTTGTGTCTAAGTAACAACAGAAATTGTAATCGTCCCAATGGGCTTGTTTATCTCGTGTACAAGTTACCATTTTTATGTTGGCTTGGTGGTGGGACGGACGTATAGCCATGGATCTGCTGTGTATCATTGACATAGCACAGAAAGAACTGTGTTCCTACTGTTTACACACTCAATGAGACCCATTTTCTGGTCATGAGTAAAATTATAAGCGCGTTATTTTCGACATGGCGACCCTCCCACTAGTGTCAACTGAGCAGCTGATCAGCAGAGCACAGCGATATGCGCGTTTTCGAAGATAGATACGCCCTTTTATTACGTAAAATCCGCTGTGAATAGAATGATGTACGGCTAGACTACTAAACATCGGCTAAGCAGAAACTTGTACACGGCTGGATAAACAGCC
The DNA here is from genome assembly GCA_037893245.1 of Crossaster papposus. NCBI lineage: Eukaryota > Metazoa > Echinodermata > Asteroidea > Velatida > Solasteridae > Crossaster > Crossaster papposus. Next base: position 312,210 of record JBAIAA010000949.1, read on the forward strand.
GATTATTTTCTTACTGAATTAAGATAATCACAGGAGTTTATCCACACGCGCACTTCTCTGCTTTAGCCACCGTACAATAGTTGTACGCGACTTAAATAATCCGGTGATCATCACCGTTTATGAATCTGGCCCTAAATGTGTCAGTTAGGCCTACATATGTTTGGATATTTTAATGATCCAACACCAGGGCCGTTTTTCGAACCCCCGCTTTGTCTCCGTCTTTGGCTTCATTCATGCAGTTTGGCAACGATGATGGAGACGGATCTCTTAAACTTGGGTTTGGAAAATGGCCTAGGTGAGAGAACAGGCAGGGGTGGGACACTGCTTGACACCATCGGGACGAGGTTGGTGATAAAAAGGTTCATCCACACTATCAAAGGCAATGATGGAACGAGAGGTAAGCACTTAAGAAGAACAACTAAAATTACAACCTTAACCCTAGCCACAAGTGGGGCTACCTGACCCTACACCTAGCCCCAATTCTAACACCAACCAAAGCCGCATGACGATGTCGTAACTAAAGCCGCACGCGTATATTGTTTTCCTAGGATGGTTAGGGGTAATTATCATAAATAGGCGGCTGTAGAAAAGACCCCTCGCGTCATGATTATTTAGTAGTGTTTACAATGACGCCGATTATAATGTTATTACTCATTCAACTAGTTACACATAGCCCAGAGGTACATTAAAGCACTTTGAAAATGGGTTATAGGTCGTTCGACTGGGGTTCAAATTTGGTCTCTGCTCGTTTTTCATTGACTATATTTTTGGTCTTTAAGTTTATTGTTGGAGTAAGTTTAATTTAAGGGAAAGTAAGAATCTGAGAAAAAGTGTCTTTCACTCAGTGCGGTGTAGATACGCCCAGTTATGATAATTGCCCGTAACCGGCATTCTGGGGAGAAACAAAATACGCAAGACGCACGACGATGTCGTTTTGGTTGTTATCAAACAGTGTCCTTCGGTATGACGCACTTTAATAATAGAAAGAAAAAAATTACGTAGTGAATACACAGGATTGTCTTTCTTAAAATAGTTGAATGGGGGGGGGGGGGGGAGAAGATGGTAGTCGGTATTAAAGAAAGAATGGTGACGTGTAATTAATATTACCAGCATCAGTGAAGGGTTTGAGAATTTTTCTGTTTTCAAAATCAAAACCATCTAACGATACACTGTACGTGTTATGGTTGAGTTTCGACACTCCCTAAAATTGGTTTTGTTTTCCTTTTGAATTTCATTTGTTTTTGAATTGTTATTTTAGTGCAATAGATCCACTTTTAAATAAGGTATCAATAAAACAAAATCGTCATATAGTTATACAGTATTTTAAAATAATTTAGATAAACAATTCACCAACTCTCACAATAAATTTCGTCCGAGATAGTATATATAATTATGTTTTCACTTTCATTGTAAACGTAAATTTTTAATGTGGTCACATCCAATAAGGTTTTGTGGTAAGGTTAAGTTTAAGGCACTTAAAAAATAGATTATATCCGGCTATTTTAAAACATGTTTCATTTAAATTATCAACGTAATTAATGTCACTGTTTGCTAACAATGTCAAATGTAATGATTTGTCATCCGCGAACATACTCACATGACATACTCGTGGGCTAAACCCATCATTTGAAACGGATATGTAGAAATATTAATATTAAAACAATTCTTATTGGAAAACAATAATGTATTTGATGTTGTGAAAAAAATAGTATTGTTGGTAATTTTAGTACCTAGCGAATAGTATGTTTACCCTTTCATTGTAAACATTTATGTTCAATGTGTTCACATGCAATAAGCACAGTCTACATGTTCCTCAGGTAATATTGAGTTTCAGGCAGCTAAAATATTTCACATTTAAATGTCATGCATTTCAATCTGGACAATCTCTTCTTCATACGAGAAGGCTATTTTGTCCCTGAAGGAGATCTGCTTAAGATTTAAATATTACGCACAAGGTGTATCCAGCTTTTGTGCCAGAGGGGGTAACCCGGTTATGTTGACGCCTCAAATTCCGCCAGGGGGGGGGGGGGGGGGGGGGGGGGGGGGAGGGGGGGGGGGGGGAGGGGGGGCAAACGGTTTCAAATATAATTTTCACGAGGCCTACGTTATGTACACAATCACCTATTTGTAAAATGCTGGTATCGTTTGACGCTTTATTTAAAAATGGCACACACTCGATTTTGAGTGTTGGTGGCTAATCAAACATATTTTTGAATTAACAAAAGCAAGTAGGGTAAAACAAACGACATTTTAATTCTAATTTAGTTATCTTGAAGCTCATCAAATCATCTATAGCAAATATCTAAGGAGCAAAAGGACGCGTTTCATTTCACCATTTTTGGGAGACACCCTGTAGAACGTGATCATATTTAATATATTTTAATTGTCAAAACGTCAATAAACAAAATTATATAACTGGCATACAGATCCTTGTCATTTGATTGGTGGAACTCGCATCCAGTGACATTCATTATTACTCCTATTCACGCCGCGGCTCAAAGAGTCCCATTCGCGCATGCGGAATGGGATTTACTATTTATAGTCCAGGCAAAATACATAATTTTGTTTTGTTGACCTCAAACAAATTGCAACAAATTGTTTTTCACCACAGTGCACTTCTAAAAGGTTCCTAGAATGACATACTAAAAATCCAAAAAAATCCAAGTGGTGGAAATATGACTAATTTGCATAAATCGTTAATCCCTGCCATGTAATATTTTTTATTCCCATATTTGGGTATATATTTTATTTTTATTTTTTGAAAAGTTTATTTTGGTGATTCTACTTACATATCCTTACTTGAATAACATTTGCTAAAGCATATAAGTGACTGAATAATTATGAGAACACAGTAATTATCCAAAATGACAATTTTGTGACCCTATAAATGTGCGCACATTACACTGTCTCCAGATATCATCATGTAGTCAGTATTGGTGAGCTTCAAATTCACCAAGTTGCTTACTGGCACAGTTATCATATTAAAAACTTATGGAAAATCATATGGACAATGATAACATTGTGATATTTAGCCCAGCAAACAAAAACTTGGAAAAAATGATGTGTCCCTAAATTGGGCTAACAAGTAGGTGAAGGGTTGCCTAAGGTGAGAGACTTGAACAAGTTCAAGGAAACCCCCCAAATTTAAGATTGTTGTTGCTTACAATAATCACGTTAAAATGTATTTTGGTGATTTCCTTGAACTTGTTCCAGTATTCCATGTTAGGCAATCCTTTAACTACTTTTTAGCCCAATTTATAGACACACCATTTTCCCCATTTTTTGTTTTCTGGGCTAAATATCACAATGTTATTATTGTTCATGTGATTTTTCATAAGGTTTTAATATGATAACTGTGCCAGTAAGCAACTTGGTGAATTTGAAGCTCACCAATACTGACTACATGATGATATCTGGAGACAGTGTAATGTGCGCACATTTATAGGGTCACAAAGTTGTCATTTTGGATAATTACTGTGTTCTCATAATTATTCAGTCACTTATATGCTTTAGCAAATGTTATTCAAGTAATGATATGTAAGTAGAATCACCAAAATAAACTTTTCAAAAAATAAAAATAAAATATATACCCAAATATGGGAATAAAAAATATTACATGGCAGGGATTAACGATTTATGCAAATTAGACATATTTCCACCACTTGGATTTTTGTGGATTTTTAGTATGTCATTCTAGGAACCTTTTAGAAGTGCACTGTGGTGAAAAACAATTTGTTGCAATTTGTTTGAGGTCAAAACTTATTTTTCCTGGACTATTAACAGTTAGGATTATCTTCGTGCCCACGGCTGTTGAACAGTTGGCCCTCACTCCGAAACTCGGGGAAGAATGTTGTAATTCGATTTGTGCTGCTCACACACAATCACGGCGGCCGGCGACGGTACAAATGAGCCAACGTTCGCGGATCTGTATGTCAGTTACAATGTATATACAACAAATATTTAGTGTCTTTAAATTGTGAAATAGGAGGAATATTATCGCTCGGTCAAATCTGGACTTTTTCATTTGACATTTTCCAGATTTTACCAAGCGATAACATTTCTCTCATTCCACTATGAGTCACTCAATAATACTACTTTACTTTGAAGCAATTCATAAATACCTTTAATCAGTTTACCCATTCCCATTGCTCGAGAGCCCGTCACGTGGCCGGTATTAAACGGATGATAAAGACATGACTGGCTGGTTTTAAAACACCTTTTCGGTGCCACATGACATTTTGACTCCAATAATGTTTTTATTTATTGTGTATTTACTCATTATCAAACTTTTATTTAGGAACAAAAATGTCGAATTGCAGTTCGATCGATGCACAGCAAAATACATAGTAAAAAAAGAAAATAAAAGACTGAAACATTAAATACAAACATTACATTTGTTAAAAATCCCATCAAACATGATAAACAATTAGTTATTTACGTCTTATTACACGCGAGCTGGGTGCTCTGCTATTTAACCGGAGAGGTGTTTCGAAAAGCATGAAGTGAAATGTTTGAACACAATCGATGGCAAGTTTTAATTTTTGGCTTGTTTTGACTTTTACTTTAGACCAACAAGTTTAGATTTTAGACCGAAAAGGTATTTATGAATTGGAATAAAAATGTGGTTGGCCGGTATTAAACAAGTATGTTTTAAAACGGCTTATGGGATGTCCTCACCTTTGGATCGGGCATTAACGCGTCCAGGCAAATGAGGTGGTTTTAAACATACATGTTCTTGTTTAAAACCGATCGACATATTCCCTTATAAATGTTATTGGATATTGGTAACAACGGTATTGGTGTTGTTTAAAGCTTTGTATGGTGGGGTGATAAGAAGGGAAATAGGTTTGCACGTACACCTTGGAAAGATACATGTATCTATTTGAGAAATTATTTACTCGGAAAAGAGCAGCAGCCAATTTCAAGGAGCTGCTAAGCACAAACATTTACTTAGCACAAACAGTCTTGCCCAGTAAAAACAGGTTACCAGCCAAAACTTCTTGTGCGTTTCATGTTAGGCAAATAAAAAATAAATAAAAAACAGCTAAATTAAGACCGGTACATAGTTCACATGAATGTCACTGCGAAGCGAATTCGTTAAGGTTACGGATAACGTCACAATGAAACTTCAATTGTTGACGTCACTAGATTCGCTTCGCATTCGTTTTCGCGTAAAAGTATGAACCGGCCTTATAACAGCTACAAACTATATACATCGCCATGAGTGTTTGGTTTGTAACCCTGTTTTTGCCAAGGAAGAATTATTGTTGTGCAGCTCCATGAAATAATTGGTCCCAGGTTGTGACAGTATGATCTCAATGTACAGTATGATTCACAAAGAGTATGATTCTCAGCATAAATATCTTGTCACGGTGTACCCGCCAACCTACTTCCCTACTTAATAAGGTATTGTTGTAATTAACACAATAGTAGACAGCGTGTTAAATATTTGTCGTAGTATAGAACCAATTATATACATATTATATTTACGTTCAATGTGATCAGAACCAATACAATGAGTTTGACGTGACTGTCTCTATAAAGCTAACATTTCTATTTAGGGCTTCTTTCCGAAATTATTTACTTTTAAAACTTGAATCGACTTTTTACCCTCGTAATTAGGACAAGTGTGAAAATGAAGAGCTAATTATGCGTACATTATGAAAGACTAAAATTAGAGAACAAACTTTGTCCCAGAGACTCATTTATTTGGATCTGGTCACATTATACGACATTTGATTTCACCTGGTTTGTTTGTTATATATAAAGCGAGTTAAGAAGTACCAACTGTAAACGGGGTTAGGCATACACCGAGTTATGAGGACACTTTCTTTTGAAAAAGCCTGAACGAGTTGTGGAGACATTTCCGTGTCCTAATAACATTTTGGGTGTCCAGTAAAGGGGTCTATAGAGGTAGAATTGGGTTTGGGTATAATGAAAGGATAATGGATAGGAAGACAGATTTGGCTGATGTTAAACAATTTAAGTCGAAACAAATTTTAGAGTTTAATTTTAGATAGATGTTTCATAAGCACACGAACCTTACGGAATAACGCCATGTACGGAAATAATATATGTACCTGTAAGGGCAGAGATGGTTATTGTGGTTGATTTAGCTGCTTCGCGCCGAAACGGCTGCATTGAGCCCACATGAAGCTGAAATGGTATTTGGAATGTTTCTTGTGCCCAATGACCGGAGTAATAATGATATGTGAAGAGCTTTGAAACCTTGTTTAAGAGAATAAAGAGCTATATAAGCATATCGTCGTAGTCGCCATCGTCGTCGTTGTTGTTGTTGTTTTATCGAAAAAAACACCGAATTCATTAATTACGAATTGATGTTAATTGCAACGCATTTGTTTTGCATGTTGGGTCAGGAGGAAACATAGCACAAATCTGTTGTTATATATCCCGTGGTCGATGCCGTTTGTTAAAGAAATCTAGGCCTGTGACAGTATCGGGCGTTCATTTTAAGCCGATTGATAAATGAATACCTGATTGAAAAAAGGGATCAAGTCCACACTTCTGGCCAAACTGAGTTAATAGACACATGACATTATTGAAACACCATGTGATATACTATAACGTTTTTAATTTTCTCTAAATTCTTTTCTAGTGGACTTGGGCCAAAAAAGAGTTTTGGAAAAGTAAGAGAAACAATGTAGCAAATCTGATAAACCGGAGAAATAGTGTTTTCGCGACAGTGTAAACAATGCAAAAGTAATACTGTTTTAAAGTGAAGCACTCTTTTCGTTGGACATGAATAGCACGATATAGACGAATGTGCTATAGTACATGTGCACTCGCAAGTTTCACTCTAAGAAATAGGTGCAAATGTTACTTATTAGAGTTCAGCTCTAACACATTGCACCAGTAAATGTAAACAATTGCAACCCTTGAACCTTTTAAGGTTGAAATATTAAGCACTATATTTAGGGATGCCGCTGTTGTATCAATTAGGGTGCAAATTTGAACCTTTATCTGACCCATGACGGATTATCTGAACAAAAGCCGGCAGAATCATTTCGCCATTGAAGGGGGCCTCCGTGATGGAAGTGATAGCGTGCCCAGATTGGTCTGTCAGGCACACATAACGTGTATAATTGATGTATCTACCCACGCATTTCTTGTGTGAATTGTGAAGTACCGGGTAGTAGTGCGGTGTTCACAGACGGCATGATGACCCTATGATTGCAGAATATGTATTAACAATAGGGCCTAGTTGCACATTTTATTCATATCGCTATTTTTAGCCAGCTTGTATCTGGTCTTGTAGCTTGTAATGTCTTCGCCGTTAGAATATGAACTCGCTTAGTCAAGCCGCGCTATCTCACGTGATTCATCGGATCTATCGTTCGCTGGATTAAATCCAAATCAAACTTCGATTTCATCTCGTTTAATGTTAGGATTATCCTTGACAATTTCTACTATATTTTCAATGATGCTCTCAATAACTTTCTCACCAAATGGTCCGTTAATAATACCATCTTTCCTCTTGAACATACTAAATTGACGTGGTGATACTAACTAATCATGTTGCTCCTTTCTTCCGTTTTTTCATGGTTAACGTTTTATCTCCCCCCTCCCTTGTTTTTCCTTCCCGGATTGACGTTGTGCGGGTAGGACTAGCTGAAAGCCAAAGACGAGCCGCGATGACCTTTCTCATCGCCCGCACCCGTCATCCACCCCCCTCTTATCCCTATATTGTATACGCACTCAACACTATTGTAACCTAACCCATCCACCTTGAAACCTAAAAGGAATTCCTGAGATTTCGGGAACACAATGGTCAACACAAAAGAGTGGGGGTTTTCTCTGCCACATAATCGTGCTTCATATGGCGCCATTATATGTACGGACTTGCACATGTTGTAAGGCAATCACCTGTGGGGTGTCTGTGTTGTATTAAACTATGGTACAGTGCGTAATTTCCCTCCATTGTGTACTTGGTTGGGGGGGACCTCTTTCCTCTCCCCTGGCCCAAGGCAATAGGCCGTATTCATAAAAATAAGCAATTGCTCCTACTGGATTAGCTTGTAAAACTACAAGTAAATGCTAACGGTTATGAGTGAAAGCTCAGTTTTATGTATATTTTTATGAATATGACCTAACACCTGTGACACATTCATATTGAACATTGGAAATATGTCATTTTAAATTTAAAGGAACAGCATCTAGCAAGACTAGTCAGTCTAGAAACTTACCTGCGACAAAAAAAGCAGGTTTAAGTCAACTTGATTAGAACAGCTGAAATGGCATTGACGGTAAGATTTGGTTAATCTTTTAAAAGTAGATATTTGCTATAGCTTTTTTGCTAGATTTGGTCTTGTGTGTGTTCATTTTTGTTTCGTTTGAAGCAGCAAAAGTGCTCACCGTAAGACAGGTACTTGTCAACCAATCTGGTGTTAGCTTTGTGAATGCTCTGTATAGTAAAGTGGCTTATATTTAATTATTGAGAAGATCGTGACCGACCGATTCAAAGCACCAAACTTGGCATATATATTCCTATAGCCCTGAAAAAGATATTTAAAAGAAGAGACAATTGACATTTTTTCTCAGACAAAATTGAGTTTTAAAATAGTTTTAAAATAGCCTGGAAAACATAACAATTGACGAGGCAACCTCGATGTGCATACGCCGACTGCCTAATTAATACTTGTCCGTTGCCGAACATGCGCATCGTTCGTCAACGGACCAGTATTAATTAGGCAGTCAACAGTATCGCTCCGTCAACAGTATAAAAAGTGGCTCGAAATTAGAAATTCACGGCTATTTGTTACGATTGTTATCACGTCTTTCAATATGTAGGCCTAACCTTCAGAATTTCTATCGCACAATATCTTTTGATTCTGTCCTACAATTGAGTAGGGCATTGTTCTGCCTACACGTACGGTGTTGTGACCGAAAACATAATCGTTAAAACACAGCGCAGTGGCACGTCGCTAAATGGGTCGATTTTTTTTGTTTACAGTGTATGTATTTACGTTATGTTTTCGTTTGCGTTATAAACTCAAGCATGAGTTCTTCTAGTTCACAAAACACTCGCTTGCCTTTTGTTGGGGATAGAGATGGGGAAGAAGGGGGGAGGGGGAGGCGGGGCGTGAATAATGTATGCCCAAACGATATTTCGATTGTTGAGCGCACTACGTTAACAATACGTCAAGGTATATAATTGTTGCATGTGTTTTGGGTGCAAACCAATAGGCCAATGCCTTGCAAACATTTACAAATTTTTAAAGAAAATTAGTTGTGAGTGTGGCTTTTGAAAATCCCACATTTTCGATTGACCTTGAATATGAAAATCGAGAAGTTTATTTTGTTCCTTCCGATAATTTCCTTTGTTTGTACAAGTCATGAATCTTAATCGAGGACGTTCTCGATTCTAACCCTAACCCCAATTCACCTTCGTGTCGCCAGGCATGTGTCCTCCATTTACACCATAAAAAAACGCTGTATACACAAGCATGTGTGTCTGTACATGTGTATGAAGAAGTATATAATATGAATGTATTGCCATTAAAAAGAGCTTTATTCCATTTTGGTTAAAATGTTGCATGATCCATATCAAAAGTCTTAGTGAGCGGGACGCTGTGACCCATAGGCCCTATGCCTTTCTTAATATTTATGCTGACATTATACTTTTAATGCTTTGGGCGGTAAATTGAAGATGATGGCTATTACTCAATTAGGATCCAAGTATTGATAATACAAGGTTAAGGTACCTTTCAAGAATCATCCCAAGGCAGCCCAAAACCATTCCCCAGTTTACCCAAGAATTGCTATTCGCAGCGATTCGGCTTACAAAATCTGGAATGTGTGAACCTAGCATAAGTTATTTTTATAATAATTATTCGTACATTACATTTGTATTGGTTCGGCATGATTATGAACTGTTAACACCTAGAATAACTCTACGAAACTTTAAGAATATACAGAACTATAGTTACGAATGTTAAAGAATAGACCAAGAATTAAAATTTGTTCTTGAATCACCTCAACAATTTTGAACATGTCAACGAAGGTCCTGGCGCTTTCACGATCTTTAACGATATTTCACCGAAGAAGCCAAGAACCATTCCCTGATTTACTCAAGAATTGCGGTTCGTGGCAATTGGGCTTTTTCTTTTTCTTCTATTATACAGAGTGCCCCCCCACCCCACAAAAAACCCACAAAAACCCACAAAAACGGACAAACATATCTGGACGAACAAGCACACCCACACTACCCTGAGACCAAAACTACTTATACCAATGGATGGAAATCGTTCTAGAAGAGAAATGATACCAAGATTTGGGCTAGTAGTTTTAGCTCCAGACCCTGTTTTGTGTAGCTGTCAGTGGTACTTTCGCACCGAAAAAAACCTAAACTATGTCATTATACGCGGTTTCTCGGTGCAAAATGACCCCTGACTGTGCTTTACAAAAAAATACATGCCCAAATCGAGATATCTCGGTGCCATTTTTCGTCAAGAAAGATTATCTGTCCGTTGGTATATTTAGCTTTGGCCTCGGGTTAGTGGGAATATGCTTTTTTTATATTTTATGGGCTACCCTGTATAATGTATATGTATATATTATATTTAAAAAAACCCAAAATAACCAATGAAGTGACATATTAAATGCTTTAATTCTTCGTAATTAAACAATCCACAAATTGGGCGTTTGTTCCCGAAATTATATTCAGAGTTTCATTTTGTTCCGTGTAGACATGTCAGGGACCCAACAAGAATTTGTTTTAATTTAAAATTTTTACAAGATGTTCAGTTAAAGTTGGTGTGTCTGTGCTTTTAGGGGGTTGCGCCATGAACAATAGATTTTCAAATTAAAATGATAATTTTCAATCATTATGTATTTTTTACGAGCTTTGAAATGAGACATCCCACACAAAAAACGGCGAGTAATTGTTTATTAAATTCACATTTTGAATTAGGAGCGTCCCAGTATGCACAACTGAACTGGAGCGCGCAATTAGCACAATAATAAAACACACTTTAACAATGTGTAAAGGCCTGCCAATGCAAACAATTAAAGGTATCCGTATAAAGTAAATGATCTTCCTTCAATATTTGTTCGGAAAATAAAATCAAAATTTTGAAAAAGCGGGGACTAACCCAACTTTAATTGTGAAAAAAAAAAATTGTATTTTTGTTTACCAGAAATAATTTAGGAAAATGTTAAGTCTGCCCACCAACATAATGTATGTTACTTTATTAGGAACAATCAAAACCCAAGTTGTGTTGTCAGAATGAATGTTATTAAAGCTATTGAAAAAAATATCAATGTTCATGTTTTTTCCCAAATTTAAGGCATGAGTCAAAAGCACGTTGTTTCAAAACGTTTATCGTATTTTATTGGTTGTCTTCCCAATTGTAACACAACAAACGCGAATCTTTAGTTTTCATGTGATAGAATCATTACCGAGAAACCAGGGTCACCATCCAAAACAACTTTTACCATAATGTAAAATACACAGAAAGAGAAAGATGAAATTATATGAAGCACGTGACATACAGTATTAAATTAAGGTCCGCCTTCTTCAATGTTTATCTTGGCAATTCAGGCAGTGGCCGCGGTAGTGGCAGTACGTAGCTCCGTTGCGAACGCTACTAGCCAATTATTTTGTTTCTCTGGAGCGCATACGCAGTGTCGAGTGACTGTAGATCTCTGCCGGACGAACGCGGATTCAACCCGGGAAAGACTGGCTGGGTTCACGGTGAGCCAAATCGGTGAGTCGAAAAAAAATGTTATTATAGGTTTCCCTGACGATTTTGGAAAATGTGCAAATTTATTTGTAAAAGATACATTCAATTTCGCGCTGATTTCGCTAGCGACGTTTATCCGGGTTTCATTTGTGCAAAAAAGAGGATTCGGTTTAATTTTGTTTCATTAACAAAATTAATGTGCATAACGTTTCATTTCAGCGGTTACAACTACGTCATTAGGCTTTCGGTTTGACGGATGCGTGGCCGATTATTAAGAATGTGCAATCTATTTTGAAGCAAATCAAATTGTCATTGTGCCACTGCCTGAATTGAATATTGTTTTTCATTTGTTATAATTTAAATTCGCACATTCTGCATACAATTTGGTTGTATAGTGCATATTGTTGGAGGTTTCAACCAATGATAGGGTCATCGACCAGACTTCACATGCACGAGTGTTACACCAACAAAACAAAAACAAAACGTTTAAAACACCGGCTAAGCCATGTTTTATCGTACAATAGGAAACTGTCTCTGATATTTATGAATTGTATTTGAATGTCTCTTCTCTCTCATGTTCAACACATTGGGGATACTGTACCATGCATGCAGTGCGTTTCGCGTCCCCTCTTCATTGTTGAAAAGACTAGACCACCTTGGGCCAATTTCATGGAGCCCAACAAAGTTGCTTAGCAACACAATTCTTTCTTTGCAAAAACAGGGTTACGAACCAAACTTTCAGGTGATGTATATTAGACAGGGCCCAGACCAGGAAAAACTAAGGGTTTTTCCTGTCAAGGTTTTCTCAACGGTTTCATCATCCTGAACCTCAACCATTTGATATTAGCTTGGGGGCCACCCTGATTTTTGCCCCTAATTCAAAATGGCCTCCAAAATCCAAAATGGCCGCTAAAATTACATAAATTACATATATACTGCTAATTACGTTTAATATCAACGTTTTTTTTAGTGATTCTCTCATCTTGAATGTACACCCATTGAATTTAGCTCCAGAGCCACCCAGAATTTCAAGATGGCCGCCAAAATCTAAAATGGCTGCCAAAATTACATAAAATACATATATACTGCTAATTACGTTTAATATCAACGTTTTTGTGTGATTCTGTCATCTTGAATGTACACCCATTGAATTTAGCTCCAGAGCCACCCAGAATTCGGCCTCAAATCCAAGATGGCCGCCAAAATCTAAAATGGCTGCCAAAATTACATAAAATATACTGCTAATTACGTTTAATATCAACGGTTTTTGTGTGATTCTGTCATCTTGAATGTACACCCATTGAATTTAGCTCCAGAGCCACCCATAATTTGGCCTCAAATCCAAGATGGCCGCCAACATCTAAAATGGCTGTCAAAATTACCCTAATCAGGTTTATACTGCTTCTTGGTTTTTTCTGTTAGAGTTGTTTTCAGTGATTCCGTCATTCTAAGCCCAAGGCCTTTAGGATTAGTCTGGGAAATACCCAGGATTTATCGTCTAATCCAAGATGGCCGCCAAAATCTAAAATGGCTGCCAAAATTACATAAAATATACTGCTAATTACGTTTAATATCAACGGTGTTTTTGTGATTCTGTCATCTGGAATGTACAACCATTGAATTTAGCTCCAGAGCCACCCAGAATTTGGCCTCAAATCTAAGATGGCCGCCAACATCTAAAATGGCTGTCAAAATTACCCTAATCAGGTTTATACTGCTTCTTGTTTTTTTCTGTCAGAGTTGTTTTCAGTGATTCCGTCATTCTAAGCCCAAGGCCCTTAGGATTAGTCTGGGAAATACTCAGGATTTATTGTCTAATCCAAGATGGCTGTCAAAATGGCTGCCAAAATGGCTGCCAAAATGGCCATCAAAAGCATCTTACTTAAATTTAAAGCACATCTTCATTTTGTCCTGTTAAAGCTCACTAAAGTTGGTTTCATTGTGGCGTCCTGAACCTAAGCCTTTTGAAATTAACTTGTGGCTACCCAAGATTTGTCCGCCCAAATCCAAAATGGCTACCAAAATGACCTTAATCAGATTTAAACGGTCTCTTATTTATCCCCCATAATTTAGTAAAAGACCTGGCTCACCCATGTATGCACATTATTTAGGAGAGGATAACTCAACTGTTCTAGGCTGATATGACCCCAAGGAACAACTTGGGATGTGTGCCAAAATCTCTATCCGGGGCGAACAACCCGGAAATGACCACGCCCTTTTTTAAATGACCATGGAACTCCATTAACTGTCTTAGACACATAATTACGTTCTGTATAACATTAATATATAACAACAAAGATTGTTTATCTAAGCCAACAATTGTTTATCTAAGCCAAAGTCGGATCGCTCAGTATGACTTAAGACGCGCATAGACCACAAACACCATGCACTTATTCTCTGTTACTGTGACCAAATTAACAAACTAAGAGGACATGAAGTTGATTTGTGATCCAAATATTAATGCACAGTTAACAGCAAATGATACGTTTGTTTCCAGTTGTATCTGTCCACCTGTCTCGCTAGTTTCGTACGGACCAATTGGCCAGTTGTTCTCGTTATTTTGACGAACCAATAAATGAGCTTTATATTAACAAACGCGGTGACTGTGAATGTAAAGCAGCCGTGCATAACGCTTTGTATAAAATTCGATAAATTTAATTATTTAGGTGGCCTGCCCGTCTTATTTCACTCCTTTCCCTGTTCAAGTTGAGTATTTAACAAACCTTTGTGAAAATGAACTGGGGTAGAGCCTGAAAGTTGACTGGTGGCGTGCTTCCAGACCCCTCAAATAAAATATTGATTTTAACATTATATTTGGTACAATGATTTCCTAATAAAATCACCCCTGGAAAATTGCTGCTAGCGCTATTATGTGACCGAATCCCTCGAATGAGTCTCAAGGACAGGTTTTTAGGTATTTGCTCTATCACTCAGGTTGACACCTTATAATGTACAATTGTTATTTGGGTGAAAGGGTTGACTGCTTCCCTTAATTTCTCTAGTGTATGACACTGTTAAAAGGTGTATTTAATCAAAAGTAATTCTGGCGACTGTGGTTGGACCAAATATGGAAACTAAACAATTGCGCGACGCGGAAGAAAAATATCATTTACAAACGAATCTAAAACGACCGTTGATTGTTGAAAAAGTGCAAGCGCGGATCCACGAATTTTTTAGACGGGGGGCACACCCAAAACTGTAAAATGCGAAGCTCGCATGTTACAGTAAACAAACAAACAGTTTTGTCCCCATTTCTTGTATTATTTGAAAGTAAAGAATGATTGTAGGCATCCAGCAAAATGATTGCGCTAGATATCCTGTATTTGTTCCAAAAAAATACATTTCATAATTCCGGACGGCGATCGCGAAGAAAAAACCCAGAACATTATAAATAAGAGCCACTGCCGACGCCAGTTAAAAAATAAATTACAACCACCCCCCCCCCCCCCCAAATTCACCCATTCATAATAATTCAAGCAATTACCGATGGTGTATACTACTTTTAAATTATTATTAATAGAGGTATAAACGAACGCGAATGGCTGCCAAAATGGCTGCCAAAATGGCCATCAAAAGCATCTTACTTAAATTTAAAGTACATCTTCGTTTTGTCCTGTTAAAGTTCACAAAAGTTGGTTTCATTGTGGCGTTCTGAACCTAAGCCTTTTGAAATTAACTTGTGGCTACCCAAATCCAAAATGGATACCAAAATGACCTTAATCAGATTTAAACGGTCTCTTATTTATCCCCCACAATTTAGTAAAAGACCTGGCTCACCCATGTATGCACATTATTTAGGAGAGGTTATATAACTCAACTGTTCTAGGCTGATATGATCCCAAGGAACAACTTGGGATGTGTGCCAAAATCTCTATCCGGGGCGAACAGCCCGGAAATGACCACGCTCTTTTTAAAATGACCATGCCCTTTTTAAAATGACCACGCCCTTTTTATCGGAAGTGCTACTTCCGACATAGCTGTATCTTCTAAACCGTTGGAGCTAGACATTTTCTGATGTGCTCAAGATGTTCATTGGATATTTTACAAGAACATTTCTAAAAACCATTCGGTCAACTTATTACCAAATACATACACCGGGAATTTCCATATATATTTATTAATTATACTGTCCAAACTTAGAGCAAAGTTAGAACATTTGTGTCATCTACTAGAGTTTAACTGACAATTCGGAATTTAAACAATACAAGGATTTTTAGAGAAAGAAAACAAGCATTTAATTATTATAAAGTAAGACAACAGAGTCCAGGTATGAGAATTATGAGCAGTGTTCATTCAGTGATGGGTTCTTACAACAATCAACTCCCTTGCATTTGCAGTACTTGCAACAATGGATCCAAGCAACTCGCCTTCTTGTTTTGAGATCACAATCTCGGGGACTAATGAATTACACCTTCTTACAAAACCATAAGACGCGGCATTCAAAATCAAGGTTCACTTTCCTCTTCTTCCCCTCTCTCCATTCTTGATGCTGTCCTCTCTGTAAGTGTCAAAAGACATGGTGACTTTTGGTCATCTTCCATCAGCAAAACTGCTTTCCAGGCATTCTATGTTTAGTGGCTCACCACCAGATAACAAGACACCAAACATCTATACCTTGGTATATCACCAAAGGCATGGATTGTGTCAGCTGTGTGTGCTTCGTCATTCCTTCGGCTCAACTGCACACACGAGGAAGCTGATGACAGGATGATGTTCCATGTGCAGGACGTTCTAAGTCACCGGACAGGACCTACATCCCTGACTCTGCCATCAGGTGACACAGATGTGTCATCAGGTCAATTTGAGAGATATTGGCCTCCAAGAGTTCTGGCTCATCCACAACTCAAGGGTGAAAAGATCAATATTACCACTCCACGATATCTGCATAACGCTGGGAGATGAGCTCACAAAGTACTGTACTTGCATCTCAGATGGCTTATCGAGTACTTTTGTGGCCGTTTTAAGGGTGAAATCGTCTTAATTCATTAGTCCCCGAGATTGTGATCTCAAAACCAGAAGGCGAGTTGCTTGGATCCATTGTTGCAAGTACTGCAAATGCAACGGAGGTGATTGTTGTAAGAACCCATCACTGAATGAACACTGCTCATAATTCTCATACCTGGACTCTGTTGTGTTACTTTATAATAATTAAATGCTTGTTTTCTTTCTTAAAACAAAATACGTTGTATTGTTTAAATTCCGAATTGTCAGTTAAGCTCTAGTAGATGACACAAATGTTCTAACTTTGCTCTAAGTTTGGACAGTTTAATTAATAAATATATATGGAAATTCCCGGTGTATGTATTTATTTGTATGGTAATAAGTTGACCGAACGGTTTTTAGAAATGTTCTTGTAAAATATCCAATGAACATCTTGAGCACATCAGAAAATGTCTATCTCCAACGGTTTAGAAGATACAGCTATGTCGGAAGTAGCACTTTCGATAAAAAGGGCGTGGTCATATAAAAAAGGGCATGGTCATTTAAAAAAGGGCGTGGTCATTTCTGGGCTGTTCGCACCGGATAGAGATTTTGGCACACATCCCAAGTTGTTCATTGGGGTCATATCAGCCTAGAACAGTTGAGTTATCCTCTCCTAAATAATGTGCATACATGGGTGAGCCAGGTCTTTTACTAAATTATGGGTGATAAATAAGAGACCGTTTAAATCTGATTAAGGTCATTTTGGTAGCCATTTTGGATTTGGGCGGACAAATCTTGGGTAGCCACAAGTTAATTTCAAAAGGCTTAGGTTCAGAACGCCACAATGAAACCAACTTTAGTGAACTTTAACAGGACAAAACGAAGATGTACTTTAAATTTAAGTAAGATGCTTTTGATGGCCATTTTAGCAGCCATTTTGCCAGCCCTTTTGGCAGCCATTTTGACAGCCATTTTGACAGCCATCTTGGATTAGACGATAAATCTTGAGTATTCCCCAGACTAATCTTAAAGGCCTTGGGCTTAGAATGACGGAATCACCGAAAAAACTCTGACAGAAAAAAAACTAGAAGCAGTATAAACCTGATTAGGGTAATTTTGGCAGCCATTTTAGATTTTGGCGGCCATCTTGGATTTGAGGCCAAATTCTGGGTGGCTCTGGAGCTAAATTCAATGGGGGTACATTCAAGATGACAGAATCAAACACAAAACCGTTGATATTAAACGTAATTAGCAGTATATTTTATGTAGTTTTGGCCGCCATTTCAGATTTTGGCGGCCATCTTGGATTTGAGTTCAAATTCTGGGTGGCTCTGGAGCCAAATTCAATGGGTGTACATTCAAGATGACAGAATCACACAAAAAAACGTTGATATTAAACGTAATTAGCAGTATATATGTATTTTATGTAATTTTGGCAGCCATTTTAGATTTTGGCGGCCATCTTGGATTTGAGGCCAAATTCTGGGTGGCTCTGGAGCTAAATTCAATGGGTGTACATTCAAGATGACATAATCACTAAAAAAAACCACGTTGATATTAAACGTAATTAGCAGTGTATACGTAATTTATGTAATTTTAGCGGCCATTTTGGATTTTGGCGGCCATTTTGAATTAGGGGCAAAAATCAGGGTGGCCCCCAAGCTAATATCAAATGGTTGAGGTTCAGGATGATGAAACCGTTGAGAAAACCTTGACAGGAAAAACCCTTAGTTTTTCCTGGTCTGGGCCCTGTCTATATGTTTGTGACTGATATTCGGCAGGGTATTTCTTAGCATGAAACGCACATGACGTTGACATTGTTTGTGCTACGCAAATTGTTGAGCTTAGCAGATCCATACATTATTGGTCCCTTGTTCGGTTCCCCATTATGTTACTTTGTTTAACACATGAATGAATTCCAATGCTTGACAGACATACTTTTTTAATGCGCCGGACATCGGCTGCACATTTAGCGAAATCGATTGTTTATAAATTAAAATAAACACAGAATGGCGGGTGTGCATTCGAATTCGCGCTAAAATGAATTATCGATACAAAATTCAGTGCACATGCGGGAAATCGTACGCTGATGTTTTACGACTGCATGCACCTTCATGGAAAAAGAATTATCAATTGTTAAATAGGAAACGGGATTGGGAACGTTTTAATAAAGGTTTTACCGACCAATTTAAACATACATTTAATTTAATACCGGACTCATTCAATTTTATTTGAAAATGAATGCTTCGTTGCATCAGCCTTCAACAGTCAAAAGGAGTAACTCCATTTCAGCAGTTAGCATTCACTGACCAAATAAGACCATTCAAGTTCATGAGGTCGCAAAGAACATTCACTTTCGTAAAAGCCAGCAGCAAGAGGCTGGTCAGCCATTTAATTTGGCAAACATATTTCAAATGTTCACATTCAAATTTGTTTTTAAGGTACACATAATTATGCTTTCTGATTTCGTATGTGCCTATATAAAGGCAGATATTTTGAGGATAATTCATGTTCACACTAATTTTGCGTTATATACCTTTAACGGAAGTAGAGCGAATTTGAAAGAAAAGATAGCTGCCCGTGGTCAGTTACTGAATGTGGGCCAAAAAACTCTCGAAAAGTGCGTGAAAGGGTACAGCCACAGCCAAACGTGCATAGCGAGATACCTAGCACGTCAGAACATCGAAGATAATATAAACTTTAGTTATACAGATCAAAACGATTAGAAGAAAATACATATACAACAAAAGAAGAAAAGGACCTGTGAACCAATCTACAAAAAAAGATCGAAATCATGTGTGCACAAACACGAACATTAATGCAATTATAGTAGCTAAAACGAAACCCTAGTTTGGTTTGATTAGGGGGAAATGCGCGAATTTGAATGCGTGTTAATGAAATTGAATTATTTTGTGATGAAATTAGCCGGCAAAGCCTATATTAACTATTCGAATGCACAATTTGTACGTAAAAAGTTTTAAATGAGACATCAAATGAAAGAAGGCTAACGAATGGTTGGTTCCTTTTCAAATTACTTGCCGCCTAATATAGGTTTTCCCGGACGATATCGGAAAATGTGCACATTCATTTGTAAAAGATGCATTCATTTTCGTCCAAAATAGTATGAACGTTCACAATTCCGTTTTCTTTTTAACAATTGATAATTCTTTTTTCCATAAAAGTGCATTCAGCCGTAACAAATCAGCGTACGATTTATCGAATGTGCACTGGATTTAGTATCGATAATTCATTATAGCGCGAATTTGAATGCATACCCGAAATCCTTGGTTCTTTTTAATTTATACACAATCGATTTTGATTAATGAGCAGCCGATTTCCTGCGCATTTTTCAAATGTGTGTCTGTCAAGCATTTGAATTCATGTATGTGTCAACCAAAGTAACACAAGTAACACAAGTAACACAAACACAACCATGTTTCTTGGCACAAACAAGTATTGCTCAGTAGAATAAGGTTACAAGCCAAAACTTAATGTACTTTTTATGCTAAGCAAAAGACCAGCTAAATCAGTCACTAACAATATATACTTCACCTAAAGGTTTGGTTCGTAACCCTGATTTTTCCCAATTTGTTTTTGTTCATGCTAAGCAATTCTTTTTGTGCTGAGCAGCTTATTGTGCAGCCAATTTCCTGCGCATTTAAAAACAAAATATGTCTTTCAAGCATTGGAATTTATTCATGTGTTAACCAAAGTAACATATAGGGAGCCTAACCAGAGGCCAATTTTATGGAGCTGGTAAGCACAACAATTTGCTAAGCACAAACAGGTCTTGCTCAGCCTGAATCCGGTTAACACCAAAAACGTCAAAGCAAGCATTTTCATGCTAAGCAACTTTGTTGGGCTTCATGAAATTGGACCAAGGTGGTCTAACCTTTTAAAACGAGGCGACACCTGCAAAACGCACTGCATATGGTACATGTATACATCCCTAATGTGTTGAAAATAAGAGAGAAGAGACAATAACATATAATTCATAAATATCTGAGACAGTTTCCGATTGGTCGACTATTTCAGTAGATCAAAGGCCGACTGGCACTCTTGATTCTAATGTGAACAAGAGGCTTGCTGCAAATTTACAATAATCCTTTATATGCTTCTGATAATAACTTACCATTCCTATAGGAATGAATGGATTTTTGACACTTTACAATGAATTGGATAATCTTGTATTATCTGAGTTTTACTTGGGTCCGTGGCCACACTATCTTTAGAGATAATTACAAACCAAAATAACTACCCGGATTACCATAATTATATTATGTTGTTACTTGAGAAGTCAACAGGAATAACGAAAATAAATTTAACTAAGTAACACAGATATTGGATGCAAAGTATTGTATTCACTACATCGAATATAAACAATAAAACAGAATATGTGGGGTAAACGAAGGTGTCGTCAGCACCACGCCCGAGAACCAACGGCAACTATACAAAGGTACAGGGCTTACTTGGGTTCATACGTGTAAGTCAGGTGAGTAATAACCCAATACGTTGCGTAACTCATAACAATACAATTCTTCCTTCATTCTTCAGTCAGAAAATACATTTTTTTTTCACCTTATGTAAACGCACCAAATCAATAGACGAAAAAAGAGAAAACTGACAATTTGTTTTGCAATGGTGAACATTGGGATACGGTCGTGATTAGCCTTTCGTCAAGGCCATCGTGGCTGTGCAGCTTTGGAGACTGGAGTCAAGACCATCAGCGCCCTCGAGCCGGAGACCACGGTCCCCGAGCGCAGCCACTAGGCTTTTTAACACTTGTCTTATGTTTTTCTTTATTTCTCGATTTTTGCTACCAAAATTCCAACCAATCACAAACGAGATGTCAGCATACATTTTACTATAGGTTTTCCTAAATGTGCACAGAAATGTGTAACTGGTGCATTCGTTTTCGTGCGAAATAGTATGAACGTTCACATTTCCGTTTTTTATTTAACAATTGATAATTCGTTTTTGCATAATGGTGCATCCAGTCGTAAGAAATCAGTACACGATTTCCCGAATGTGCACTAAATTTAGTATATTGATAATTCATTTTAGCGCGAATTTGAATGCACACCCGCTATCATGTTTTTCTTTTAATTTATCAATAATTAACTTCGCTAAATGTGCAGCCGATTTTCTACGCATTTGTATGCCTGGTCAAGCATTGGAATCCATTTATGTGTTATCAAAAGTAACATATGGATAATTAAACCAGGTGGTCTCGTCTTCGAAACATACTCAATAAATGCTATAGTTGAAGAAAAAACAAAATAAATGCTATATAAACCACTAGGTTGAAGAAAAAAAATCTTACTTTGCTCAACATTTGCCACGACCGCATCATATAGATAGATTTGTTTTTATGCCCCCTAAATATTTTCTAATAATGGCTGAGGGAGAGGGCACCTTTATCAGAAAATGGTATGTAAGAAATGCTGTGAAGGGGGTGAGTCTAGAATTTCGCCGTCAACAATTCTGCTTATTCAGTAGGAGTGCTTCACAGGCCTACAACTCACTCTTATGATTTGAAAAAGGCGCCAGATTCATAAAAGTATTTTTTCTTTAGTATAGGTTTTCCCGGACGATATCGCAAAATGTGCACATAAATTTGTAACTGGTGCATTCGTTTTCGTGCGAAATAGTATGAACGTTCACATTCCCGTTTTCTATTTAACAATTAATAATTCGTTTTTGCATAATGGTGCATCCAGTCGTAAGAAATCATCACACGATTTCCCGAATGTGCACTGAATTTAGTATATTGATAGTTCATTTTAGCGCGAATTTGAATGCACACCCGCAATCATGTTTTCCTTTTAATTTATCAACATTCAATTTCGCTAAACGTGCAGCCGATTTTTTACGCATTTGTATGCCTGGTCAAGCATTGGAATCCATATGTGTTATCGAAAGTAACATTTGGGGAATTAAACCAGGTGGTCTCGTCTTTGAAACTACCAAATAAATGCTATATAAACCACTAAGTTGAAGGAAAAAAATCTTTATTTTCTGAGCATTTGCCACGATCGCACCATATAGCTTGATTTTACTTTATGCCGCCTAAAATTTTCCAATAATGGCTGCAAGAGGGAGATACAGACGAGTCTCGGACGTTGATCGAAATCGTCTTATCGATGCCTTTGAGGCTGACGACGCGGACTACTTAGATGTAGCAAATAGACTGGACATCCACCACTCATGTCTTGATAGACAGTTCATTGGCGGATAGACAATTGAACTGATAAAAATGATAGAGAAGTCATTAACAAAAACAAAATAACCTCAATTCTTCAAAATCCTCAATTGGATAAATTCCTAAGTAACCTCAATCCTGCAAATTCATCTGATGCATCAACTTCCAAGTGACCTCATTCCTGCAAAAACCTTCAATTTGCAAAGAGGATTTTGGAGGATTAGGGTTAAAATATATTTAAGAGCTAACACATAAATGATCAATTAGTCCCACGATACATTGATTTATTAATGATTTAATCCAAGTTTTATCGTGAATTATATAGCCATATGTACTTTATTGAAATTTGAGGCAGAATATGCGAATTGAAATTATAACAAATGAAAAAGAATATTCAATTCAAGCCGTGACACAATGATAAATCGATTTGCTGCGGAATAGATTGCACATTCTTCAAAATCGGCCACGCATACGTCAAACCGAAAGCCCAATCGTGTGTTTGTAATCGTTTAAATGAAACGCTAAGCCCATTCATTTATTTGAATTAAACAAAATTGAATGCTCGTTTTTGCGAAAATGAAACTCGGACATACGTCGTTCTGTAAATCAGCGCGAAATTGAATGCATCTTCTACAAATGAATGTGCACATTTTGTGATATCGTCCGGGAAAACCTATATTATTCCATAAAAAAACATTGAAAAATCATTCAAAACAAAAAAATGTATGCAAATGTTGTCAGTTTCCCTTGTGATTTATTTGTGTAGTATAAGATAACAAAGTCGTATCCTCTTTTAGTGATCCCTACAATGTCGCTTCCTAGGTTGTATCGTAAGAATTGGGTGTGATCCCTTGCCACATGGCATTCTGGTGCTTACGACTTTTGACTAGCGCCCTCGAACAAAGATACTGACGATTTAGGAGAACGCCAACATAGAGCAATAATAGTCTTTGCCAAAGACGAATGCGTTTGATTGATCGTGTATGTCGCGTATTCTTATAGACACGATTATAGACCAGGGCCCAATTTCATGGCTCTGTTAACCACATAATTCCTCGCTTACGGTCACCATATTGTGCTAACCGCGAAAGCAGAAACATTCTGTGCTTGCCCTTCAAGCACATAATCCTTAGTTACGGGTTGTACGCATGCTCAGAGACCAAAGTTTCTCGCTAACGCGTGAAATACGTTTACCGTAAGCACCAAATTTTCTGCTATTGTAAGCAAGGATTGTTCGCTAACGGTAAGCAGAGCCAAGAAATTGGGTCCATCTCCCTCACTTACACATACGTCTTTGCAACACTTTGGATACACTTTTTAAAAGCCTCGACTCCATGGGCGCGTGTGCGTTCCTTCACTAACTCCTGGCCGTAAGGAATGCGTAACCGACGCCGACTGGCTATTTAGTGCGTACTGCGCACGTATTTCGTAAACTGCACGCCCTGAATGTAATGCGCGCGTGTGTTCCTGAACGCACGTCACGTATAAACATTTTTTTCAAGTCTGCGCCTTCCTGTAAATTATGGATTTTAAAAGCCTCGTTTCCACCCCCTCCCCCCTAAAAAAAAAAAAAAAAAATCATGTTTGAAAGGATGATTCTACAAAATATCAATTACAAAATGTTAAAGATGGCGTCGCGCGTTAAACGCATCGACTGCAGCCCTAATTTAAATGTGCCAATATATGGCACATTTAAATTAGACAATTTCAGAGTTAATATCGCGCAAGGCATGGTGGGAAAACATGGCGCAGCAAGATCGTATCCATGGTAACGAGGTTCAAGCAATAAAGCTGTGTATTTTGAGGGGTGACATACTTAAAGGGGCTGTTGGGTTTTGTACAAATAATGCTTTAGTTGGGTTCACAACAAGTGATGTTTCCTCTTGTGTATATGCCACTAACAAAATGTTATCAGAAAATGGTATGTAAGAAATGCTGGGGGGGGGGGAGGGGGGGGGGGGGGGGGAGAGGGGGGCGGGGGGGGGGGGGGGGGGGGGGGGGAGTCTAGATTGTCGCCATCAAAAATGCTGCTTATTCAGTAGGAGTACTTCAAGGCATACAACTCACTCTTATGATTTGAAAAAGGCGCCAGATTCAGAAAAGTATTTGTTTTAGTATTATTACTTCAAACTAAGGGGAAACCTAAAGTTTAATTTTTTTGGGGAAAATGACTATAAGGAAAATAACCAAACGTTTCTCAACAGATATGAAAAGACCACTGTTGGTTTTAATCAAATCCCAAAGGGAAATATTCAAAACCCCTGGCAAGTTGACCTTTTGAGGGACAAACATAGGGTTACAATTTTACAAGTTCTGATAACATGCTTTAACGTGTTCTAAATATAGCATAAGGGTGACATTTAAAACATTATATTTTTGTTCTCAAGTAAGGGCAAGGATGATACTTTGTAATGATATAGTTGATTTTGTGATAATTTTGTATTTTGGCTGGGTTAATTTGTTTTGAAGCTAAAAAAAAGTTTTTGCGGCTCCAAAATTTGCTAAAAATTACCAAAACACAAAGTGGCCTTTTACCTTGGCAAAAGGCAACTTGCCTACAAAGTCCTTGCATATAATAAACAAAATATACAATGCCGAGGACACTTATATGAAATATTTACGTGGATCCCACTCTTAACACGTCCGCCTCATGGCCCTCATTTACCTACATTATCTTTTACGGCCCTAAACATTGTTATTGACTCCTTGAATTGAAAGCAGATTGACATATTGTAACCTCATGTTATAGCAAGTTTTTAATTAAAAAAAAATGCACCAGATGCTTCCCGAATGTATCCCGATCATTATCTCAAATAATTATTAAGACATAAACATAATCACTTTTATTTAGCCAATTGTCTAGAATGCGAAAAAATGTGATTTTCGTAACAGAGTGAGTCTCCATGACTATACGATGCCTCCACTGTCTAACAATCTTGTAGTTTGTAAGAATTTGTAAGAATGTTTTGAAGGGCATAATCGGTCTCCTTTCGCTCGTCGTCGCAGACTTCACGAGTTTCGTCGCAGTTCTTGGTCCCGTCGGAATTACATTTTAATACAAATGAACTGCACTATTAATAGTCTCTATCCCTCCTTTTTCTTAACTTTTTGATTCTCTCTCCCTAAGTCTTTTTTGGTTTTTTTCTTCAAAGGGGCGGGAGCTAACGCCTTCATGCCGACCCCCCCAGCCCCCCCCCCCCCCCCCCCCCCCCCCGACGGATCTGCCACCGTATTAACACACACATTTGCCGAGCACAACAAGTCTTGCTCAGTAAAAACAGTTTATCAGCCAAAACTGTGATTGGTGTTCTGTCTCACCCTCGGTCGTTGGTTCTAATCCAGCCCGTGTCAAGTTTCTTTGTTTATACATATTTACTAAGAAAAAGGACAAACCGCCACTCCTTGTGTTTGTTTACTTTGCTTTATTGTCGATTCGAATTCTTTAAAAAAATATTAAAATCAAAAATTTAATAGGAATTGTATGCCAAACAGTTAACATCATTAAAATGCCGTCAACGTAAACCTGGAAATGTTAAACGGTATCTTTATAGTAGAGGTAAAGAGGGTTTAAAATAATTGAAAGTGGTGTGGCTATCGACAAACAATATTAATTTATAGAGGATAAAAAAATGAACAGTTTTCCACAAGGACATTTGCGTGGATGAAGATGTCTCCACAAGGAATTGTGTGAGCAAAGTCTATGGGAATTCTTAAGTCTATGGAAATCCATCCTCTGGATTCCCCAGTTAAAATTTCGATTCGCACACAAACAATATATCAGTTGCCATTCCACCCCTATTAAATAAATTATAGGTGCCCCTCTGCAAAATCAGCCCAAAATCAGTTTTAGTTACAGTAAGCAACGCCACTTTTTTAAGGGCACAGAAATAATTATGTGTGAGCAATCCCTCCCCCTCACCCCCCTTCCCTCCAAAAATCACTTTAACACAACTTGACAAGCGCGTAGAAAGTGGTTGCGTCGACGGAACGCCCCAAATTTCAAGGTATCTGGTTGCTCACGTTTTAGCAACAAAATACATACAAAATACATTTAGGTTGTTCCACAAAGTTGTTGCTTATTTTTGTATTTATACCTTGTCCAAGTATAAATCATTCACTTTAAAATAAAACTCATCGAATTGTTGGCATTCAGACAATAATTTGGAAATTTGTGTTTTTTCTTCAGAGTTGAAGTGCCGCCATTATGCCGTCTGGGTGGATTCCATCAGCTTTAGCGTCAGTTGTCATCCTTGTGGGTACGTAGGCTTTCATTCTATCTAGATATTTATCTCATAGCAGTAAATGACAACTCGTTTTTGTTAAACTTGGCACTTACAATAACTAGTTAATATGTTTGCTTCAATTTGGTAATTAATGTTCCTTGATTCCTCAACTGTACATAGAGCCTAAAATAAACGATCACAGCGAAAGCAAATATTGTATATTCCCTTTAATGTTTGCAGTTATTTGAATTTATCCTGAAAACTTTTCCCCAGAGAAGCACACAGTAACCTATAATACATTCCATCTATGGGTTGCAAACCTCAATTTCCTGCAATTTGTCACAGTCACCACGAAGTAACCTTAACCTCCGCATTGTGGACAATTTGTGTTTCGAGATGCAAGCGATTTAGGTTGACGTTGTTTTGAAATGGTGATATCAATATCATTTTAGCCTCAACATTCATTACTTGTTTACATTGTCTGAAAGCTGGGGACTTGAATGACACGTTAAAGTTGGTATGTCTGTGCTTTTTATCAAATTTTCGATTTTCTTTTCCAAATAAATATTAAAGGTAGACCATGTACTTTATCCGAATAAATTAGATTGTTTTGCATTGGCAGGCCTTTTACAAAGTGGTTTTTAATCATTGCGCTAATTGCGCTCTCCAGTTCAGTTGCGCATACTATGACCCCGCACTATGAGCGGGACGCTCCTAATTTAAACATTTAATTTATTTAATTAGTTACTCGCCGTTGGCCGATTTCGTTCGTGCGATGTCTCATTCAAAAGCTCCTAACAAATACAATCCTAGAAAATTAATAATTCAATTTGAAAATCTATTTTCAGTGTGAAACCCCTCAAAAGTACGGGCACACCAAAGTTAATGTATTATGTTTGTATTTAACAAAATAACCAATAACAATACATTAATTAAATAATTGCATGTAATTATAACTATTAAAACGCAAACATCAGATAACGCTTTTTCAAGTTGTCACTAAGTGACGCTATCCGTGTGTATTACAAATGGACTGCGTTCCTTAATGAACACGCCATAAAAGAGACCTGGGTCACGCGTATCACATGACATTAATTTGTGTTACTTCGTGAAAATTCCAATCTTGTTTATGACGCGTAGTGTGAAAACGCATTTTCGGTTTGGACCGTTATTTAATGTTAATTATTGTATTGACGAAACTAATTAACTCTGTGTATGGTAACTTCTAGTGTAATTAATCGCCAAATAGAAAAACCAGCCTCGAAATCACAACATTTCGATGTTTCGGTGTAAGTACGTGTTACTTCGTGGTTACGATGAAGATCATTGTTTTACTTTTGAGAAAACTTATAAGATCCCTGCGCCACCTAGATGACCGCCAGCGATACCTTCCGTATATGGTCCTAGTGTTCAACGCACGGTTGAATTCAAGTAAACAGCCTAGTCTGTTACGTTGATACTATGATTGGTTCCCAAACGTTACACAACCTTTTTGATTAGCACCAGACTCGTTCTCCGTACAAACAAAAATAAAAATCGAGAAAATGAACATTGTTTCGTCGCCAATTGTTCGTCGCCTACTGTTCGCCGCCAATTGCCACTCATTAGTAATACAACAATCACAGCAGAATATTCCATAATTATATACCACAAATGGTATTTCTGTTCGTGCGAGTGTGTAACAGAAAGTAGGCGGCTGAGTTTGGCATCGAAAGAAGCGCTTCTTGGGACTTGGCCCACGGTCTATTATGTATTTGAGAATTTCAGAAGTGAGAGGTCAGTTTTGGCACAATATTTCTATATCATGTCAGGTGATTTATCAGTTTCCATATTATATAATATGCTAGTAAAATTTTACAAGATTTTTTTGGTATGATTATCAAAAGAGATCAATGTACTAAAAACAGATTGTACAATTATAAATTGTGCAATGTTTAGCTTATAGATGTCTCCGTTCAGTTTCTCTGGAATCGCGCGTTTGTATGTACAGTCTGTAAACAAAATTTTGAAATATACCTTTGCCGTGTCTTGAGAATCGTCTGCTTCTGGCGCGGTTGGGTAAACGGTCGGTGTTCACAGTGAGCAGACTTCCTCGGTGAAATACTTAGTGAGCAGACATACTCGGTGACATATTTAGTGAGCAGACATACTCGGTGACATACTCAGTGAGCAGACATACTCGGTAACATACTCAGTGAGCAGACATACTCGGTGACATATTTAGTGAGCAGACATACTCGGTGACATACTCAGTGAGCAGACATACTCGGTGACATATTTAGTGAGCAGACATACTCGGTGACAAACTCAGTGAGCAGACATACTCGGTGACATACTCAGTGAGCAGACATACTCGGTGACATACTCAGTGAGCAGACATACTCGGTGACATACTCAATGAGCAGACATACTCGGTGACATATTTAGTGAGCAGACATACTCGGTGACATACTCAGTGAGCAGACATACTCGGTGACATATTTAGTGAGCAGACATACTCGGTGACAAACTCAGTGAGCAGACATACTCGGTGACATACTCAGTGAGCAGACATACTCGGTGACATACTTAGTGAGCAGACATACTGGGTGGCATACTTAATAACCAGACATACTCGGTAACATACTCAGTGAGCAGACATACTCGGTGACATACTCAATGAGCAGACATACTCGGTGACATATTTAGTGAGCAGACATACTCGGTGACATACTCAGTGAGCAGACATACTCGGTGACATATTTAGTGAGCAGACATACTCGGTGACAAACTCAGTGAGCAGACATACTCGGTGACATACTCAGTGAGCAGACATACTCGGTGACATACTCAGTGAGCAGACATACTGGGTGGCATACTTAATAACCAGACATACTCGGTAACATACTCAGTGAGCAGACATACTCGGTGACATACCTAGTGAGCAGACATACTCGGTGACATACTTAGTGAGCAGACATACTCAGTGACATACTCAGTGAGCAGACATACTCAGTGACATACTCAGTGAGCAGACATACTCGGTGACATATTCAGTGGGCAAACATACTCAATGACATACTCAGTGAGCAGACGCACTCGGTGACGTACTCAGTGAGCAACATACCGAGTGATGTCAGAAATCGCTTTTATAACCTTTGGGGATACAGTAATTAAATATTGCTTAATCATGCCGTGGAATGTTATCCCAGGTCACTGAATTTGACACCTTTGACAACGAAGACAAGTTAATCTAATAACCAAACCAAGTTAATAATTATAATAACCAAACAGAATTGTGAATTTGTCTGCCGTCTATCGTTTTATATAGCAAAATGATAGTTTTCGCCAAACGTAAATTTGTGACACTAATAGCAACGTTTCAACCCATATTTTTTTCTCAAAATTGTTTATATATATTTGTTTAAATGTTGTTTAACAATAATGACTAAATCTTTTTCTACTTCACTTTTGAACAAATTTTGAGTATTTATTTTATCACTTTATTTTAAGCACTTTTCCGAATGCTGCACACTGACTGAGACAGCATTGATTAACTTAAAATGAAAACACCTTTATTATTAATTTGACACGAAAAAGTGATTTACCTGTTTGTCAATGTCTTACAGCATTCACCCCTGTGTATGCCAATGTCTGTGTTCTTGGCACGGAACCAGACCCAGCCGATGATGATAGGATCAAGCTCGTCCTATCAGCTATAGATCCCTGTACGTGCACCGAAGTCCGACTTGGCGGTCACAACGTCTACGCGCCGCCGAGACCCCACGGCGCGAAGTACATCGGCATGGGCCACTTAAATGGCATCCTAGCGGGCGGCCTCCCTGGACTGTACAATTGCATGCCGACCAAGATGGACGGTGCCTCCACTGATACCCCAATAGGTCAGTATGAGGAATAAAAGTAGATCTTAAAGCATTTTTATAATGTGTCCACCGCCTTTATATTCCACAATATTTTTGACTATACTGTAAAGTTTACCGTTCGCTGGAGTCGACACAACACCGACCGAAGACTAAAGACAGGTATTCTCTGGTTCTTAGGCCGTTAATTCCAACCAACTTCTACGTCAAAACAACCGAAATGAAGTTTACCGTTAGCACGCGGCTCCAAAAAGTAGTCCGGCGCATGCGCCATCCGGAACGGGTCTCCCTCCGCTCGAGCTGGCGGAGATGGGTTGGCGGGGCTGTCTTCCTTTAGGCGGCTGGAGGGGCGTCTGCGGCCGTGTCCGCGGCCGTGTCCCCGGCGCCGCAATTGGTGGGACAAAGGTGGTCGAGGCCGTCCTCCCGCTCCGAGCGTGGAGGCCGGGAGAACCGCTCCGAGTAAAGGTGGTCCCCGGCTTCCCCGCCGAAGCTGGGCGCCGTCTCTTGGACGGGGGTGGCGACGAAGGTCGTTCCGATGCGTGGTGGTCTCGTCCGCCGTAGGGAAGTCTGGGCTCCCCCGCCGGGAGAGGCGAGGCTTAGAAAGCCCCCGGGCGGCCGGTTTGACGAGCTCCATCTCGTCGTCGCTGGGGTGGATCTCCAGCGCATTCATCTCCGCCATCATCCCGGCTACCAAACCTTCCCGGCAGAACCGATGGTGACGGCTCCTGTTGTATTCTCGAAAAATGCGCAGCCCGGACCCGGTTCTGCGCTCGTCTCGCCCTGCCCGCCAGGGGCGGCACCCGCTTCCGCAATTGGTGGGCGACGCATCAGCCTCCGTCGATGCCGGTGGTAGTTCATCCTCGTCCGACTGGTCACCCATTTCCCCTGGCAGGACTGACCTGGCTTGACCCGTCGGTCTGGAAACATGTGGTCTCAGCACTCCTTCGGCCCGAGCGGAGTGGGGGCGGCCTTCCAGTTCTGGCGAGGGAAGTCTCTCCTGATGTGTCTAAACTCCCCTGGTGGGTTTGTACTCCACCTGAAAAACCGACTCAGGCTCTGAAGCGAGGAAGCTGGACTACCGACCGGCCTTCTCTTACCGACTATACTCCTGTGACTCGAGGAACGCCTCCATCCCCATCGCCATCGTGATGGCTTCGGTCAGGTCGCCACATTCCGATAAAAAAGGGCTCTTCGGAAAGCTTCAAGCCTAAGTCCTCCCGGGCCTGCACAGGGAACCGAATGGATTGTCGTAGGCTTCTGAGCGACTCGTCGCGGCCCTTCGTCCGCATGGACAATTGGGCCCGATGTAGTGGAACCTGTGCCGTTACGCCGAATCGTTGCTCAAAGTTCTTCAAGATGGATGAGTATTCCCCCCCGTGCTTCTGGCGCCATATTCACCAGTGCTTCCAGAGCTGTGCCCTTCAGGTGAACCACCAGGTACATCGCCTTCTCGGACCCATTCTAATGCCGCGGCGCCTTCAAAATGGATCTAGTAGTCCGACCAGGACGCAACCCCATCAACATTTTCCAGGAGCTTCATCAGTCTCCGGTTACCCGTCCCTAGCTGTTCCTGTACTGTGGTGACTCCAGTTGCCACCGGAAGAGACGCGGCTCCTTCCTCAGGCCTTGGGGCTCCCCCAGCGTCAGACATAGCGGGGCCGGCCCGGGTCCACCTGGGAGCACCGAGTGGTGTCTTCCCATGGCGTCTCCCCACTGGGGCGGCCCCTCGCCGAGCACTTGGGTTGGGCACCATTCTCTAGGATTGTGTGCGGAACCGTTCCGTTTCCGTTGGCCACGGTGCGGGGCGGCTCCGCCCCATTGACTTCCCGTGCGGAACCGTCTCGACCGCCCCGTTGACTTGTGTGCGAAGCAGCTCCGTCACATCGACTCCCGCGCGGAGCCGTGCCGACGTGTGCAGAGCAAATCCTTCCCATTGACTTCCACAAGGAGCAGCTCCGGTTGCTCCGCCCTGTTGCCTTGTGTGCGGAGCAGCCTCGTCCCATTGTTCACCGTGAGGAGCAGCTGCAAAGGCTCCGCTGCAATGCCCTGTATTCGGAGCAGCTCTGTAAGCTCCTTTCCACTGCCTCGCGTGCCGGAGCAACCCCGACAGCTCCACTCCATTAACTTGTGTGAGGAACGATTCCGGCGGAACGCCCGCCCTGTTACCCCGGGGCGGCGTTCCGTCTTTCTGGAGGCTTCGAGCGCTCCATGGGGGGGGGGGGGGGGGGGTGCCTTCCTGGTGACCTGTCTCCAGACGACCCCCGCCCCCACTGTATCGACAAACACAACCCGCGACCGCTCCGAGTAGAGCAAACTGCCGGTCGTGCTGCCGTCCACAGCCCCGGTCGCCACTCCCCCCCCCCCCGAACTGGAAATGCACTGAGTTAGCGTACAAAACATGTAGAGTGCCCTGACGAGGCCCCGCCCCCGCTGCATCGGCGGGCACAGCTCGGAATCGCTCCGAATGGAACGAGACGTCTGCCGCGCCGCCGTCTACAGCACGGGGCGGACCCCCTCCCCCTCCTTCCCCCAGACTGGGAACGTACTGGGGTAGTGTAGAAATCCTGGGGAGTGTCGTGACGAGACCCCCGGGATAGCTCGGAATATTTGATTCGGTTTCACACGAATTTATTCTCAACATTTTAGACTGTTTTAAAGGGTCCCAGAAATGTGTTTTTTATTAGTTTTAATGAAAGTTTATAACTAATTGAGTGATTTTCAGTTGATAAAAGTTTTATTTTTGGGTAATCAATATGAGAAAAAAAGTAATAAAGTGCTTTGGGGGACCGGCCCCGCCCCTAGAATGGTAGCTTATTAACATGAAAAATTTGCATAATTGTGGCGTATGTTTGGGAAGACTTCGACGTCGCGACCAGCGTGCTCGTGCATGCATGCATCATGTGCCACGCGTATCCATGCAAAATCATTCAATCGATGGTCGACTCAAGTTATTGTCAAAGGATTTGTCAAGTGGAATATCTTCCTCAGCTGTAGGACCTGATGATACTGCGGATATTTCGTCCGATTCTGTGGAATATGCGCTCCCCGGCCCCGAACTGCCGTCTTCACTCGCCATGTCTGAACAAAATCTGTTGCGTGCGTACCCGCGTGCGTGCGCGCCCGCGTGCATGGTATTTCTTTTTGGGGGTTGCCGAATGTTCATCACGAACAGCGCCACCATTTGTCAGTGTTTGAACATGTTAATGAGGGGCCCAATTACATTTACGGTGATTAACCCCAATTAATGTCATTTTATACCATTTTATCACCCCTGGTCTTGTTACTTACACACCAAGGCACATTTTAAATTATTAAACAGCAATTCTCCTCCAAAGGTCTGCGTAGAACCTTTAATGTTGGCACCTCTATACCGAAATGGTTTATGGTTTTGTACAGTGGAGCCATATCTTATGTGTTAGGAAGTGGATTTTTATTCGAATCTTTCCGAATATGACGTGGTTGCAGACAAGGGGATGGTTGGAGTCCCCTTTTGTTTATTTTATGTGCCGAAATTATGGGCAATATATTTCGTTGTGATCGAGTTCGTACGTTTTAGACAGTTGATTACCGTTGTACGCACGACTAGCCAATTAGTACTTGCGAGTGTTCATGAGGTCAACGGTGCTGGCGTCCCATCCAATGAACTATCGGGACTGCACCTTGGCTTGTTGTTACATGTATTAAGTAATCTACATGATTAACTTTTCATTAGTATACATGCCCTCCTCCCGCTGGTGACTGACACGCCAGATGTGTACAATGGCGTTTGCAATGACTTCCCGCTTCCATTGTTAGAAGTTGCAATGGGATACGTACCTGTCAGAAATTTCGATAGTATTTTTAACATGGGGGTTGTTAGGATCAAACCATTTCAAATGCAGGGAACACGAACGTCTGCTAGTTGCTTAAGCCAAGTAATAATAACCAAGCACTTGGGGTGTTTCTCAATGGTGCCCCTTGTACTTCAGTTATTAATTTCAGTGTGGTAACATTGTACCGTAAAATGGGAAACCATGGCCAATATTTTCAGACAATTTGCAATATATTTCTGCATATTAAACAATAATGTTATATTTTCTGTGTTATGTTTTACAATAGAGTTGGGTTTGAGCCAACAAATAGTTGTTGACCGTAAACACTGAATATCCGTTTGGACACAAGAAAACTACGATTTTTTTTACGTAGATCTGGGGTAACCTTGGCAACCACATCATTATGAATAAAGCTAAAATATCGATTTGATCCCTCAAACAATCCATAATTTCCTGAAAAATTGCTAACATTTACGATTGCCCACTATGAACACATTGAGTTGAATAAGTTTCCGGATAGGAAGCGTATTGTAAGTTTTATGCTCATTGGACGAAATTCAGGGTTTGGGCAACTTTGGTAAGATCGTTTGGGGGAAAACATTTATAAAATATCACATAAAATCCAGTTTGATGTTATTTATTCAACCCTTTCTTGATCATTTCCATAAATAAAACTCACACAATGTCACAAAACACGAGTAACGCCACCAACAAAAAATTATTGGCATGTAGTGGCCAAGGTTACCCAGCATAACAAAGTCGCCCCATTTTGCGGTATGTTTGGGGGTGGGGTGCACGTGTATGAGTTCTAGACCGAGAGCTAGATAGGGTTTAATCATAATTTCGGGAACAAATCCCTATATTGTCTTCAATCATAGTATGCTCGACCCTGATCACTAAATGGGTGATCTTAAGTTGCACTAGATCAGACAAAGGCTAATTAGCGCCATGCTAAATGAGACAAATTTTACATTTTAATCAACATTTTGGGAACGAGAACGAAATGATAGCTTTGCACTTGTGGATATGGGAAATATAACTTAAGAGCGATTTTATATCAGACTAATTAACTTAAGAGCGGCGCGAAAAGCGCAGGAGTTGGCGTGGCTATCCACCCCATATTTTTTTATTTTCGCTGATGCCGTAGCAACGCACACAGCTTTACCTTACATACGTACTGTGGACATTCCTTTGTCTTCGTGTAGTTAACAAACTTTGACTAAATACTCATTTTTCTCGCTTCCCCAAAACAAATTTACCCTCAAATTTGGATTATGGGCCTCTCAGCTGTCCCTTCTATCTTTTCTATATATAACCCTAACCCGTTTTTCCTCTAGCGCTCTTTTTCGGAAACTGAAAAACGTATTGTGGACGTGTGCAAGTCCACAAACCGTAACCTCTTCCCGCATCGTGTGGACCTATATTGTCGGAGGTCCATAGTGCGTATGCAAGACTAACTCAACTGTAGAGACAAAAACACACACTGAACACACTGTTCCCACGAAATATCTATTTCCCGAAACAGGCAGGCTTTCAAGTTAACTTGTCCTATATACCGTGCGTCCCAACAAAACCTATACACTTTTGAAATGGCTGCCGAATAAAAAATATATGTATGGAAAGCTCATAAACTCAACTTTCATATGACACCAAAAAGTCCGAAAATAGTTCATGCTTGGGTGAGCACTGCTCACTTTTGTAAAGGGTATGAAAATTAGGTTGCGCAGGATTTAGCCTTCCAATTTGTGAGAGGTGTTACGTGGTTCTATTTATGATTGAGGCTTGGAAAGACGACACTTATTCAGACAGTATTCTGACTAACAACTGTGTATTCTGAACCCCTTCAACTTCATGTCTGGTTAACATAGCGACACATTATAGAGGGCGCTATACAGTTTAAGTGGTGTTTCAGAGTGAACTCTTATATCCCAGACATCTCCCTTCTTTTTCTTTTTATCATAATAAACTTCGTGTAAATGTTTCTCATGGTTTTTTAAGGAAACTTGGCTGTAAAACTTTTAAAAGTTGCATAAACTTGCATAAACTGTTAACTTGAAAGTTAAAGAATTATTTTTTTTTTTTTTTTTTTAGAACTTTAAACTTCAAACTTGATAATTAAACATGTAAATCTGTTTAACTGAATTGTCAAGTGTTCTCCGTGTTTGCTTTTTATGTGGAATTTTGCATGACAGCTTTAGAGTCCATTGTCATGTTTCAAACTACAACATTTTTGTATCGAGATGGTGGTTTGATGTT
This sequence comes from Crossaster papposus, assembly GCA_037893245.1. Taxonomy (NCBI): domain Eukaryota; kingdom Metazoa; phylum Echinodermata; class Asteroidea; order Velatida; family Solasteridae; genus Crossaster; species Crossaster papposus. Next base: position 349,188 of record JBAIAA010000949.1, read on the forward strand.
TGATCGTGTGCGTGTGGACTTTAAGAAAATCTGGTCATTGTTCGGTTGACTTTCGGTTGGGTGTAGAGGATCCTTGGTCGGTTCCACTGGCTTGGCTGCTTCAGGTAGGATTGCTGTTTGAGCTGGTGGTGTGTTTGAAGTAGAAACTGGGATCGTGGATGATTGGCTGTTCTCTGGCTGCTGTGTTGATGTACGCAAGTGCTTTCGGTTACGTCTCAGCACTTGTCCACTGTCCAGTTCGATGAGATATGAACGGGAACCGTCACTGCCAACACACTTGCCGGTTTTCCATGATGAGGTTTTGCTGGTTGGCTGTAGTCTGATTGGTTGTCCAATTTGCAGTTCCGGTAGTGGCTTTGCTGACTTGTCATATTGGCGTTTGGCCTTCTGCTTTCGAAGTTGGATGTTGTCTGGCACACCTCCAATGACATTAGGTTGAAGAAAGACTTCAGGAGTTGGCAACAGCGTTCTCGTTCGTTTAGACATCAGTTTCTGCGCTGGATTACTGCCACTTGCATCAGGTGTGTTACGCCAATCTAGAATCGCGAGATGAAGATCCTCCTTTGCTTTGGTCACCTTCTTGATTATGTTCTGAGCTATCTTTACTGCTGATTCTGCTTTGCCGTTGCTCTGGCTGTGGTATGGAGAGGAAGTGACATGCTCAAACTCCCATTCTCTGCTGAATTCCTCATAGTCCACAGCTATGAACTGAGGACCGTTGTCGGTGATTACCTTGCTGGGTATGCCATATCGTGAGAAGTGCGTCTTCGTGCACTCAACTATGGTTTCAGAACTGGTGTCATCGACCTTGTCTAGTTCCCAGAAGTCGCTGTAGTGGTCTACGGTGATCAGATAGTCAGCACGTCTGTAGTGAAAGAGATCTTGACTGACTATGCTCCAAGCCCGGTTGGGTATTTCGTAAGACATCATCGGCTCTTTTTGCTTTTGGTCAGGAACTCATTGCAGGACTGACACTGGCTAACCCTGTCCTTGATTTGGCTTGTCATCCCTGGCCAGTACAGTACTTCTCTGGCTCTTCGTAGGCAAGCCTCTACTCCAAGGTGACTTGAGCGGATTCTGGCAAGCATCATGTTGTGCATCGACTTGGGTATGATGACTCTCATGCCTTTGTAGAGTGTGCCATCTTGAACAGTGATTTCATCTCGGAAACCGAAGTATTCGCGGATGCATATTTGTACTTCGTTTCTCTGCTCTGGCCATCCTTCAAGGACCACGTTCTTCAAGACTTGTAGAACTGGATCAGCTTGTGTTGCCTTCTTGATCTGCATCTGCGTGCTATCCTTCATGCAAAGATAGCTGGACTGATTGATGATTTCAATCTCTGACATGAGTCGCTCTTCCTGCCTCAGCTGGAACATCTGGTACTCGGACAAGTGACTCTTGTCGGTGGTCTTCAGGGAAGCTCTGCTCAGCATGTCGGCTATGTACATCTGGCTTCCCGGTAGGTACTGTACTCTCAGATTGTACTTCTGTAACCTCAGAAGCATGCGCTGTAGCCTCTTAGGTGCTTTGTGTATTGGCTTCGTGAATATCGGCACCAATGGCTTGTGATCCGTGTTCACGGTGATCATCTCTCTGCCATGTAGATACTGATCATATCTCTCGCACGAGAAGACTATGGCTAGGCACTCTTTCTCTATTTGTGCGTAGTTCTGCTCTGCAGAAGTAAGAGACCGGGATGCGAATACGACTGGTTGCCCATTCTGAAGGAGAGTCGTTCCCAGCCCTTTCTCGGATGCGTCACATTGAATTGTGACTTCTTCCTTCAAGTCGTAGTACCGGAGAACTGGAGCACTGGTGATCATGTCCTTTATCTGCTGAAAGGACTCTTCTTGTTGTGTCTGCCATGTAAAGACTGCGGTTTGCTCTGTCAGCTTTCGGAGTGGCTCACTCACCTCTGCAAGCCTTGGCAAGTATCGCGATAGGTAGTTGACACATCCCAGCAGACGCTGGACTGCTTTCTTCGAGTCTGGCCGCTGCATGTTTTGCATTGCCTCTACCTTCCTTGGATCTGGACGAATTCCATCGGCAGTCAAGATTTGGCCCATGTACGTCACCTCACTCAGTCGCAGTCTGAGCGTTTTCCGGTTGAGTTTCATGTTTGCCTCTCGTGCTCGCCAATCGGAGTTCCATCTATATAACAATTTGTGCCGATGGAACAGCCGACCGGTAAACATTAATTGTTCTGTAATGTAAACCATTATCAAATATATTCTGCATGAAAAACTAGGAAGTTGGCTACAGATGATCGAACTGGATCAACCTGCCTCTGAACGCACCAGCTGTTCCACTTCTTCCAAGCACAGTTAAATTGCTTATCTGTTCCTTCACGCCAATGAGATAATAGTGGAGGACACTGCTTGCGAAAACCGTCTGACTGCAGGTTCTTCCTGATAACTTCTATGCGGCCAGCTGCATATGATTTGCCAATGGATGAACCAGATGATGATTGTGAGGGAGTCGAAGAAGATCTATTGCCCTTGGTAGGACAAGAGGAAAAACTCTATGGCAAACCCTAACAACCTGGGGTACCATGTTTGTGTATTCCACACCGGCGCAATCAGGACTACTGTTGCTTCTTCTTCGCTGATTTTGTGTAGACATTTGGAGACAGGGCAAAGGGAGGAAACACGTATTCCTTCATGTCCCGCCATCTATTCTCCAAGTTAGAGTATCCGGCTGCCTAGAGACAACGGTTCTCAGTTGCCCAACTGGATGCGAAAAGATTCACCTGGGGCGATAAATTCAACCCATGACCTTATGAAATATCGCCGGATTGAGCTGCCACTTCGCTCGGTCGTTGAACACTCTGGACAACTCGTCCGCCGTGACATGGAGAGACCCAGGAATGTGTTCCGCTGACAGGTTTATGTCCTTTTGAGGCACCAGAGCCAGCTTTGGATTGCTAGTTGGGCAAGGTCCCTGGAATGAGTACCGCCCTTGTGGTTGATGTAAGCAATAGCTTCCGAATTGTCCACTTGAAGACGAACGCGGAGATCGTGCTGATCTTTCATGAGTATTGAGGGCATAAATAACTGCCATAAATTCCAGAATATTTATGTGGGACGACTGCTCCTGCATCGACCATCGACCTCCTACTTTGCGGTCCTTGAGACAGGCACCCCAACCCAAAATCGATGCATCCTTCTGAATGGTGACATTCGGAGAGTGACGAAGAATATTGCGACCATTTTCATGCTCGCAGGTACCGAGACCATGCTACGAGCTCGTCTCTGGATTCCTGAGTGAGGAAGACTTAATTTGGACTCGTAATCGTTGTCCTGATGAAGAGCCAAGATCTGTTCGAACTGGAGGTTGCGATAAAATATAGGAGCCGTGAACACAACCTGGACTGTTGAAGATAGTCTGCCCACGAGACTGGCAATCTCCCGGACTGATGTCGAATCTGCAGCCAGGATCTCTTGGCAGTGGTTGACAATTTTGTCATCTTCTCTCGACCAAGAGACAGAGTCATCGAAGAAGAATCTATGACGAAACCCAGGTACTGGATGTTACGTGATTTGTCGTGGTTTATTAAAAAACCTAGATGCTGAAGGATGATCGACTGTCTCTTGAGTGTTGTTCACACTTGTAGGCTAGACGTGGATTTCTCGAGCTCCGTTTGTGTGCTGTAAAAAATCACTTTTCTCCAGCTTCTATACCTATTTTTGCAAAATATACGGGTGATAAGTCATTACTACCAACCAGTCCCTTCTTGGATTACTGCCAACAGTCGCAAAATGCCAAAACGAGGTGAGAAATTAACAGCAAAGTCGAATCAGATCGGTGCAGGAAAGAGTGTGTCTGCTCCCCAGACCCCAACTATGCCCACTCTTTATCCTGCTGGGGAACCAGTCTCACCAGATGACCAGTCCCACTCCCAGCTGAAAGCGTCGACTCCTCGTGATGACACCGATTTTCAACGATATGTCAAGAAGTCACTAATCGATCTTCACCGAGGCCAGGCTGATATAAATCGTCGGATCACCCAGCTTGAAACAAATATCAACGAATCCATCCAGTTTGAAAGCAGACGTATCACTGACCTCGAAGACAAGGTAAAGGAGCTGGAGAAAATGTGCCAACATATCTCCACAGTCGATCAACAGCTTGCTAACCATAACGATGCACTTAACAAACTTGAAAGATTCAGCAGGCGTAACAACATAAGAGTCATTGGTCTGCCGCAGAAGAACGATGAAGACAGCCTGAGCCTCTGCAAGAATCTTCTCCAAACCAAATTTGGCCTCAGCAACGTCAAAATTGAAAGAGCGCATCGCGACGGTCCCAAGATTTCGGGAAAGCCCCAGCATCTCCTCTTCAAGCTTAACGGTTATCAAGACAAACTTGAAATCTTGCGGAACCAGCGCCAGGCACTGGCAGGAGAGTCCTACTTCTGTGTGGAGGACCACACCAGACAAGATCTACAGGAAAGACGCAGGTGGAAGTCGGAAGTCAGCAAGGCCTATCAAGAAGGTAACAAGTATCGTTTTTATGCTGGAAAGTGGCGCGGCAATGGAGGTGTACCGGCCGTCTTTCCCGAGCACTAACTTAACTAGACCCACATCTTTAATACTGCATTCTAAGAATCATTGCATATTTACAGCTTCCCATGACAAGCATTGCATAACAGCCCGTTTCATATTCTTGTTTGTTTAGTTGTTGTCTGTGATTTAATTTCGATATTTATATTGACAACATTAATGTTACGTTATTCATTCGGTTGTTTATTATTTGCAAGGTTCTATGCTTGCCTAATTTATTTAATTTGCTTAATTCTGTTTTCTGTTAATATATATTGTTTTTTATATTATTTTACTTTATTTTGACTATCTCAAGCTTTAAATTGTTTTGCCTACTGATTGCTAATCGCTTGGTTGTTTATTGCTCTATTCTGCTTTGCTTATTTAGCAAAGTGTCCACCTTTCACTTCATCATTGTTGCTGCTTATATGAGTTCGTTTTCGTGTGCTTAATGTTGATTGGAGAGGTTTATTTTAACCGAGCTCCTGAACCACTTTAATATTGTTTTCTTTTCAGAAACCATTTAATTTTCATTGATTTGTTTTGTCTACCATATGTGTATTTACTTTTAAATTGTCGTATGTAGTATGTTTCCTCACTTTAATCGAACCCCCTCTGATGACGGAGAAGATGATTCCGATATTAATGTAAATGATTGTGGTTATCTTGATTGTACCGAATTCAATGCCTTAAATGTTTCGACACCCAGTACTTTTTCTATTTTTTATATGAATTCCAGGAGCCTGTGTAGACATTTCTTCGACATCCATGATTTTCTTGCCACTCTCGACCATTCTTTTTCTATCTACGGCTTCACCGAAACCTGGTTTAAGGAGGTCCCTCCGTCTTATGTCCACATGGATAATTATAATATTGTCCATTCATCTAGATCTCTTCGGCAAGGCGGAGGGGCCGCCATGTTTGTGAGCTCTTCGCTGAATTTTCGTATCCGTGAAGATTTAATACCTTCTTCACCGGACGACTTTGAATCTATTTTCATTGAAATTCAGCGAGACGGTATTCGCAACCTCATTGTTGGAAATGTTTACAGGGCTCCTGGTACTTCTTTTGTTACATTTAACAGTTGCTTTGATTCATGCCTAGCTAAAATAGCGAGCGAAGGGAAGCTGTGTTACATAATGGGCGATTTCAACCTCAATTTACTTAATTGTAATGACCACCAGCCCACAGACGTCTTTTTGAACGCCATCTATTGTTATGGTTTCCGACCTTTAATCACCAACCCCACTCGTATCACTCCAAACTCTGCCACACTAATCGATAATATACTAACCAATTCAGATCTAGATACCTCAGCGGGAATTCTGTATTCTGATATTACTGACCATCATCCACTTTTCCAATATACCACCTCGTGTTTCCAGAACCCAGTGCGTGTGGAGAAGACCTTTCATACCAGGAACATCAATAATAACTCTCTTCATTCTTTTAACACAGATCTTGCCAACACTGATTGGAGTGAAGTTTGTGAGAAACAAGATGCCGACTCAGCCTACGACGTTTTTCTCTCAGTTTTTTCTTCCCTTTATAACTATCACTTTCCTCTCATCACTAACACTGTTGGACACCTTAAGAAAAATCAACCTTGGATCAACCAGTCTTTAATCAATTCTTGTCTATTTAAAAACAGACTACACAGGAGATGTATACGTAACCCAACTGAAGTCAACAAGCATAGGTATAAAGTGTTTCGTAATCGATTAACTGCTACTATTCGATCTACCAAGAAAGAATACTACTCTCATCAACTTCTTCGACATAAAAATAACCTAAAAAAACTCTGGCGAGAATTAAACAGCATGCTCGGCAAGAAAAAAGACACTTCCTTGCCAGATGATTTCACAGATGGACAAAACACTTATACTAGTCCCCCAGATATCGCCGACTCTTTCAATAAGTTCTTCACTAACATTGGTTCTTCATTAGCAAACAAAATTCCGGCCTCTAACACCAACTTTACCGATACCCTTCACAATTCTAATGCTTCCTCTTTCTTCCTCTTACCAACCAATGCAGATGAAATTATCAAGATTGCCAAGAAACTCAAGAATGGAAGCAGTTGTGGATTTGACGGCATCAGCTCTAATGTTGTGAAATCTGTTCTCCCCCTTATTGCCGAACCTCTTAGCTACATCTTCAATCTCTCGTTTCTAACCGCTTCTGTTCCTTTAAAACTCAAGATCGCTAAAATTATTCCCATCTTCAAAAAGGGTGATAAAAGCAACATTAATAACTACAGACCTATTTCTATCTTGCCCTGCTTTTCCAAAATTCTCGAGAGGCTAGTCTACAACCGTCTGTCTCAATTCCTTTCTCAATTCCAGATTCTGTCCGATCAACAATATGGTTTCCGGCCCAAACACTCCACAGACATGTCTTTAATTCAACTCGTCGACAGAATTACCAATGCTTTCACAAACAAACTCTGTTCTATTGGTATTTTTCTTGATCTTTCAAAAGCTTTTGACACTATTAATCATTCCATTCTTCTCTCTAAACTGGATCACTATGGCATTAGGGGAACTCCTCTTCACTGGTTTTCTGACTATCTCTCCAATCGACATCAGTATACTTCTATTAAGAATACTGATTCTACTCGACTTGAAATTCAGCATGGGGTCCCTCAAGGGTCCATCCTTGGTCCTCTTCTTTTCTTGATTTACATTAATGACCTATGTTTCTCTTCCCAAATCTTAGATTTCACTCTGTTTGCTGATGACACCACCATTTTCCACTCAAGCTCCAATGTCTCTTCTCTGGTCGACACCTTAAACTCTGAACTCGTCAATGTTTCATCTTGGTTTAAGGCCAATAAACTTTCTCTCAATCTGACTAAAACCAACTTCATTTTCTTCAGCAAAGATTCTTCCCGTCAACATCTCGACTTACCTCCAGTTAAAATTGACAATATTTCCATCACAAGGGTTGACTCGGTCAAATTTCTTGGTGTCACTCTTGACTATAAACTCTCCTGGGTCGAACATATCTCCTCTGTAACAAATGTAGTCTCACGCAATACCGGTGTTCTGTCCAAACTTCGTTTATGGCTTCCCTCTGGATGCCTGTTCTTGCTTTATAATTCACTTATTCTCCCTTACTTAAACTATTGTAATATTGTTTGGTCAAACACGTCCTCTAATAAGCTGTACTCTTTATACATTACGCAAAAAAGAGCTATTCGTATTTGCACTAACTCACACTATCGGGAGCACTCTGCACCTTTATTTTCAAGGCTACGTACTCTCACTCTTAATGACTTGACGAAATTTCACACAGCGATATTCATGTACAAATTTGCACGCAATCTTCTCCCCAACAGTTTCTCGTCATTCTTCTCATCAGTCCAAAGCATACACGTATATAACACCAGATCCCGACACAATTTATATGTTCCATTCACCCGCACCTTATATTCTGCATCTACTCTCCGTTTCTATGGTCCTCGTTTATGGAACTCCATTGACAATGATATTAGAACAATGTCGTCTGTGGGTCGTTTTAAATCGTCTTACAAAAAGGCGCTCCTGTCACAATATGTAACGTAGCTTCCCTCCTTAGCTCTACTCTGCTCTGCTGCATGGTGTCAATGTGAAATCTATATCTAACTTGTTATCTTTATTGGAATTGTCTCCCTGTCTCAGTCTCCACTGTCTCATCCATTGTTTTGTTTTGTTTTGTCTTCTTTGTTCTTTGTCCGTTCGTTCGTGTTAATTCCTATCGTTTGTATATTGCCTGTCTTATGATTGTCTGTGTCAGGCTGTTCTCTACAAGCCTCGGTTTATTTGAACAGCCCCAAACTGTTCACTCCCTTCAATAATCTCTAGTTTATTGTTTCAGATTTTGTGCTCTTAATATTAATAGTTACGCATATTTCTTTTTGTTTATTTAAAAAATCTAACCTAACTTGCTTGTGAAAAGTTTGGAAATAAACGTTTCGAATAATAATAATAATGGCTATTGACGAACCAAGAACTAGAATGTTGTCTAGATAATGACAAATCTGATTCCTCGTTCCCTGATGAAGGACACAATTACTGGTTTAAAAAAAAATTGTGAATGTGCGGGATGCACTGCAAAGCCTTCTTAAACGACTGACGTTTAGGAATTAGGAAGGGAATGCCCGCTATCAGCGGAAAGATTCATCATGTCCCGCTGGACCAGACGTAGTTCGGTCTCCGACACCGACAAGCGCTGCACATAGATGGTCAACTCGTTAACTCCGTCTGCGGAATCGTTCAAGCACGGTGGGCGAGATGTCACCGAGAAAAGGGAACCATGTCCCGGGACGATATAGCGCCGTCTCTCCGGCATATAGGACGCCGACGGGTGTAGGCTAATGCCTGGCGGGGACGCCGGTGCCCAGATCTCCGTGTACGGCAGTGCCCACTGGTCTGTAGTCAACCCACAGTCGGTCGTTATGACTGGCGGGTTGGGGCTGCAATTCTGGAGGGACTCTGGTGCGCAGCTAACCGTCCCGTTGGCCCGGTGTCATCGAACCGTGACTGTAATGGCCGGTGGGTAAGTCGGATGGGCCTTGTCCCGGATCCCTCCGTCGGACAACAGATGACACTTGGGCAGCGGGAATGCCTGAACAACGGATAAATTCCGATAAATAGGTAGGGCCCTCGGAGCATAACACCCCGGGGGAACTCCAGGAGTCTTGCCCCAAGGCCCGCTGAATAGCTTGGTCGGCCAACTGCGCTCCAAGCCCGATAGCGTAGGCGGGCGCTGCACGGTCCAGCCGGCCGTATAAAAGCCCGTCCCCGGGCTCCGTGGCTGAAGGATTCGGGTGCACTGAGCCGTGGAGGGGTAATCCTTAGGGCTGTGTGTGTCCCATAAACGGGTCCGGGACGGACACGGTGCGCTTCGTAGCGGAGCCACTCTTGGCCGTACGTCCCTTCTTGGGTATTGTTCCGGCACCAGACGATATCTTTGTCTTGCCGGGGCGTTTTCCCTTCAATTGGGCGGACCCGTGAATACTGACCGGAGACGGTGGGGTTGTACGGCCCCCGCTCGGTCAACGGATCCGTCAGCTCCGACTACCGGCAGTGGCTGAGGGGGCTGAATTGGGGACTGCTGCCGCGGTAACGTACCATCAACGGTGCAGTCCCCCGAGGACTTGGGCTTGACTTAGGATGTACGTCCCTCCATTATCGACACACCCAGTCCTCCCCAACTTCCTAGATTTACTCATTTAAATATAACTTAACTTAAAACAATCACAGACAGAGCATTTAAGATTCTGGAAGATTTTGAAAGTTTGTCTGGCCTCAGAGTGAATGTCGCTAAAACTAATGCTGTGTGGATTGGTGGTAATAAGGGTCGTCAGAAAGGAATCTGTGATCATATTAAGGTGAACTGGGTTGGTCCTAACGATAATTTTAGAGCCCTAACCTTGATAGTATGACGATCATGAATTATAACAAGGTACTAGAAGCCAACAGTAGAATATTTGCACAATGGTCCATAAGAAATGTAACTGTTCTTGGCATGTGTCACAATAGTAAAATCACTTGTTTTATTAACATTTACGTTTTTAATATTGTCACTTCAAAATCCACAGTTGGACATTGTTAACAATTTGAACGGTATGTAGTATAATTTTATCTGGAAGAGTGGTGACAGAGTTGGCAAGAATCAGTTAATTCAAACTACAGCCATGGAGGCGTTAAGATGGTAGATTTGCATTTGTATGTTAGTGCTCTTAAGTGTACATGGATCCGTATAATATTAAATACCAAAGACACAGATTGGCATACTTTGTTTTATAAGATCACTGATATTCAGATTGTGCTTTTGGTGGAAGGTGGCCATTCTAGCAATGCGGATTTTATTAACTGGCTGCTTATCCAAACCAGTTTTGGATTGATATTCTTGGTGCCTGGAGCCTGTGTCTACAGATTATGGAACTGTTCTATTCGACATACTTCGAATGTAAATCTATTTAACGCCAGGCTTAGGTCTCTAACTCCAGTTCCTTTTGTGAACAGTGTCTACACAAGCAGTAACCACAACTGGTCCCAAATCGACTCCAAGAGTCGCCAGGGATACCCCACAGCCGACTCCCAAAGTCGCAACGGATGACCCAAGGCCGACTACTAATTGGCCCGAAGATGTCTCTTCGACTTCCGACGACACAGAACCAGTTGGCAGTACCAATTCAGGACCCAAGGAACTTGCTGCAGATTGTCAAGAGATCTTGGATGATGGTCAGACAACTAGCGGTGTGTATACCATCCAGCACGCAGGCCAGCAAATGAAAGTCTACTGCCACATGGAGTCGGGGAAAGGATACATAGTGAGTGAAGTCTCTTATATTTGTTTAAAATCACGAAGTTATAAATCATGTGTTTCAATGAATTGTAAACCTGGTTCACAGCGAAATTGGAAATTTAAAAACCAGTTGTTGAGGCGCAGCCTTGTCATCCCGGGTTGGCTCATTTAAATTTTCTGATTTTGATCGTGATTTAAATCAAATGATTTTAGTGAATCAACTGATAACATTGAACTGTACAATGTGTTATATGTTGTTAACACATTCTGATATCCTACTTCATCAGCATCGGTTCGACGTACTTGTAGATATTACACAATTTTTGTTTTTGCAAAAGAATCCAAATTAAATCGAAAACAAACATAGAAATACAATTCGAATTTATATCCTTTTAAATTGACAAGCACTGTCTTAGAGGGTCTGAGAAAAGATTAGGAGTAACAACAAATCAAAATTGTCCCGTCCGTGCATTCGCGTTCTTAAACAATACTAAACCAAATAGTAACATACTTGCCTGGGTAACAGAAAGTTGCGCCATATAATATAAATTGAATGTTTCACTTGTCCCTGCCATTGAATGTGGCAAGTCAAATTCGTTGTAAATAAGGGGTTACAATGTATTATAAGTGCTCCAAAGCTCCGTTTCTCTACAGCATAATTTTTTACAAAATACACAGTTCTTTTAATGATATATAAGTATTATAAAACGTTGTTAATTATGTTCCCCATTTGATGGCGATAATATTCTTAACAGTTCCTCGATTGTAAAAATGTGTAACTATTTTTTTTCCACCACACATTATAACTTATTCTTGGGGAAATAAATCCGGTTTACATAATTAACTCTTCATTACCGTCACTTATCTCATTTCTGACAGGTGTTTCAGAGACGCCTGAACGGTACGGTGAGCTTCGACCGAACCTGGCAGGAGTACGACGAGGGATTCGGGGATCTGACTGGAGAATTCTGGCTGGGCAACCAGAAGCTGAGCAAGCTGACTGATATTGATAACTTGGCGGGGGAGCTGGTCATTACTCTGACGGCGTTCGATGGGGACGAGGCCCGTGTTCGTTATAAGCAAATCAACGTATTACCATATAGGGCTAGATACGTTCTTGTTGCCGATAGCTTCAGTGAAGAGAGTGGAAATGCAGGTACATAATACCATTTGTTTCCATTACCATTCTTTTTGTGACATCTATAACACAGCATGCTTGTCTATTAAAACACGATAAATACAAAATACAAGGGAATAAAGCGAGAATGTGCAGTGTAACAGACAATAGACCGTGTAAGTCTCGCGCACAAAGGTCACGAGTGAACATCCAGCCACCACCAGCCGGTTGGTTTTGTTTTCTAAAATACTTTGTTTTTACAAAGATCCGAACCACGCAACGGCCATAAAATGATGGATGATAAATTCAAAATTAATTTTACAGTAATATTCGAGTTGCCTAGAAGTTCGGTTTATCGTACAGTCAAGCACGTTCTTGAGGTCAACTTACACGCTCAATAGTCAGGGAGCAGTGTTTCAAAAAGTGCTTTCGTTTATTTGCTAGGTATGCATAACTAGCTCTTGGTAAAATGAATATTCATGAGATGGCACACCACATTTCACAACCATTTTTTCCTAAAACGCGTCTTTAAAACAACAATTTTATTTAACAAACATGTTAAACATACTATCCCTTATTGTGTAGAAAGATGAAAAACATGGACGGAAATATGACCGTTGTTGTAGTGAATAATTAAGGTCGGTGGAAAGTGTCGTTTTTCGGTACTAAACACAGTTCGGCAAAACAATCTGACAGTTTGGAAACAGAATATATTATTTAATTACCTGTCTTCAGAATGGTTATCTTAGTTACCCGAAACAGCCAGGGTCACTAAAAATCGATGTCCATTCTGAATGCAAGGCTCACACAAATAATGCCGCTCAGAAAGCACGTAAATGCCATGAGTGCACTGTCCCCACTGGTTAAACCCCCAAAAGACCTGGTATCTTACCCAATTATACATTGGTCATGTTACGCTTTCGTGTGTCGGGTCCCCTGCTCCACTCGGGCTTATAAGTAGTGTGAACGCAGAGTAAAGGCGCCCAACCAGAACATGTGCCTGACGATCGATTGTAAACAAACTTATTCCCCAACGCGTTCCTCGACCGTGAATACATTATTTTCTCATATATACCTACCGTAGACTACACCTGCAAAAGAAAACCTGTTAATAATAAACGCCTGTTTTGGGGAGCACCGATCTTGAGGCAAAGCCCGGAGTACAACAACTGCTTGATGTACACAGAAAACGAGCCCATGGAGATGGTCTCGTTTGCTTACTTGTGCCATAACGGCGTATTACGAAGATAACTGCACTGGTTAGTGTAAAGGCAGAAAATTCGAAAACAAAATCGAACCTTGTGAAAACTTCACAATCATGAACAAACCAGTACTCTAGCCATATAAAGAAAACTTGGCTGAACCTCGGGGGAAGGACTAGAAGGAATTGGAACAAATATAGATCAAAGATTGAGCCTTCCGGGCCGCAGTCGTAAAAATACTGCGGTTAGACACTCGTCACAAAGCATTAATTGATTGACTACGCATGCGCCATGCACCTGCAACGTGTTGTAAAATGGCAGCGTACGGAAAAGACGATTTTGTAACGGGCTCTGATTTAAGCGATAAACATAAAACTAACAATTTGAGATAACAAAATCACGATCCAAAGTACAAAATAAAACATTTTAAAAAAGCATTTGAAAGTATGATGTTGTCATGTTCATGGTATTACACAAAAAGGCTTATCACGCGAACATAATTCGCACAACGAAATCCAAAGGTAAAAAACAAACGCTTGTAAAAGTTCCGCCCAGGACTACCCACCTACAGTACAAACACGAATGGTTAAAAGACAACGTGTTGATATATACTCCCAAATTTCAGCCGTAAAAAACTAGTCGGAAAAGCATACATATCAATAAAATATGTATTCATAATTTCCTTATCTCTCAATCTGTCAATCGAACAAACATCGGATTTTAAACGTTGAAACACCAGCAGATTGCAAATTTGTTACCGCTTCCGATGAAAAAGACGGCGCATGAAAAGGACGGCTAGCTGACTACTGCGCATGCAAAATGCTTTCGTTTGTATAATAGTATTTTATTAACTCATTAAAACACAAACGATTGTTAGCTCCACTGAAGCAGTCGAACCGGCAACGAACGCTGTGCACAAAGGATCTTATCGAGGTCGTAAATCTCTGCGCACAGCTGGAGACCTTAATTAGGCCGTCAGCTGAGTGCTCAAACTCGTTCGTTTCATTCCAGCAAGAGTGGGTGTAAATTTCCTGAACAGTTCCGACTAAATAAATGACTCTATTTTACTAGTAAAATAGTTCTCCACATTTCATCCTGCAGTTATATAATAATCCTGCTGTAAAGAGTGAACTATTTTGGCATCAGGGAAGTTCAAAGACGTAATGCGCCACGTTACGAAATCCGTTCGCGAATGACGCAATCGCATTACGTGTTACGAATTGTCTAATCCCACACCAACTCGTCCGTGCAAGATCGACGGTCATGACTTGACCTACATTTGCCATCAAACATGGCGACGTCTAAAGTCGACCGATATAAATGTAAATATAATGTCAGATAGGATCAATTTACTTCCTGTGCAAAAGAGTGGCTTAATTTTATAGGCAGAGCTCTTGAAATAAACGGACATACGATTTGCATTGGTAAAGCATTATGCCCCGATATGCCTGGGCACACAGTCCGACCTGGTGTAGTACATTTATTTACAAAGTATACAACGCCTGAATGCTGCCATGGTTTCACCCCCGAAAATCCCCTGGGCAAGATCAAAATCGTCTTCTGGACATGCTGGACAAGATGAAGGAGCTTCAAGTTCGGAGGTATTGCTTTTCAAACATGGAAATTTCAGAAATTTCTTATGGAGGTAGTCATTTTTCGTATTCATGTTAATTTCTGTAGGTTGCACATTGTTTGACTTGCATGTGCTGTTTTTGGTCATCTAGTATAAATAGAAAAATATTAGCAATAGCCAATATCTTATAATAAATTAAAAACTTGCTATTTTTATGACAGTCGACTGTTGCACATACGTCACTTGTCCAGCGAACGCTTTTCATCAAATACTCACCTGTCTATATTACTTTTTCTTCTAATACAAAAATGAAGTTGAAGAGATTATCCTCAGCAGTCTGCCTCCACAAACCTTTCCTGAAGAAAAAAATGCAAAAGATTGTCGACACTGCTACTTTAATAATTGTCAGCATATCGAAAATCTGGAATCTTCAGACGAAACTTCATCCTTAAGTAAAACTTAAGAGTCACAAACTGCAAAGCGAGAGAGATGATGCATCATTTTCGACTGGCCAGCATTTTATAAGAGCTTCATTTATCATACAATGCAGGTTAGACAGAAATTCATATTTATGATTTATCATGCAATTGCTCAGATATCTGCAGTATTTTCTTAGGTTTTGCTGCAGTCAATAAAGTTGGCACTTTGCAGAACACGAAAGTGGGGTCTGGGTACTTTGTCTGTTTATCATGGGTTGAAACTTTTTTTTGTGACAGTGAACAAAACTACGCTGATTAAAAAAGGTTAATAACAGATGTAGAAAAATTGGTACATTGGCCACCCCACTTTTTTTCAAAAGGAGGGGAAGGGGGGGGGGGGGGGGGGGGGGGAGCATTGTCACCCATTATTTGCAGGTCCCAAAGTAATGGCCCGTGGAAAATTCCACTGAGTGCCTAGAAATACATGTAATTGTATGTAATTAACATTCATTATTATGTTTGTATTATGTATAGATTTGACCTTACGGAATACGATTAAAGATGTCCCTGCTATGACTTGTCCTTGGCCACCAACGTCAGATGAGTAACTCTGGAGTTGCAAGACGATTTATTCCTTTGGAACTTTTCCACTGAATGGCTTGGTGTAATTGGGTAACTGAAGTGCCAAGCATTACAACCTACGCAGATGTAAAAATTTAAAGATAAGATCACTCGTGTTCTTGTCTGAATGCAGACCAACCATGTCCAGATCTGTGCAAATGCACAAATTGCAGCAACTTTAGAGAGGTAGCTAATTTTGCAGGTTTAGGCGAGGGTGACTTGTAGCATAAACTTAGATGTACAACAATTAGGAAATTTGTTTTGCAGTTCATGGTCAGATGAAATTAAACTAAATGAAATGATCAGAAAGCACAAAACATTCAGATTTTACAACTATGTATCCTTCTGTTAATTAATGTTTAGGTCAATTCAGTACCATAAAGAAATAATTTAATTGCGTGTAATCAAAGGCTAATCATGTGAACGTTGACATTACGCTTGCCACTGAGTATGAGCCAACACACTCTTTTTAAAATTAACTGCTACAAATTAGCACGAGTTAAGGTTTTATTTTCCTCAAAGTCCTTAAAGCTGTACAATTTTATATTTTGGCACAAAACAGTGTACACAATAGCTCTTTTCTGGAATTTGTATACCAAACTCGGGATTCTGACAGTCCTTTTAATAATAATTGTAGGTCTGTTTCATTACAAGAACAGGTTTTCTCAATAATTGTTACAAGTACATGCAGTGGTTTTGTCAAGGGGTACCTGATTCCCATTTTTAGAGGTGCACATCCTTTCTGTTTTTATTTTTTTTCTGCTGTCAACTGAATATTATAATTTTTTTAAAGCCTAAAATAATGTTAAAGCCTATTGATGTCCGGTTAATAATTTAGATTATAATGACATATTTTTGTGAGAGCAAGGGCAGCGGCGATGTCCACCAGATCAAAAATATCAAGACCTCGGATAAGAATTCCTCAGATACAGATGCAAATAAAAAGGTATTGTTGCTGTTTTGCTGTGTTATAAATGTTCAATTTACATATACATTTACATACAACAATTGTTCATACGGAAATGCCAAAGCAAGGCCTCGGACCACAATAGTGTTAGCATTGTTAATGTCCCTAATGGCGCACTTTGATTGTTCGGCTCCATAGTGCCTACGTTTGAAATTACAAGTTACAGCTTGTAAACATTCCCTCAACCTGTAAACATTCCTGTTTATTTTGAGTTCACAAAATTAACAAATTGATTGTTAGTGTGATTTTCTGAGATTGGTTCAAGTGCGCCACGATTTTGGGGAGTGGTGACGATTTTGTTCCCAATTTCCGGACAGCAATTTGTTTTTGTATTTCGGACAAAATTTCAGGAAACTAAAATTGTTAAAGGTTCAAGAGCACGTATTATAAAGGCAAATGTTCCAGTATTTAGCTCCATGAATTTAAATTATATCAAACAGAGAGGTTCGGAAACACCCAACCAGGAAAGTCGTGGGAAACGTCAAGAAAGTGCGACACGGTATAGGGGACCCCGCTGTACATAATAATGGGAAACTTCGATGGAGTGTAACAAAATAACTGCCGCATTTTTATTGGAGAACTTTTAACATGATGTTTATGATGTAATAAACCTCACATATATGCATTAAAAAAGTAGACCCAGTGTTGCTGGAGCGAACCGCATTTTACAGCCTGTTCTTAGCTTCAGCTGACGGCCTACATGGGTTTTACAAAACGTGTTCATGAGAAAACTTGCTTAATAAACATCTTAAACAAAACACGCAAGACATTGCAAAACAGGACAAGTAAGGTTCGGTTGAGCATAGCAACGGCCATGTTCTTATCAGTATTTATTATTGAAACTTTCCACACATACAAACTATTATATAAACAACAACATTTCAAAACTTCGAAAACGTGGGATAGTTACGAAATCCTAATTTGCATTACCGCGTTAATTATACTTTAATGAATGAACTTTAATACAAACACTAACTACACAAAGACTACGCAAAATCGTGTAATTTAAGCGGTTTTCGATCATCTGAGCACAAAAACAAATGTAGAGAAAGACTTAGGCTTTCTAAATTACGCAAAATCTCAAAATTGACCACCCCTTCATATTTTGACTTTGGATGTCCATATCTCCGAAGCACACTTTACTCTCATATTGTGGTGACAGGTCACATATGAAGCAAGATGTGGGACGGAGAGAAACACCCCCCCCCTCCCCCCTCATTGGTGGTGTTTATTGTACTGGCGAAAAGTTGTGGTTTCTCAGGAAGTTTTTAGGGGGTGTGCGTTAGGTAAGAATACTCTAGAGATAGGTATAGGGGACTCAGGGGGAATCCGCCGGTCCCATATCTTGCTGGGTATTCTATTCGCCCTTGTTTGTTAAGAGAAAACAATAGAGTATGCATATCCAAAATAAGTAGATTTATAAAATATTATTCAGAATTACGATAAATTAATTTGCTCAAAAAGTTCTGACTTGGAAACTCACACAATAGCGTGTTGGAAAGCTTGTTGACGTCAATGTAGCATTTCATCAGTAGTTTCATCAAGAACATTTGACCATGTTCACACAGGTAATTCACTGACCTCTCACGATCCTTCCTCACTAGTACCTGCAGGTGATTCCCTTAGTTCTCAAAATTTGGCGTTCTTCTCAACTAGAGATGAGGACAACGATGACGACAACGATAACAACTGCGCTCATAAATTTCACGCAGGCTGGTGGTACAACAGCTGCGGTAGCGACAATAACGACGACTTCAAGAGCAACCTGAACGGCTTGTACTACAACAACGCAACAGTCGATGATTACATGGGAATACAGTGGGCCACCTGGAAGGGTAATAAGGTATCTCTTAAAGGCTGTGAAATGATGTTACAACCTCGTTTCTAGTATGCCCTGGATTGGATACCGCTCTCGATATTCCAATAGTCCAATATCCTGATTCGAAACGGCAACAGCGCCGTGTATTACGTATGTTAACGTCTGATATAAAATTGAACGTCCTATTCACCTAAACAATACAACCCGACTTTTCCCTTTTGCTTACAATATGGCCTACTATTTCATGCGATACTAAATATTGGTTTGAAGATTCTAATAGTTCAAATTTGAAGAAAACAAGAACGCGTTTTTGATCTCACGTACGGCTCTACCAATATAGAGTCTGTTTTTACGACTTGATTTTACGCATGATGGTACGAATTATTGGTACGAGTTGTCCTGCAGAGGTACGAGTTGGCATAGGTACGAGGTGTCCAAGGTACGAGTTGTTCTAAGTACGAGTTGTCCAAGGTACGAGTTGTTTTAGGTACGTGCTTACCTAGGTACGAGTTGTCCAAGATACGAGTTGTCATAGGTACAAGTTGGTCGTTTTGACCCCACATACTGTATAGACCATGTGCCCTCTGTTTGCATCTATATTCAAATGTACCGTCAATATGCGCAAGCATCGTGTTTTACATTTGGTTAAGAGGTCACATAATTCAAAGGTGGTTTGACCTGTGGCGTCACTCCTCACTGAGTGTTATGCGAAACACGATGTGTGCGAATATTGCCAGGCACATTTGAATACAGATGTAAACACGTGACATCAGAGGGCGCATCGTCTATACAAAAGCAAATACTAAGGGCCAGATTCATAAACGGTGATTTTCCCTTGATTACGATTAACTAGGCTAAACTGTGTATAAACAGTTGATGATCGAACGTACAAATCTAGGCCCGAATTCATAAAGAGTGCTTAGATCAGCAGCTGTTTATCAAACGTACATGGCTAGTGACATGTGTCTAAGTAACAACAGAAATTGTAATCGTCCCAAGGGGCTTGTTTATCTCGTGTACAAGTTACCATTTTTATGTTGGCTTGGTGGTGGGACGGACGTATGGCCATATGGATCTGCTGCGTATCATTGAAATAGCACAGAAAGAACTGTGTTCCTACTTTTTACACACTCAATGAGACCCATTTTCTGGTCATGAGTAAAATTATAAGCGCGTTATTTTCGACATGGCGACACTCCCACTAGTGTCAACTGAGCAGCTGATCAGCAGAGCACAGCGATATGCGCGTTTTCGAAGATAGATACGCCCTTTTATTCAACATTATTACGTAATCCGCTGTGAATAGAATGATGTACGGCTAGACTACTAAACATCGGCTAAGCCGGCAGAAACTTGTACACGGCTGGATAAACAGCCGATTCTTTTCTTACTGAATTAAGATAATCACAGGAGTTTATCCACACGCGCACTTCTCTGTTTTAGCCACCGTACAATAGTTGTACGCGACTAAAATAATCCGGTGATCATCACCGTTTATGAATCTGGCCCTAAATGTATCAGTTACATAGATATGTTTGGATATTTTAATGATCCAACACCAGGGCCGTTTTTCGAACCCCCGATTTGTCTCCGTCTTTGGCTTCGTTCATGCAGTTTGGCAACGATGATGGAGACGGAGCTCTTAAACTTGGGTTTGGAAAATTGTTTTCCTAGAAAGGTTAGGGGTAATTATCATAAATGGGCGGCTCTAGACCCCTCGCGTCATGATTTTTTAGTAGTTTTCACAATGACGCCGATTATAATGTTATTACTCATTCAACTATTTACACATAGCCCAGATGTACCTTAAAGCACTTTGAAAAACGGCTTTTGTCGACCTCTTACCTTAGCTCAGTGGAAAATGGGTTAGGTTATAGATCGTTCGACTGGGGTTCAAATTTGGTCTCTGCTCATTTTTCATTGACTATATTTTATTGTTGGAGTAAGTTTAATTTAAGGAAAAGTAAGGATCTGAGAAAGAAGTGTCTTTCACTCAGTGCGGTGTAGATACGCCCAGTTATGATAATTGCCCGTAACCGGCATTCTGGGGAGAAACAAAATACACAAGACGCACGACGATGTCGTTTTGGTTGTCGTCAAACAGCTAGTGTCTTTCGGTACGACGCACTTTAATAATGGAAAACAAAAACGACGTAGTGAATACTTAGGATTGTCTTTCCTAAAACAGTTGAAGGGAGGGTAAAAGGTGGTAGTCGACATTAAAGAAAGTATGGTAACGTGTAATTAATATTACCAGAATCAGTAAAGGGTTTGATGATTGTTCTGTTTTCAAAATCAAAACCATCTAACGATACACTGTATATGTTATGGTTGAGTTTCGACACTCCCTAAAATTGATTTTGCTTTCCTTTTAAATTTCATTTTATTTTGAATTGTTATTTTAGTACAATAGATGCACCTTTAAGGTATCAATAAAACAAATTCGTCATATAGTTATATAGTATTTTTAAATAATTCAAGTTATAGTTTTTTTCCGGCTATTTTAAATCATTTTTCATTCAAATTCACTGACTCTCACAATCAATTTCGTCCGAGAAAAATCCACACGCCTAAAATAGCCGGGAAACCTAGTATTTTTTGGAAATTGTAGTGCTCAACGGATAGTATATATAATTATGTTTACACTTTCACTGTAAACATATATTTTAAATGTGGTCACATCCAATAATGTTATGTGGTAATGTTAGGTTTATGGCACTTAAAATATAGATTTCTGCGGCTATTTTAAAACATGTTTCATTTAAATTATTAATCAACGTAATCAATGTCACTATTTGCTAGAAATGTTAAATTAAATGATTTATTATCCGCAAACAAACTCCCATATCATACTCGTGAGCTCTGCTGAGCCCATTGTTTAAAACGGATATGTAGAAATATTGACATTTAACAAAATATTATTGAATTAGTTTTTTAGTGATTTTAGTGTGTAGCGGATAGTTTACTGTAATAATTGTACACATTTCATTTCAATGTGATCACATGCAATAAGCACAGTCTAAAGGTTGTCCAGGTAATAATTATTGGGTTTCAGGCAGCTAAAATATTTCGCATTCAAACTTTATGCATTTCAATCTTAACGAAATCTTCTTCATAATATACAAAACTGCAATGTTTTCCCACTGAAGGAGATCTCCTTAAGATTGAAATATCATTCACAAGGCGTATCCAGCTTTTGTGCCAATGGGAATAACCCGTCTCTTTTGACGCCTCAAATTCCGCCAGAGAGCAAGATGTTTCTAAGAAAACGTCCACGAGGCCTACATTATGTACACAATCACTCATGTGTAAAATGCTGGTATCTTTTGGCGTTTAAAAACATTCTTTCTCTAAAAATGGCACACCCTCGATTGTAGGTGCTGGTGGTTAATCAAACATTTAATTGAATTGACAAAAGCAAATAATGTAAAACAAACGACACTTGAATCGAGGGTCTTCGGATCTTTTTGATTTTGATATCAGGTATAGAAAATCCCAACATAAATCTGACCAGTGGCCTACCCACCCCTACCTTGTGTTCAAATATCGTTGTTAGGTCAATTATTCTAGACCATCCCTCAGGCATGTTGTATTTTTCAATTCTTGTCATTTTCACATGAAGTTTATGAATGGTGATTCTGATCTGCAGCCTCTATGACTTCAGCATGAGCATGCATGTATTAAGCCAATAAATTGCCGCATAAATAATATAACAAAATGGTAAAATCCCTTACGTACGCTGGATGTCCAGTTGATTTCCAATCCCCTGTCAAGACATGTATGTGGTATTGTCGTCATTTATCGTACTTGTATTGTAAAGGTCGCTCTATGAAGAGCGTAACAACACTTTTTCTTGACAAAAATTAGCGTGCAATAAGCCTCCATGGGGCGGCCATGTTGATTTTGATTGGAGTCCAGCCTATGTGTATGTATTGCTTCCATAGATGGTCCGGATTGTCGGAAAGACGTATTTGAACTCAGGTGAACTGTGCGAATAATTGTTTGTGGCTTGTATGTCCTAGTCTGTGGACAGTTTTCCATGTCCAAAATTACATTTCATCAAGCAATTGATAGAAGACCTACCTTTTTGATGTTGCCAACAAAAATATTCTCTCAAAAATTAAAGGTAGGATACACCATTTGCCGATTTCGAAAAAAATTACTACCAAATTATTAAGAAATATCTTACTCATTTGAAAGTAAATAATGATTCTAGACATCCAGCAAAATGATTGCGCTAGATATCCTGTAATAGTTCCAAAAATATAATTGTATAAAGACAAATTCTAAGATAACATAATAATAACTGCTCGACGCCGGTTGAAAACAAACGCTGTTTGTTGTGTTTTTCTCGGCACCCAAGATTGTAAAAACATCAAACAGGTCAGTTAAACGATATTTACTATAAAATACAACCCCCCAAATCTACCCATTCATGATGATTCAAGCAATTACCAATGGTGTATCCTACCTTTAAGGCTCGGACCTACCTTTTTGGCATACCAAAAAGAAAATTAGAGTCAAATGAAGCTCGGAACCACCCTATTTTCCAAATTTTTTTCTACGAAAAAAGTGTGTCAGCATCCCAGTTAGACCCACCCCACCTCCTACCTGATATCAAAACAAAATCGAAGACCCCTGCTCAAATGCTAATTTAGTTATCTTGAAGCTCATCAAAACATCAATAGCAAATATTTCAGGAACAAAATGATGCCTTTCACTTCACCATTCACCTATAAATTTGTTGAACAGAATCGATGGCAAGTTTACATTTTTGAATTTCATATATTTCACATAACTGTTCTTATGAATGTTTTAAGTATCTTTACCCTAGATGTAAATAATAGCTTGTGTTTTTTATCAACAGTTCAGTCTTATTTAGTCTGTTAAAATAAATGAATAATCAAACCAAATTGTTATAAACCACAACTTGTGATTTCATAACAGTTTTTTTCTCTTAAACTGTTGAATATTACAAGAAAGTGCTATAAACTGAATAGTTTAAATTAAAACTTGTGACGTCTCTAATACTTGAAGGTAATCTTTTATCATATTTAAACTGCTAAATGTAAACTAAAACTACTAGAAAACTAACAAGTTATGAACCACAACTTGTAATTTATAATCAACAGTTTAGTTAGTGGTTGTAAAGTACAACTTGGAACAACTTGTCATGGTAACCCATAATATTTTATTCATCTATTGCTCATGACCTTTTTAGAAATTGATTTAACAAAGTATTTTGGTCTCATAAAACATCTTAGTCCGGGTAAGATTGCTAGTTTTGCAACGTGATGGCATTATTAAATATAGGATATATCTCGATATATGTTTATTTCATCTTAAAATATGTATATTTGGCTTGCTTAAATAAATAATAGACATACATGTATATACATTTGATGGGGCAAGTCCGCCCACCACCGTTGGCTGAGTTCGCCACAGGGTGAACCTGCCCCACTCTATACAGGGTGAACGTACCCAAAGGGCTTATCTTGTGGTTTACCACGTCGTATGCATTATTATCATAGTAAACAGAGTTCATATAGCTGCATTATTTTGACAATCACTATAAAACCATCTTTGTGTATGGCTTGGGTTTATACAATATTATTGATGCAAGAAATGTTTACTTACATGATATGTAAACGGTGTTTTGATGATAACTTTATGAGCTTGTTGAGCCTGCTTGTGCAGCTATTTAGTAACCGACACCACGAACCGACACCCAGTGGTCGCCGTTGCAGAAATACAATTCGGAGAAAAACGCTTTTAAAGGTTTGACACGAGTTTACTCAGTCAACAAATCCGTCAATTTTAGGGGTTTTGGTTTCATTAAACGTAAAAATTCATTAACTGCCAAAACACAGTCTTTATATTGTAAAAGTACGCTTAGTTAATTAATAATTAAATGATTAAGACGGGTGTCAGTTCGTGAAAACAAAAACTGTCGCGTTTTCGGTGAGTGCGCCCACACAGTGATTGAGTCCCGTTATGTTTACAAAATCAATTTGTATTCATTTCGTAGACAAACGTGACATACGTAAACACGGCATAATACAACATTGCCCTGGGTACGATGTATATACAGTGCTAGTTCGTGAAAACGTTTTCAATGCGCGCCCTCGCAATTTCGTTTTCACGAACTCACACTGAGTGCAGTGTCAATTCGTGGAACCGAAAAACGCCGAAATGGCCTAATTTCTGCAAAACTCGTCCCAAAAAAAATTAGCAAATTAAGACGATTTCAGAAAAAGCACTTCGCCATCTTATACTTCATTATACAAAATGTTAAATTCGGCACAATTTTTTTTCTTCGAATTTCTTGAATTGTTTGTACACATTGTGATGCAGAGAGTGTCAGTTCGTAGATTCGGTGACGATTTCAGAGGAGTTGAATCATGTCGTGCGTAATTTAATTACATCATCAAATCTTCCTCCATGGCTGTAGTGGTGGAAAATCACGTGGTGGGCGGACTCGCCCTTAGGGGGGACTAGCCCCGCTCTCCTATTTATGAATGGAAATAAAAATGTGGTTGGTCGGTATCACACAGGTATGTTTAAAAACGGCTTATGGGATGCCCTCACCTTTGGCTCGGGCATTAACGCGTCCAGGCAAATGAGCTGTTCTTAAACATACTTGTTTAAAACCGATCGACATATGTATTCTCTTATAAATGTTATTTGATATTGGTAACAACGTTATTGGTGTTGTTTAAAGCTTTGTATGGTGGGGTGATAAAAAGGGAAATAGGTTTGCACGTACACAGTGGAAAGATACATGTATCTATTTGAGAAATTATTGACTCGGAAAAAAGCAGCGGAAATTTCAAGGAGCTTAGCACAAACAGTCTTGCCCAGTAAAAAACAGGTTGCCACCCAAAACTTCTTGTGCGTTTCATGTTTAGCAAATACAACAATTAAAAACCAGCTGACTAAAGGCCGGTACATAGCTTACGTAAATGTCACTGCGAAGCAAATTCGTTAAGGTTACGGATAACGTCACAATGAAACTTCAATTGTTGACGTCACTAGATTCACTTCGCATTCACTTTCGCGTAAAAGTATGAACCGGCCTTATAACAGTTACAAACTATACACATCGCCATGAATGTTTGGTTTGTAACCCTGTTTTTGCCAAGGAAGAATTATTGTTGTGCAGCTTCATGAAATAATTGGTCCCAGGTTGTGACAGTATGATCTCAATGTACAGTATGATACACAAAGAGTATGATTCTCAGCGCAAATATCTTGTCACGGTGTACCCGCCAACCTACTTCCCTACTTAATAAGTTATTGTTGGTAATGAACACAATAGTAGACAGCGTGTTAAATATTTGTCGTAGTATAGAACCAATGTTACAAATTATATTTACGTTTAAGGTGATCAGAACCAATACAATGAGTTTGACGTGACTGTCTCTATAAAGCTAACATTTCAATTTAGGGCTTCTTTCCGAAATTATTCACTTTTAAAACTTGGATCGACTTTTTGTGTGAAAATGAAGAGCTAATTATGCCTACATTATGAACGACTAAAATTAGAGAACAAACTTTGTCCCAGAGACTCATTTATTTGATCTGGTCACATTATACGACATTTGATTTCACCTGGTTTGTTTTTTATATATAAAGCGAGTTAAGAAGTACCAACTGTAAATGGGGTTAGGCATACACCGAGTTATGAGGACACTTTCTTTTGAAAAAGTCTGAACGAGTTGTGCAGACATTTCCGTGTCCCCATAACATTGTGGGTGTCCAGTAAAGGGATCTAGAGGTAGAATTGGGTTCGGGTATAATGAAAGAAAATGAAGAGCAAGACAAATTTGCGTGATGTTAAACATTTTAAGTCAAAATAAAGTTTAGAGTTTAAGTTTAGATAAATTGTCCTTAAGCACACTAACCTTATAGAATAACGTCATGTACGGAAAGAATACAATACATGTGAGGGCAGAGATGGATATTGTGGTTGATTTAGCTGCTTTGCGCCGAAACGGCTGCATTGAGCCCACAGGGAGCTGATATGGTATTTGGAATGTTTCGTGTGCCCAATGACCGGGGTAATAATGATATGTGAAGAACTTGTTTAAGAGAACCTTGTTTAAGAGAATAAAGAGCTATATAAGCACGCCGTCGTAGTCGTCATCGTCGTCGTTGTTGTTGTTGTTTTATCGAGAAAAATATAATTCATTTATTACGAATCGATGTTAATTGCAACGCATTTGTTTTGCATGTTGAGTCAGGAGGAAACATGGCACAAATCTGTATACATAGCCCGTGGTCGATGCCGTTTGTTAAAGAAATCTAGGCCTGTGACAGTATCGGGCGCTCATTTTAAGCCGATTGCTAAATGAATACATGATTGAAAAAAGGGATCAAGTCCACACTTTTGGTCAAACTGAGTTAATAGACACAGGACATTATTGAAACACCATGTCATATACTATAACTTTTTTAATGTTCTATAAATCCTTTTTTAGTGGCCAAAAAAAGAGTTTTGGAAAAGTAAGAGAAACAATGTAGCAAATCTGATAAACCGGAGAAATAGTGTTTTCGCTACAGTGTAAACAATGCAAACGTAATACTGTTTTAAAGTGAAGCACTCTTTTCGTTGGACATGAATAGCACGATATAGACGAATGTACTATAGTTCGTGAATTGCCATTACGACCGAGTATCCCCTATTGTGTTTTCCTTTATTCCTTTACTGTAACCAGAGGCGTGTGCAGGATTTTTTCCTGCGGGGGGCTGAATCAAATCATATTTTTTTTTTTTTTTTTTCTTTCGTTTTTTCTCTCCTCCTTTCCTTCTTTTTTCTTTTTCATTTTTTTTTGGGGATCCGCGCGTGCGGGGGGCTTCAGCCCCCAAAGCCCCCTTCCCCCTGGACACGCCAATGCTAACCTAACCCCATTGCTTATGGCCCTGTCACACCAGACTATTTTAGGCCAACGCGTGAGTAACGTGTTGTAATTTTGGCAACACGCTGGCAAACGCTGACCAACGCTAGGCCAGCGTTAGCAACACGCTGAGCGCGT
Source organism: Crossaster papposus (assembly GCA_037893245.1). Lineage (NCBI taxonomy): Eukaryota > Metazoa > Echinodermata > Asteroidea > Velatida > Solasteridae > Crossaster > Crossaster papposus. Next base: position 376,779 of record JBAIAA010000949.1, read on the forward strand.
TACTCATGCGCTGGGACATGCTGTCACACGCTGAGGAAAACATATTTGTTTTACATACATACAATTTCCAGCGTTTGCCAGCGTGTGACTGCACACGCTGGCGGAGCGTTGGAGGTTTGTTACTCACGCGTCGAACACGCTAGACGATCGTTATCAACCCGCTACTCACACGCTGGCGCACGCTGGCGTACGCTGGCGTACTCTGGCGACACGCTGGTTATGGCCTTGTCACCCCAGAACGTTTTAGGCCAATGCATGAGTAGCGCGTTAAAAATAGTTGATACGCTGGCAATCGCTGAACTTTCACAGAAAAAGTCAAGTGGAACCGTGATTTCAGCGTGTCCATACAGGTTGATAACGGGTTCATAGCGTATGCCAGCGCGTGAGTATCGTGTGAGGAACGCGCTCAGCGTGTGAGAAACGTATCACTGATTTATAGTAAAAATACGACAGCGGGTCGCCAGCGTGTGAGTAATGGGTTGGTAACGATCGTCTAGCGCGTTCGACGCGTGAGTAGCGACCATCCTGCGCGCCGCCAGCGTGTGCAGTCACACGCTGGCAAACGCTAAAAATTGTAGGTATGTTGAAAAATGTATTTTTGCCTCAGCGTGTGACAGCGTGTTCCAGCGTGTGGGTAACGCGCTTAGCGGGTTGCGAACGCTGACCTAGCGTTGGTCAACGTTTACCCGCGTGTTACCGAAATTCCAACACGTTGGCCTAAAACGTTCTGGTGTGACAGGGCCATTAGTGTAGTAGCGCGTCGGCTTTTTATACAACTAACCATGTGGTCGTTGCAGTACGCTGGCTCGCGTTGGAACGCGCTAATCACGCGCTTGGCAGTGGTTCATCAGTCGTCGAGCGCGTTACTAACGCGTTTCTCACGCGCTGGCGAACGCATTGAACCAGTTAACAACGCGTTATGGACACGCTGAAATCACGGTTCCACTTGACTTTTTCTGTGGAAGTTCAGCGTTTGCCAGCGTATCAACTATTTTTAACGCGCTACTCACGCGTTGGCCTAAAACGTTCTAGTGTGACAGGGCCATTAGCGCTGACCGGAGCGATCGAGGACAAAGAAACCGTCCTTTCAGGATCTTTTGTTCCCTTTGTTTTCTTTTGTGTTTCGATCCTCGATCGCAAAAGGAAACAAGAGCATGTATACATGTGCACTCGCAAGTTTCACTCTAAGAAATAGGTGCAAAATGTTACTTATTAGAGTTCAGCTCTAACACATTGTACCAGTAAATGTAAACAATTGAAACCCTTGAACCTTTTAAGGTTGAAATATTAAGCACTATATTTAGGGATGCCGCTGATGTATCAATTAGGGTGCAAATTTGAACCTTTATCTGACCCATGACGGATTATCTGAACAAAAGCCAGCAGAAGCGTTTTGCCATTGAAGGGGGCCTCCGTGATGGAAGTGATAGCGTGCCCAGATTGGTCTGTCAGGCCCACATAACGTGTGTATTTGACACATCTACCCACCCAACCACGTTTGTTTATGGTGTAAATCGAGGAGTTTCCTTTGTTCCTCTCGAAAATTTCCTTTGTTTGTACTCTAACTTTTTCCGACGGCTCTCATTGGTTTTGTACACGAATCTCAATCGAGGTCGTCCTCGATTCTAACCCTAACCCCAATTCACCTTCGTGTCGCCAGGTATGTGTCCTCCATTTACACCATAAACAAACGCATTTCTTGTGTGAATGGTGAAGTAGTAGTGATGTGTTCACAGACGGCGTGATGACCCTATGTATAATTGTAGAATACGTATTAACAATGCTTGCACATTTTATTCCTATCGCTATTTTTTAGCCAGCTTGTATCTGGTCTTTATTAATGCGTGTTATCAATTTGTTGTTTCCAACTTTTCCGTCAGACATCCCCGCCATCTCATACCCGGGGATGGTCACAATTCAGTTGACCATTTCCCCACCTCTGAGGCTCACTTTATAACATACAATCTCACACTCGCTGATGATGTTTTAATTAATTATTAATTCTTGAACCAAAATCCATGATTTACAATGCAGAATAATTTGCCCTACAATAGTTTAGGAACAGTGAGATCCGCGACGCGAGATGCGAGATCGGGGAGGGGAGAGGGGAGATCCGCGACGCGAGATGCGAGATGCGAGGTGATAGAACTCCATTATTGCTAAGCACTACGACAAACCTATTGCCACTCCAGCCAATGACGCATTTGCCCGTGGAGTATATACTATATTTTCAAGAAGTTTATTTTACTTAAGTCCGAGAAGTAGTTTGTTTATTGATTAGAAAACACAATTGCAAACTGCAAACTGTGACAATTATTCTATGTAACATTAGTTTAGTGTAATAATGTTGTAATAAGCGTTACTGTACTAGTATAGATTGTGGAGTCGAGTGGTGAATACCAGTTGTAACAAAAGTACGAAATGGAAACTATACACACTTCATATACTTCGCATTTAAATTTTCACACCCTGTTGGGGGATGTCTTCGCCGTTAAGAATATGAACTCGCTTAGTCAAGCCGCGCTATCTTCGATTTCATCTCGTTTAATGTTAGGATTATCCTTGACAATCACTACTAGATTTTCAATGACGCCCACAATAAATTCCTCACCAAATGGTCCGTTAATGATACCAACTTTTCTTTTGAACATACTAAATGGACGTGGTTGATACTAACTAATCCTTTTGTTCCCTTCACCCGTTTTTTTATCTTTAACCTTTTATCCCCCCCCCCCCCCACGTTTTGTTCCTTCCCGGGCTGACGCTGTGCGGGTAGGACTAGCTGAAAGCCAGACGAGCCGCGATGACCTTTGTCATCACCCGCACCCGTCACCCACCACGACATTGGCGACTGGCAGTGGGCACTCGTTACCCCCATCCTGACGCCAAAACCCATGCCTCCCTCCTTCTCATCCTTGTCCCCACCCTTCACCTCTTCCCTTGCTTCCCTTGATAAGGTTTTCAATGTTTACTGTTTTTTTTCTATTGTTTTTCTTTAGAGGAAGTCAGTTTGTAACTCCGATGTCACTATCCCATCCGCGTCCCTTGTCTTATTCCTTTCATCCATTTTTGTTTATTGTTTAAATATTTATTTATTTTTTGGCAATAGGACAACGCATGTGTGATGTCTGTACTGTATCAAACTATGGTACAAACAGAATATTACATGGGTGTAAGATTTGCAGTGTGTCATTTCCTTCCATTGTGTACTTGGTTATAGGGGGGGGAGGCTTTCCTTTCCCCTGGCTCAAGGCAATGAGACAACGCCTGTGTGATGTATTTACTGTATTAAACTATGGTACGACAGAGTACTGCATGGGTGTAAGAATTGCAGTGTGTCATTTCCCTCCATTGTGTACTAGGTTGGTTGGGGGGGGGGGGGGGGGGGGGGGGGGGGGGTGGGGGGACCTCTCGACTTCCCCCTGGCCCAGGGCAATGAGGCAATGCTTGTGACACATCCTTATTAAACATGGACAGTATCTTTACTCAAACAATATGACGGTACAATTTAAAAGAACAGCATCTAGCAAGACCAGTCAGTCTAGAAACTTACCTGCGACAGAATTACTTCGGAGTCAACCTGATTAGAACAGCAGAAATGACATTGACGGTAAGATGCAGTCATATTTTTTTTTAAGTATATATTTTGATAGATTATTTGCTAAATTCTTTTAAGCCACAGTAGGCCATTTGGTTTGGCGTGTGTGATTTTTTTATCTTCTAAAGCAGCAACAATCCTCATCATAAGACAGGTGGTTGTCAACCAATCTTGTTTTAGCCCTGTGAATGCTTTGTATTGTCAAATGACTTTACCCAAATCTTGAAAAGATCGTGACCGACCGGTCCAAAGCGCCAAACTTGGCATATCAATTCTTATATACCCTATAGAGGAGATATTTAGAAGGGGAGACACCTGAAATATGTTGGAAAGGATGCCTAATTTGCATAAATCACATGCTGTGAATTATTTTTTATTTCCATTGTTGAATATATATATATTTTTAAATCGTTTTTAATCGTTTTACTTTGGTTATTTTACTTGAAGACTAGCGGGACTCCGCGCTTTGCGCGACAGGCTGGATGGAGTTTTTAAGTTTGTATTGTTTGCAGTTTGAACAAAGTTACCAGTATAGTAGAAAACAAATGAGGTGAATAACAACAATCTGGAGCAAAGCGGCCAGGGGCGACTTGATACATCTCTGACCAGACAAACATATTCTTCATCGTCTTTGTGCGAAAAATCGCCCTAAAATACCCGAATTATCTCCAAAAGCACACTACACTTATCATCTACTATTAAAAACTGGAGGTTTTGGAGCAAAAACTTGACAGATTTATCAAATAATATTCGTCGTAATTTGTATAACTGCTGGGCGCAATCGGCAGGTCGATGTGCGTCAATCGGTCGATGACCCTTTATAATGCGGGGATTGTGCTGCCTCAGCCGATCGAACAAATTTTCTTTCTTATATGGCTCGAAAGGATTTGTAAAAGTAGGTAAAATATATTCCTCCTAATCGACCGATCACCCAACATAATGCCAAACGTTGCTGTGGTGATCATTGCGCCATCAATTGACGTATGTTTGATAAAGTAATCGGGTTTAGAAATGTATATCAGCGTGTACACATTTCACATACGACTATCCGCGGAATAGACCGATCCGGATTTATCCAACATTGGCGACGCCATTGCTTCGGCCTAGTTGCACACGTGAGTGACGTAGGCTAGTCGTAGAACACGTACGCAATAATAATATGGCGACAACGAAAATATTTATATACACTTTTTAGGGTAACAAAATTACTATTAGAAAGCGGGCGAACTATAAAGGATGACCATCTTTGTAAGGAGGTATATGTACAGTACGAAGAATAGTCAAGTTGCAGTTGAGAGAAATGAAGCATGAGATAAGAAATACCAAATGAATTTATGATCCGGAAAGGACGGTGTCGATGCAGAAATTAAATGTGTATCTGTAAGTTTTGCTGGTTATTAAAGTACTGGAATTTATCGCGTATGTTGCCACCACAGGATTAAACCTGTTATTCAAGTTGAGCATTTTAAACATATTAACTGTAAATCGACTAAAACCCTACCTAGACCAGTGTCGATCTTGTTTATCTTCTTGGCATTCCCGCAATCTAAATGATGTCGTGATCTGAGTGCCGGGTGTGTTATTTACATCATCCTTCTATGTTTACATATTCCATGACTGCATATTTGTTACCATTTCTTAAACTCTCCACAGCCGATCGACAAATACGGTGCCTTTTCGTACCGAAGCCATTTGTTTGTGTACACTTTTCTATAGCTTAGTGACGGCAGATACCACACGGTGCACTTCACGAGACGGGGCGAGAACTCAACTCTGCAGGTGGATTACTATCCAAGGGTGAAGCTTTTCCAAAACTACGGAAGAAGTAGGTGTTGTTTTGTGAAATGTCTTCTTAGGCCAAATAATCCCTGCGTCAGTTTTTGATCTGCATGCATTGTGCATTTATTAGTTGCGTATTTTTGATGCGTACTCTAAAATTCCATGCGTACATATTTTTTTTTTCGCACTTGACGGATATATAAAAGTTAAAAATAGAGAGCACGCAGTAATTTTGCAAGTAGAAAGTTAAGGGGGTGATGGTGTTTAACATATAGCTAGATAGGTGCGCCCAAACACCAAATGCATGATCAGCAAATGAGCAATTCATTTTTTCTGTGCAAACAGCGCAAGTTCGTGCATGTCTTCACTGCAGGCGATTTTTGCCATGACTTTTTTAATTGTCATGACACGTTTGTGAAAAAGTTTGACAACAATTTCCCACTTGTGTGAAAAGATGTAAAAAAAGTGTGAAAAGAATTTCTTAATTTAAGGTGAACTTTTAATGGCACGGTATTGTATCTTCGCGCGTAAGAATGAAGAGGTAGCTTTCTAGTAATTTAAAGGTAGGATACACCATTTGTAATTGCTTGAATTATCGGGAAAGGGTGGATTTGGAAGGTTGTTTTTTATATTAAATATCGTGTAACTGACCTGTCTGAAGTTTTACAATCGTGGATGCTGAGAAAAGCAAGAAAAATGGCGTTTGTTTTTAACTGGCGTCGGGAAGTGGTTTTTATGTTGTTTCTGTTTATTTTGCGATCGCCGTCCGACGATTGTGATTTTTTTTCCTCAACTTTTGGAACAATTACATGGTATCTACATGTAACGCAATAATTTTGCTGGATGCCTACAATCATTATTTACATTCAAATAAGTAAGATATTTTCTAATAATTTGGTAGTAATTGTTTTTGATATCTGCAAATGGTGTAATTTACCTTTAATAGAGATCTTTGGGCTTCCTAAAACTTGCTCATGACTGTCTTTGTTTCACACAGAGGGACGAGCGAGTTACTTCGATGCCCAATCAAAGATCAACATTGGCGCCACCAGCTCCGCTTTCAGGCGGAAACGTCGCGCCATCATGTACCCTTTCCAAGGCATCATATCCGGCCTGGCTTACAACGACCTTCGAGTTCTCGACATGGCATCGTTTGGTGACCCCCGAATCACGTTTGACGGAGACGTGTCACTTGTGGCCCCCCTATACCATCTGGGAGTACGTGACGGAGCCTTATCCAACGTTGTCGCTAACAACCGCCAATGTCACAGAGATGCCAGCCGAGCCGGAAATTCCTGAACCGGAACCATCTCCGCATGTCGGTGCCAACAAGACCATGACTGGACCAACTAAGGTTGGTGATGGGTTGCTTCATTGCTGTTTTTTTAGCTGTGCGTGAGCAGCTCAAGAAATCACCATGTTCCTCTGTTAGTTTGTAACAAATGCCAGTCTACTGGACGGTGTGCGTTCCACTCAAACGAACGTTGCCAATGTTTGCCGTTTACACGAACAATGTTCCATTTGATGTGCCAACAAAATTCGCGAATAGTGGCAAACGTTGGCAAGCATTTGTATTGTTCGCCGGAGTGAAATACAGCCCAGATTCTAATACACAGCACAAGAAGCTCCGCAAAATTCACGGTAACTGCGGTAGTTTGTAGGCAAAAGCCACATCATCTCTCCATGAAAGCAATTTGTAAGCATTTCAACCGCAACCATCTCCGCATGGAAGTTGGTGCCAACAAGACCACAACTGGACTAAAATAGGTCTAAAATAGAAATCGGAGAGCTGCCCGTTTCACTTTTCAATTGAGCAACATTTCAAGAGTTGTATTTGAGTACCTGCAAGTCCTTTTTACAATTCAGTCACAAGTCCTTTCATAAAGTAACTGGATGAACAATGAAAAAAGAAGGCTTTTGTTAACAGTTTATTTGAATAGCTAGTGATTTGACTTGAGACTGAAGGACATCTGATTGACTTGCAGGGACTCGGATACAACTCTGAGAAATTCTATCTTAACAGCATGTGAATCAGTTGCATAATCCGCTGCCCACTATACATGTAGACTGCCTTCATATTGCATTTTAAATCTAAAAATGTGAGGGGGTCTGGTAAAATGAGACAGAACTGGGCAGAGGTTGAAATGAAGGTTCTCGGGTATTAGAAAAAAAGGATACAAATCTCTTTACAATGCTATTTGTTGCGCTTCAGTCGGACAACCCATTAACAGGTTATAGCTGTTTAAAGTAAAATATTGAGAAAAAGGCCTTTGAAGTATAGAGTTTTGTACATGTTATATAAAAAAAGTCAATTGTTTTCCTTTATAACACTTTTATCTACTACTTGCATACTATTTCTTAACAAAATAAAGTTAGAAACATATACCAAAGATTACAAATATTTTATAACTTTGCAGTTTTCTCCACTATGCCCTGTACCCAGTTCCGTCTCATTTTGCCAGATTTTTTGTTGGTTTAATCCAACATTAAAACAAAATTCTGTTTCATATGTTCAATCAAAAAGCAGTTAACCAGTTTGCACCATTAACCAGTTCGCGCCGGGAATATTTTAACATTACCGAGTCGAAGCGCGGTATTATTTTTAACAAAACTTGATCCGAGGCGGGTTCAGGCCGATAGTACCGGGAAGAACAACCACGCATTTCCGGCCTTGCTCGCTGCTTACAGACATTTCTGGCCTTGCTCGTGACGTGTTTATGCGTCTTGAATCTGGGGAAACTGGGGAAACGTCCTCCGGCGCAAACTGGTTAATGGAGTGTCTTTACAAGAATTTGTGTAATTTCTCAGTAAAAGCCTTCACTGCATGATGTATGTCATCACTGCATGGCATTGTATGTACATCCATAATGTGTACCATCCCGTTTAAAAGGCTGGTGTCATCATATTTAATGGCATAATAAACCGTGTTATTAAGTTGGGGAATATAAGACCAATATGACTATGGCCAATGAGTAATATGAAACTCAAAAGTAGTTTCAGGTATTACATAGTGAACATTTTCAGCAAAGAAGGCTGTCTCTTCTCGTAAAAGAACAATCTACTGACATGAACAGCATGTTTTACCATGGGAAGAGGGCACACATGTTTTGCGCACATGTCTGAAATAGAAATCAGTCCTTTTAATTTTAAAATCACAGGCGTGTAGTGAAAACCCAAACCTTGACTTTTCTAAACATGCAATTTTTCTAGGTACTTGGTACTTGGTGCAGTGAGATTCAGGCGTGCGACTATTTGCACTTATCGGAAAGCTTTAGGCAAGCGATGGCGTGGGTGTGGGGTGCAATCACAGGCAAGCCGCAAATCAGGACATCTGACCTATTCTATGTTTACGTCATTTCAATCATTACGTTTTTGTGCACATTATGCGATTATGAAGAAGTCTGCCTTTTACAGCATTAATGTTATTAAGACATTGCGCACGTTTTGCTTCTTAAGTTTGGCAAGTCAAGATGGTTGAGTGTTTTAAAGCATTAAATATTTTGAATAAGTTTTGCAACTATTCAAAAAGTAATCAACCAAAATACTGTTGAAATGCGTTATGTAGAAAGATTAATGATTCTAACTCCCTGTGAAATTATTCCGTCTGGCATCTTCATTTTGAAGGAAATAACAAAATAATGTCAATAATTGGTGATTTGCGCAAATAGTGCACGCAAGTGTTCGAACGACACGCGGCGCACACGTTGGCACTACTATTGGTCAGTTGCAGTGCGTGACACGCGAGTTGCTGCAATCCGCTGGCTGAGAGTGCGTTCTTAATGCAGATTGTGGTCACAATTCAAATTGTAACTCCAGCAATAATATGTGCATAAGCAAATTGAAAAAGAAAACCACTCATTTACCGATTTAACTTTTCAACTTGGGACATGTTGGTTTCGATAGCAATATAAACATGGATGCGCCCAGCATGCTACATTTTGTTCGGCAATTTAGCTCTCTAGTTATTTTACATAGCTAGCTGTGTGTCATATACTGCACCTTATACCCTCCCTCTATGAGAGCAGATCACTGCATTGCTGGGTACCTGCCAAATCACTGCCGCTGTACTGTGTGCACTGAAGGATTAGGCCTATACACAGGTTTTTTGGGGTGTGTGAGCATGTTGAAGTGTGTTGGAGGTTTATAAAGAAGAAAATACAATATATCTTTTGTCGTCTGCATTTTCTAATTTGCTGTTTCTTCTTCCTCTTTGCAATTTTCTTTGATTTCCAGTAACCAAAGGTAAACATCACTTCTGCATTTGTTTTTCGTTGCTATGCAGTGTCACCGTTTCTTTCTGTTTATACATGTATTCCGTTTTTGTGATTGTAATTTTCTTTAACTACAGAATGCTGTAATGTTTTGGGGTTACAAACATAACTATATTTCAACGCATGGATTTGATATTCGGAGCCATTTTATTTATTTATTGTAATCTTTAAAGAGGGTAGTCCTTTTCAGTTGACAAACTGCTTTCCAAAGGAGCCCTCTAATAATATTCGGTGTTATCTGAAGGCGTGCAATTTTTTTATTTACAAACTTACATACATTAGGAGGCAAAAAGTCCGAAGACATTTGATAATTTGTCTGTGTTTAAAAACAAATACATTAGACAGCCATCTAATACCTAATGACATCACGTTTTGTTTACATACATGTGCACTTTCCTATAGGCGCCAACGACCCTACTTCGTCTGGCGTCCCAACTTCTCTTCCATAGGAAAGCACATTATAAACAAAGCCGTGTCGTCATTAGGTTTCGGGTCTATTAAATGGATGTCATTTTTAGGATCATTCAAATGAATTGCATTATTTTTTTGCTTTCTGGTATACATGTTGCATTGTCTATACAAATATTATATCTTTGGAATTCTACTAATAATAATTTACTATTCTCCTACTAAAACTTTGGTAACTTGTGTATTTTAGTTGTGTTTTAACTTTATAGAATTTGTTTGTAACCCAAATTTTCTTATATTTTCCTGCACGTAGTCCGTTTATCCAGCACATTTGTTGCTCGATTATTTAAACAATGTATCCTCAATCTGTATTCCAACTCTTGGTTAAAGCTCTGTTACCTTCCCCGAACAGCAAAGACTTCCGGTTATAAATACTAAAACATTTTATAATCTTGTATACAACACCTGAATAAATCCCAGTAGTCTCAGTGGTGATCGTTGATCACATGTCATTGCATTTATTTGTCCCTTTGCACGGCACGGCCGTACCGCAAAAATATAAGTTCCATTCAACAGTATAAAATAGAATGTCTAATGCACGTTGACAACATTGGTCGCGCTCTGACCAATCGGAGGACGAGGACTTATTCAGGTATTTTATAAAACAAATAAAGAATGTTTCACGTTCATGAAATGGAAAGAGTAATTTCATTTAGTGACAGGTGGAATGTTTCATTCCACTTGGCTTTGTCTCGTGGAATGGAGCATTCCATCTGTGACTTCATGAAATTATTCTTACCATCGCACTCACAAACATTCAGTACATGTACACATGTATTTTTATAATATCCAATATTAACTACTATATCCCACAAGATTTGTCTCTCATACCCTGAAAATTGCTGGGACATAGCATCCCATGATCCACTGGCAAGTTTAGAGGGGTGTTCAAACCTTTGCTTTGTTTTCGACTTTGGCTTCGCCTCTGACTTCATGAAATCACTGAAAATTGAAGCTTTGGGGGACATATTAAGCGATATTAAATGTTTCTGAAGCACAGTTTCCGAAGTTGGGAGCCTAAAATCGCCTGAAGCCTAAAACGAAGATGAAGCCAGGGATTCGAGAGTCATATCTCTCAACCATACACATAGTCTATGGGCATCTGCCACTATGACCACACCTCAAACTTGTTCCTACAAACCATTCCTTAATTTATGGACATCAGTTATGCGGAATAATTTAACAATTATTGACTGCTGTGATGTGGGATAAATTACGTTGTACACACCAGAGGGACGCATAGCACCCGAAGTGAAACCGAGGGGGTTATGCGTCCCCAAAGGGTGTTCAAAACATCTGTCTTTAGGTCTGTCTTAGGTTCACCCCTCAGTGAGCTCGTGCGAGTAGGCCATGTATTAGGCAGAATTGGTGTAAAAAAGATCGAACGTATTAATTTTTTCAAACGTCACGCGTTTTTTACAACTAGAACGCTTTCCTAATTCGAATGCTTTCCTAAATCGAATGCTGATGTTAGTAAACCCTATGCTTGTCCCACACCATTCCATGATCAATGGGCATCGTGTACCCTGAAGAATAGCCTATTCCTGCCCTGAGCCATATCCATGATTCGTGGGCATATTCAACAGTAACCACACCATATGCTTATCTTACACCATCCCATGATCGACCCATTGACATCACATACCCTGAATCATAGCCCATCCCTGCCCCGAGCCATACTCATGATTCCATGATTCATGAGCATATTCAACAAGGAACAGGCCGATGTGATGGTATCTCATACCATCCCATGATACGGGGGCATCGTATACCCTGGGTTATAGCCTATCCCTCCCCTTCCCATGATTCCATGATTCTTGGGCATCTTTAACAGTAACCACACCCTACGCTGCCGTTGCGCTCCCACGGCAACTAAACAAAGTTGCAAAACGCAGTAGAAGCGCAGTAAGTCGAGCGTAGTGGGAACGCAGTGGAGTCTACCTAGGTCGTGGGAGGGTCTCCATGGTCGCCAAACCTCGACGATTGTTTTGAGCCTGCTCAAAACAATCGCAGAGGGTCGGCGACCTGGTCCAAAACACAGTGGGAGCTAGCGCAGTGAGAGCGTAGTGGGATCTCAAAGAACGTACTTGGGACGTCGTGAAGTCTACCTGAGCATGTCATGATCGTAGCAAGAGCGAGTTGGTATCGCCGTCTGCCCATCTGCGACTGAAGTACGTCTGAAGTACGACCACTGTACGCTTGTCACACTCTCACTACGCTTTTACCGCGCTCCTACTGCGCTTCTACTACGTCGTATAGGGCTTCTTCACGCTCATACTGCGTCCACACAGGGCTGCCAGTACGACTATGGCGCCCCTAATGCGTCCATGACGATGTTACGAAGCTTCCTGTACGTTCACAGTGCGATTATACTGCAATTATACTGCGTGTATAGTACGTTCTGACTTTGACATGCGTAATGGCCACAAATGGTATAAATACAGCCTATATCCTCCACACAACATACTAATGTGCATCTCCTCTTCACCATGGATGTAGAGAGGCAGAACATAATAATTGTACAACAGATAGCAAATATCCAGCAACATCGAGCTCGCTGTATTTATAGTCGCCGCGCGAACGCGGTACAAACGCACAGAACGTAGTGGGGACGTAGTGAGAGCGTAGTAAGGTCGTAGCGAGGTCGCCTTGGTCGCAGTGAGATCGCGTAGAGCGTAGTGGGAGCGCGGTGAGAGCGCGACGATGATCAAACTGGGAACCCATAGGTCGCAGTGAGAGTGTAGTGAGAGCGCAGTGAAAACAGCATCACAGTAAGGTCGCTGTGGGATTGCACACCGGTCTGACAGGGGTATCAGTCGCAGATTGGGCAGACGGCGATACCAACTCGCTCTTGCTACGATCATGACACGCTCAGGTAGAATTCACTACGTCCGTAGTACGTTCTTTGAGATCCCACTACGCTCTCACTGCGTTTTGGACCAGGTCGCCGACCCTCCGCGATTGTTTTGAGCAGACTCAAAACAATCGCCGAGAGAAGGCGACCATGGAGACCCTTCCACGACCTAGGTAGACTCCACTGCGTTCCCACTACGCTCTTGGTAATCCTACTGCGCTGCTACTGCGTTTTTCAACTGTTTTAGTCGCCGTGGGAGCGCAACGGCAGCGTAGCTCCGGTGTGACAGGGGTATTAGGTACTAGTATGTTGCGGTAAGTTTTCGTGGGGGCGTGAACGAAAAAGTCCAATGGGAACACGGCCAAAGGTTATCGTCCACTGTCAGACTGTACCACACATTCTGGTCTCACACCATCCCATGATCAATGGGCATCGATTATGCTGAGGCATAGGCTATCCCCGTTCTGAGCCATACCTATATCACCCTCAGACGTATTTGATTATGATACACTCCATGGTGGTCACACCTCCCCTCGCCTGATTTACAGGCATCAGTTATCCCGAATCGTGCTTTTCCTATCTTGAACAATACCTATAGTCCATGGGCATCTTCCATTATAACCACACCCTTTGCTGGTCCAATACTGTCCCACAATCTCATCTACACCTCACGCTAGGCATTTACTCAGATGGTCCCTCGTGAAAAAATGTATCCTGTCCTAATGTTCTTTTTAATAAGTCAGTTAATATATCGTATGTCATTCTTTTTCTAACTGTTCGTCTAAAACGCCAACAAGAGAAATACCCTGAAGCTCTAATGCTCGTATAAATAACAACTAACATTTTTTCCCCATGATTTGCATCCACTTCCCTTGTACCTTAATTTTGTTAAGTTACACTTCGAACCACTCTGGTATCAATTTCGTGTTTTGTGTGAGTCTGTATAATGTATGAATCTTCCATACTCACTGTGCACCTCGATCTAAACAAAAGATGTTCACAGGATGCAAAATGTTACGGATTGTGACGTGCACACATCCACAGTCCGTTTCACCCATTCTAGAAAAAAGAACTTTAAAGGAAAAATGGGGTTAGTTATCTGTAGGGAAATGAAAGAGCCCAGATTCAAAATTTTAGGTTGAAAAACAAATTGTAGAAGCGTATTTAGCCAATGCTTTCTTAACTACACGAAGACAAAGGAATGTCCACAGTGCGTACGGAAGGTACAAGTGCGTGATTTCAAAAATGCTATACCCTGTAGAGACTTGAACACAATGGAGACAAGAAGATTGACAAGTCTCCACAACGTTTCACGAAAAAGATTCTTGGATTTTAACAAAAAAACTAGGAATTGCAAAGGTATGTTTATCCATTGCAAATTAAAGTACGAGGTCGAAGGGATATTGGGTTAAGGTTACAGCCCAGCAAATTAATTCTTGTTGAAATAGGAGCACTCTGAAAATAATATGTACATGAGAATAAAGCGATGTCTCCACAGGGATTACAAAATTGGAATATGTGTGTGTATGTGGAGTATATTGATGATTCTCAATGAGAGAAACAGGAATGAACGTCCTGTTCTTTCTCCTCAGGAGATGGTGCAATATTTACTCCCGTTGACGAGATGGAATCCACAACAGCACCTAGTATCACCACACCGAGTCCGAGCACGGCCGTTCCGATCACTCCATCCCTGGCCATGTCACTACCGGATACCACGGACATGGGAGGCTACTCGGGGAGCCTGTGCAACGACCCCAGCGATCCCGGCTGCGTCTCCGGCGACATGACACCCAGCGTCGCCGCAGACTTAAACTTCACCATGTTCACAAGTCAAACCCCTCCGACACCCGACGTCACCACCCGCACGCCGGCACGGCCGCCTGTCACACGCAAGCCCACCTCCACCCGCAAACCCACCCTTGCGCCTGCCATGCCGGGAGAGAACAAAGGCGACGGGCTTGGCTTCCTTGGCCAAACCTGGCTCGTCATCGGCTTGGTCGCCGCCGGTGCTTTGATTTTTCTCCTCCTCGTCATCATTTTGTACAAGTTTAGGAATAGAAACGAGGGCTCCTATCACATTAACGAGAGTAGGAATTACAGCGTCAGTGACGCTACGCGCACGGCATTGCTTCCCTCGCAGCAGCAGCCGCAGCAACAGCCCAACACCAACGGCACGCTGCCAACCAAACCAATCAAACCAAAATTACCACCAGAGTATGCAACTAAAGAATGGTATGTCTGATATTTACTGTCAAGTTCCATAGCAATTGATTCTCTAAACTTAATTGTATTTGTTTAAGCAAGTGGTATATGCATATATTAAGAGAATAAATATGTGCTGCCAGGTTTTAAACAGGATGTTTCAAACCGATGGACGTGATAATGGCTCAAGCAAAAGGCAAGGGTTGTTATCTGCGCCAACCTGTTTCAAATGTGCTTGTTTAACACCAGCCAAGCACATACTTATACACATTAATAAATACCTCTTGATTAGAATTCAAAACAAGTAAAACAAAATTGTGCATTTCCAGTGATTTTGTTCATTACTTCATGATTTTGTTTAACACCCCTCTAGCTATATTTATGGTATATGTGCCTAGCCTCAAACAGTTTTAAACAACTCTTGTAAACAACTCTTGTAAACTACTGCTTATTTGGAGATTGGCACGTGCGTACCGCGTACTGCGCGATGTGTTGCAGAAGGCAATGCTGCCGATGTAGTGTCAATTTCAAACTATGAAATCCGGACTCATTGGCAGTATTGCGCATGCTTAATTAGAGATAATTAGGTGAGTGACCGGTCACATGAGAGGGTTTAACCAATAATAGGGGAAAAGGGGTCCGATCTATTTCTGATTTTTATGGTGCAGAGTGAATTACAAAGAATACAGACTGAAACAAACGCATGTTAGTATTGCGCTTACCATATTTTGTGTGACACCACTCAGAAAAAAGAAGAAGTTTAAACATGAAAGGATCTAGACCGATAATAATGATAATATAGATTTAAATAGTAACTGGCCAGTAAACATCCAGTAACCCGACCAAAGCGCCTACACACAAATTCTGCTCCAAACTAAATGATAACTAATGAAGTAAATGAGACTTCAGTTCTCTTTTGAAGATGTCCAGGGAGGTTACTTGACGAAGTGTGGCAGGGAGTTTATTCCAAATGGTAGGTGCTGCTTTGGTAAAGACACGCTGATCATAGCGGACAGTATAAACTCTGGGTTCTGCTAACAAATATGAGCCTGAATGTCTGAGAACCCGACCTGTCTGCCTGAGGGAGTTGAGCTCACAGAGATTCCGAGGAGCGCGACCATGTAGGATCTTGAATACAAGAAGGCAGAAGAGCTATCGAAGCCAATGTAGCTCTCTCAAAATAGGTGAAATGTGGAACTATTTTCCACATCGGACAACAACCCGAACAGCAGTATTCAAGGCACGTTGGAAACGAAATATTTGTGTAGCTGGAAGGCCAACGAGCAGTGCATTACAATCCAGTCGTGATGAAACAAAAGCGTGGGTGACCTTTTATGCTGTTTTCCGGGACGGATACTTGTGGATTATCCTTATGTTGCGTAGGTTGAAATTAGTGCTTTTGCACAAGCTTGAAATGTGCGCATCTATACTGAACATACGGTAGAACACGACTCCCAGATTGTAAGCACAGTTTAAGACTGATAATTAACCCATGGCCAGTGATGGTTAGGTGTGGAGAGATGAAATCTGAATGATGTCGAGATTCAAGTACAATAATCTGTGTTTTTCAGCATTGAGATGCAGAGAATTGTGACTCATCCATGACTGGAAGTGGCAGAGACAGTTTCGCACCAGGTTGCAGGATGTGATATCAGCACCAGGCGAAAAGGGCCAGATAAAGCTGGATGTCATCAGCGTAGAAGAGGAACTGGACATTGTGATATCTGGCAATGTCACCTAATGGTAGTGTGTATGTTGTGAAGAGAACAGGGCCCAGGACAGAGCCCTGTGGGACCACAATCAAGGGACTGGCGATCAGATAATTATTGTGTCACCAATTAATACTATTTGAGCTCTGTCTTCAAGCTAAGACTTGATCGAGCTAGGCCAGTGATGCCAAGCCTGTTATCTAGAAGCTGATGATCTACCGTATCGAAGGCGGCATATAAATCAAGCAGGATCAGAAGAACCATCTGACTATTAATAATGGCTTGAAAGATACCTTTTTAAACTCTGACAAAAGCAGTCTCCACGCTGTATCCGTGTCTGTATGCGGACTGCCTATCCTCTAGGAGATTTTCGTCCTCTAAGTAACTAGTAAGTTGGCGTAGGACAACTCTCTCCAAAACTTTGGAAACAAATGGCAGTGTTGAAACAGGTCTGTAGTTGCACATCTTTTTGGATCAATGCTCTTTTTCTTCAGTAAAGGTGTCACATAAGCCAACTTATATTCTGTGGGCACCTCGTCCCTTTGTAGTGAAGAATTAATGATGAACCTGATATACCAAGAGCAAAATACATTACCAACTGCTTCACCGTCCACGTTGGAACCGGATCAAGTCGACAAGCGGTGTTCGGAGATTGGGCTATGATTTAAACAACGTCATCAACGGTGACGGGGTCAAATGTTGTCAAGTTGGCAGAAACATTGGCAGGTAGCTCACAGGGGTCAGCCGTAGCTACAAGTGTTCTAGTAGATTCACGAACTGTGTGGAACGTATAGAAGACAGATATTCGCTAGATCCAAGTCACTAGAGCTAGATGGTAAAGTAGCATTCTTTGAAATGCCAAGGAGATACTTGATGGTCTTGAATAATCAATAAGAATGGCATTGAAGTTAGATATTTCTTGTTTATACAAGAAAAGAAATAAGTTTGTTCTGTAGAGCCTAAAGCTACACGGTGGTTGTGAGCTAGTGAGCTAGAGGGTGACATTATGCAACCCAACCCCCACCCCGGCAAATGGCAGTCTGGTTCCGCCCCTGGCACTATACTAAATATTAGAATACTAAATATTACCGAATAACCAGTAAGCCAGTTTGGTATTTCAACTGCGTATGCGCACAACAAGATTTGTTTTCATCATGAGATAAATGCGGCAGACAAATGCACACAGGGCTATGGGGGACGTGGTAACTGAATTCGTATTCTGTGCAATTTGCCATGTAAACGATTTTTGTTCAAACGAAAGTTCGGGCACACAACACTACCTTAAAACACTTAGCTGTCGAAACATTTTTGTTTTAAACTGTTACTTCAGAACATGAGATCTCTGTAAATTTGCTAGTACCCGCTATGCATACAATGACATATTATTCTCGAAAGAATTTCGTCAAATCTTGTTGTGCACATGCTCATATAGAAAACTGAACTGGCTTGTAGGAATTTATTCATGGAAAATGACTGAATCAGAATGAATTAATTTACGTACTTGCCAGGTAACACCAAATATAAATAAACAGTGGATTTACTGGATTTGAGGGTGCCAATAACATGTTTGTGTATACTGATAGAGAATTTAGAAACACAATTGTATACAAGTATATACCTATATATATATTTAAAAACTGCCGGTTCAGTGTGAGACGAGTTTGGAGATTTGTTGGATCACAATTCCTATGCCATTATGATTAATTTTAATAACATTTTGTTTAAAATGTGTATTTTGAATTTAAAAACTTGAAAAAAAATATGTAAATATGTCAACTATTCTATGTTCAGAAAAAAATATGTGTTGTACTTCATACATGTAATTCTATATATTTCAGCTTAAATCGGTGTTGTGGTCACATACATTGTAGAAAGGTATTTTTAAAAACAAGTTGTGTGGATCACTAAATTTGTAGATTATAGTGTGATTGAAACCTATGTAATTGTTGAGGCCTGCTTTGTAAAACAATTTGTTTTAAGTCCTTTTTTTTAAATTATTTACCTAGCACTTGTATCTAAAGTAGTGGTTGTTTCTTATTAATTCAAAGAACTGACCAGCTGTACATAAAATCTACAATTTTACCCCAAAAAAGTAAGAAAAAATGTTCTGATTGTGATTATGTGTGATGAATGTGTTTTGCACGTTGTGCATTTATGAAATGTCCATCTGACTCTTTTTAAATAACTACAAAATCGTATGGTAAATAGTTGTGTGGATGTTGATATCATACTTTTGAATACTCTTTCCGATTAACATCATTTCATTAAAAATGCGTTTTGTTGTCTAATTGGGCGCAATGCCCCCATTTGTTTTTCATTTTTTTTTTTTATTATATTTATTTATTTGGTTGTTTTTTGTTGTTTTTTTCTCTTTTTTTGGGGGGGGGGGGGATTACAACTGTCACAGGTTATCACAAGGCACATTACAGCTTGATTGAGCTCTTCTATTTTCTGTAAAATTGTGGAGGGTAACTTTTTACTTTTTCGGTGAAATTCGTTTTTTAACACTCCAAGGAGTCACCCCTTATATCGATCATGCTCGCTATTTTGAATTTAGTTAATGAAGGCAAAGTGAAAAATGTGTCCCAACAGTATTACATTTCATCTAAAACACTAAAGTTTTTTTTATTGTTTTCAAGTTTGATATCCTAAACCATCATGCTCAATATGATAATTTTTATATCCATTATTTGGAGATGATCAGATGTTAATATTACTCTTTTTTTTAATACAGAAGAAAGTGGTTAATGTTAAAAGATATTGTAGGACTACATTTTAAATTTTGCACTGCAAACTAGATACAAAGGAAAGCCATTTGAGTAATTAGGTAGATATGAGTTCACAGTCCATTTTTAACACCATTGCTATGTACCTGTAGTTGGTGCTAATTTAATCGTGAAGTTATTGATGAAACTGCCTTCAGGTGTTGGAGGTTTACCACATTATTGCTACACTGTATACTTCCACCATTATGCTATGAAATGTACAGCATCCATTCTTTGTAATTAACATGTGGTGTCACACAAATTGATCTATACTGTATCATTAACCAATAACAACAAACGATAGTGCAGTATCGTTTACTACACTATCGGTAAATTTCTGTTACATTATCGGTTAGGACCGATAATGTAATAACAATTGACCTATAATGTAATAACAATTGACCGACAGTGTAGTACATTTTACTACACTATCAGTCAATTTTGGTGTTATATTATCGGTTTAGTGATACACCAGTATCGGTCAATTTGTGCGACATAAATTTTTAATGGTCTTTATAATTATTCTGATTTCTGTCTCGTTGTATATTGCTTAAAATTAACGGTTTTTATTTAAGTTCCAACAAAGTAGTGTAAGGCCTATCTATATAGAAACATTTCAAATGCCAATTGGAAATTCAGCTATTATGCTGGTCGTGTTTGCTAGTTATTAAGACGAGATATTAGCCCAGTACGAGTATTACACATAACGTAGTGTAATTATATCTATGCATTCCAAATTTAATATGTAGAGTAATCATAGAATTATGAAAATAATGTATCCGATGGATTTTGCGGTAAAGTTTCAAAGGCCAAAATGGTGTTGAAGGTTTTGCAAACATCTATCAAATGACTATAGACAGGCAACTGGTCCAAAACGCAAGCAAACTTCTGTTCAATTATTAACGAAGGGCTATCCAATCGAAGTCTGTGTTCACACAACTGGGATTATATTCTTGAAACCTTACGAACTTATTAGCAGCCAAAAAGAAGGATACTGAAATACCTAGTAGTTTACTATGGAGTTGACAACTAAATTGTCGAAACCTTACTTATACTAAGAAACTGGCTAACTAGTTACATATACTAGGAAAATTCTTTTTGGGTAGAGTGGGCATGTATCTAATCCATATCCAGCACTTGCGTGGATTAGTTGGTTATAGTCAGTCAGTCAGTTAGGTACAAAGATGGCATTATGCTGATCCTTAGGACCAGCCGAAATAACAGGCTTTCAAGTGTTCCTACTTTTTCACCTTGCTACTATTCCTACTTTTTTCTTGAAAATCCCACAGCTGAGAAAAATGAAATCTCATTGTATATCTTTCATAGGTGTTACACACTGTCACAATAAAGGGCTTGGGCACGGGAATAAAACTGTACATACAGTAGCTTTAGTTGAGGATGGAGCATAAGTGTTGTGAGTAGGCTGGTGATGTGGACATGGGCAAGTATCACTGGAAAATATTACACCGAAAGCCCGCAAAAGTTCTACTTTTATCCTGCTTTATCCTCGATACCAAAGTCCTATTTTTGTCCTGCCATTTTGAAAATCTGTATTCTATCTTTCTCTTACACTTGCATCTGGATCTGTTGAAAAGCCTGAAATAATGCCAATCGTGTATCAGTAAAGTGTATACGCGCCGTTAGGTGCATTGATGAGACGGAATTCAGTGTTGGATAATTCGGTGCATTATCTTTAGTGACTCTGAAAGTTACAGGCAATAGTTGATTGCCTCACTACTAGTTTGTCTCCACAAGACAATGTTTCACAAGTAAAACATGATAAATTTATCAGTCGATTCTATAAAAGGTGTGTGCAACTTCTATTTATATAAGGAAAGAAAAAAGTATTTTAAGGAAAATAAAAACAGATACAGTTACAGTATGACGTACTGCGGTACGGAGTACGGTGAAAGTGGAACTACAGCATTGCTGCGGAAGGATATTTAGAAAGCGCAGAGAATTGCGATATTCTAAAGTGTGAAGTGATCTGTTCCGGAATTGTATTAATTCCATTATTGAAATCGAGAGGGAATAGTGTATACACATTATTAAAAGGATGGTATTTATATGCAGGGTATTAAGTTTTTTATGTATATAAAGTTAGTTTCAGTAGGGACGAAATGTTAGTTTCGGAATCGAACTAACACAGCCGCCCTGGAACATTTTATGTTGCTGGATTCATTCTGCAAATTTCCAAGTGGGATTTTTGCTTGCTTTCTTCAAAAAGCTTTCTTTCCTAAGCTTGAATAACAAATTCTATCAATGTTCTTAAATCCCATTTCTGTAATTATCTGCACAATACGGGTGTTGAATAGCAACTGTTTACGGCGTAGTTGGGCATGATTGAAACCTTGTACGTACAGACATGATTCAACTGTCTGTGTAGTTATTAATTTTTCTAATGGTCTATACTCGTAGTTCTTATTTTTTGGTTAATACTATAATGAGTATACTAGTAACATTGTTGGTTCTAATATAAAGCCATATTCATGCCAGACATTTTCTTCGTGTCATATTTTTATTTTGTATATCAAGGTATTGTAATTGAAAACAAAATTACGTTCTCATTGACGTGTGTGCTATTTATAAAGATGTTTTTACTTAGGACTTTTGTTTAATTGATACAATTATAGATCTCGGTCATTATCTGTTTAATGTTCAATTTTAGGACTGAATCTTACAGCAATGTAGGTGTTAGTTTTAGCCACTTTTATTGATAATGGTCTTTGTATACTGAACAATCGTTTTGTTTAAGCCAGTGCGGCTGGATTTCGTAGATCACACAAAGAGAACAGGTACAACACTGTGTAGACTTTAAAGACACCATTTTATTTATTGACGCCGGTATTAATTGATACAGTGCATGATACGTACTTATGTTAGTAAACATTTGAACATCATTTTTAATTGGGAGTCGCCTAATCGTAACAAAATATTTCCCCCCAAAATGTGCAAATTTGTTTGAGGCGGGTACTTTTATTTAATTATCAATTTTTTGCAAGTTGCATATTTAAGATATATTTTATTAGATTTCTGTTTACATTTTGCTGACTATAGTTGTTTTTGTTAACCGCAGGTCGACATGTATTATGACTGTTTTCTATACACGTATGTTAGTCTCTTTGGTGTGATTCACTATTCAGCTGTTTTATTGGATGTCTTTCAGTTTAATGGTCAACCATTTCTACCTTATGTTCTAGAAAACTTCTCCGTGTGATATCACACTGTTGTCCTGTACATGTACACTATTGTCGCCCAGAACAGGCACCAGCAAGCCAGCAATAAATGTCACCAAGAAAACGATCGTAATATCCGAGTGACCCTTTTTATATTTGAAATCGTTCCATGAAACAACGTTGAAACATTTAAGACTCTTGGTGGCAGCAAACTCACAAGTTCTTTCGTTTTAGGTCGTTTTTGAGCATGCGCACATTAATTACAACGTGACGGAAACCACAGGCAGTTTTTTTTCAAAACCTTAGCTTCGTCTCCGGATTTGGCTTCAACTGAGAACATGCGGAGAAGCGAACCAAATGAAAATATTTGAACTTTTGTCTAAATCGAGTTGGCCTAAAAGTCCGGTCAATTATACGTTAAGACCTAGAACTAATTGCAATAGAAATCATTCAATTGCAAACAACATTGAATAATCTAATGTTTTCTATTAAATGAAAGGTTGCTTTTTCAAGCACTTCTTGGAGATTAACATTCAGGAATTTGCATAAACATGCATATGCATAGTTTAACATACTGACTACTTCGCGTTGCATCTGGTTTCGATGCAAATGTACATGTATACTGTAGAAGTATCCCATATAGAAGCAGGTTTGTATTGATTATGTTGATGTTAAATGATCAACCAATAAGATAATCTCTATAGAGCATGTGCCCTCTGCTTACATCTATATTCAAATGTGCCTGGCAATATGCGCACACATCGTGTTTTGCATAAAATATTGTTGAAGGAGTGACGCCACAGGTCAGACCACCTTTAAATGATGTGACCTCTGATGTCGCCTCTTAACCAAATTTATGTAAAACACGATGCGTGCGCATATTGCCGGGCACATTTGAATGTAAACACGTGACGTCAGTGGGCACATCGTCTATAGGGATTATTGTCACTTTTGAAACTGGACCTACGACCATTGAAATGACAATAACTCCGCTCCGCAACATGATCGCATCTCAGCCATTGAGGTGTCAAAATACGCAGAACAAAATTATGCACTGGGCTGTTTTCTTCGATTAATCCGTACTTTTTCGGGCCGTTAATTATTTGATCATTTTTAAGTGTCTCGATACTTTTTGTGTGAGTTTACATGTACAGTACATGTACATACTACAAGTACATTGTAGTACCATTAGTGTTCTTTGGTTTTAGACGGTTTCATACGACATGGTAGACGGCGTACGTCTCCTATCCAATCAAAAGCCGTGCAAAACAATACGGCCCTCCCAATCGTTGGCCAGATGACGACCGGTCGTCACATTAGGCTTTTGTTATTAGTAAGCAAAGATAATGTTACATATTCAGCATGAATTATTATATTTAAATTAAGGAAGCTTTTTCTGCGGCTTGTTATAACAGCAATGTAGGCCGACAGGAGACTAAAGATGTTCATCTAGTCGTAGAATTTCCTCATCTTTGTTCAATTTCTATGCCTTGTAATATCGCGCTTGTAATATATCCGTTGGAGTCGCTACGAGGATAGACCATGCAAAGACATTTCCATTCATAATTGTTTTGATAAAAGACGCGGTGGGGTGGGATGGGTAGAGATTTGGAGGGGGGGGGGGGGGGGATAAATTAACTTTCATTACCTGATGACTGCAACATCTATAGTAAATTGCTAATTTTGGGTGGTACTACTAGTGAATAACAAATAACCACTCAACTTGCTTCCAAGCTCGGCGGTGGGTGCAAAGGATTAATATTCCTGGCCTCTTTCTTTTTGTAATGTAAATGAGCCAACTCTAACGCTCATTTTGATGTATTAGGACTACCTACATTATTATGAGCGAACCCTAATGTACTTTTAATAATATTTCAACAAAGCTTCCTCAATACCGAGAGCTTAATCGTCATTTGGGTGACTGATTGATAGGGCCCTACTACAATATTCACAACTTGGAACACAAACGGAGCGGAAATTGTTCAGCTTGTCAAAGAGACAAAAGGCACAGTTCGTTTCATTGGTGGCTTTTAGCTTGATAAAACTAGGAACAAATACAGGTAATATTTTATTTAGTTGCTATAGGGATTTCGGTAATGATCGCCACGTCAAATGTTCACAATAAATCTTACAATTCTGCGTACGAATAGTACAAAGACCGCAATTACTGTGTAAGTGTATTGTGTTTTCGGGGGGAAATAGAATGGAAGTAAATATATTTTCATTTGTTTTGATGCTACAAAATGGGTCAAAGTGTTAAATAGAATGTTTAACAACAAGGCCTACTGCGTTGACGTTTTGCTCAATTGATATTACGTTTTCTGTTTAGGGGGAAAAGAAAACATAATGCACATTTTTTGGGTCTTGTGAGTTTTTTTTCCTGACGCATGGTTCCAAACCATTTCTGGTGAAATTAATTAAATTAACATTAATTCATGTATAAAGAGCAAAAATGACAATGTTTTCAATACTTTTTGCTTTAAAGGTTTCACACCATTTTCAGATATCGAAAGGAAAAAAATACCAAATTATTAAGAAATATTTTACTTATTTGAGAGTAAATAATGATTGTATGTATCCAGCAAAATGATCGCGCTATATATCCTGTAATTGGACGGCGATCGCAACAAAAACACCAAGAATAACATAAGAGCATCTACCCAACGCCGGTTGAAAACGATTGCATTTGTTCTTGCTTTTCTCAGCATCCATGATTGTAAAACTTTGGACAAGTCAGGTAAACGATATTTAGGCTACTATACTTTACACCCCCCCTCCCAATCCACACAATCATGATAATTCAAGCAATTACCAAGGGTGTGTCCTACCTTTAAAACATCTCACTCGATCATTCTGGCTTGCATCTAGGAGCTAAACCTGTTTAATGTCTTAACATTAATGTTGTAAGAGGCAGGCATCTTAATAAGTGTAATTGCATTTTTCGTTTTCACGAAGAGACTCGCTTTCATATTTATCGAAATGGCGTAAAAGCAGAAAGAGTGTGATTTTTGTTTTCACGAAGGGACGGACATCTTTGCATTTTAGACTCGCTTCCCCTTCTATGACAAATTACACGGCGCTGTGAATTGTAAAAGTAAGTAAAAAGTAAGTAAACTGAAAAATTCGTTTTCACCTTATGTTCTAGAAAACTTCTCCGTGTGATATCACACTGTTGTCCTGTACATGTACACTATTGTCGCCCAGAACAGGCACCAGCAAGCCAGCAATAAATGTCACCAAGAAAACGATCGTAATATCCGAGTGACCCTTTTTATATTTGAAATCGTTCCATGAAACAACGTTGAAACATTTAAGACGCTTGGTGGCAGCAAACTCACAAGTTCTTTCGTTTTAGGTCGTTTTTGAGCATGCGCACATTAATTACAACGTGACGGAAACCACAGGCAGTTTTTTTTCAAAACCTTAGCTTCGTCTCCGGATTTGGCTTCAACTGAGAACATGCGGAGAAGCGAACCAAATGAAAATATTTGAACTTTTGTCTAAATCGAGTTGGCCTAAAAGTCCGGTCAATTATACGTTAAGACCTAGAACTAATGGCAATAGAAATCATTCAATTGCAAACAACATTGAATAATCTAATGTTTTCTATTAAATGAAAGGTTGCTTTTTCAAGCACTTCTTGGAGATTAACATTCAGGAATTTGCATAAACATGCATATGCATAGTTTAACATACTGACTACTTCGCGTTGCATCTGGTTTCGATGCAAATGTACATGTATACTGTAGAAGTATCCCATATAGAAGCAGGTTTGTATTGATTATGTTGATGTTAAATGATCAACCAATAAGATAATCTCTATAGAGCATGTGCCCTCTGCTTACATCTATATTCAAATGTGCCTGGCAATATGCGCACACATCGTGTTTTGCATAAAATATTGTTGAAGGAGTGACGCCACAGGTCAGACCACCTTTAAATGATGTGACCTCTGATGTCGCCTCTTAACCAAATTTATGTAAAACACGATGCGTGCGCATATTGCCGGGCACATTTGAATGTAAACACGTGACGTCAGAGGGCACATCGTCTATAGGGATTATTGTCACTTTTGAAACTGGACCTACGACCATTGAAATGACAATAACTCCGCTCCGCAACATGATCGCATCTCAGCCATTGAGGTGTCAAAATACGCAGAACAAAATTATGCACTGGGCTGTTTTCTTCGATTAATCCGTACTTTTTCGGGCCGTTAATTATTTGATCATTTTTAAGTGTCTCGATACTTTTTGTGTGAGTTTACATGTACAGTACATGTACATACTACAAGTACATTGTAGTACAATTAGTGTTCTTTGGTTTTAGACGGTTTCATACGACATGGTAGACGGCGTACGTCTCCTATCCAATCAAAAGCCGTGCAAAACAATACGGCCCTCCCAATCGTTGGCCAGATGACGACCGGTCGTCACATTAGGCTTTTGTTATTAGTAAGCAAAGATAATGTTACATATTCAGCATGAATTATTATATTTAAATTAAGGAAGCTTTTTCTGCGGCTTGTTATAACAGCAATGTAGGCCGACAGGAGACTAAAGATGTTCATCTAGTCGTAGAATTTCCTCATCTTTGTTCAATTTCTATGCCTTGTAATATCGCGCTTGTAATATATCTGTTGGAGTCGCTACGAGGATAGACCATGCAAAGACATTTCCATTCATAATTGTTTTGATAAAAGACGCGGTGGGGTGAGATGGGTAGAGATTTGGAGGGGGGGGGGGGGGGGGGATAAATTAACTTTCATTACCTGATGACTGCAACATCTATAGTAAATTGCTAATTTTAGGTGGTACTACTAGTGAATAACAAATAACCACTCAACTTGCTTCCAAGCTCGGCGGTGGGTGCAAAGGATTAATATTCCTGGCCTCTTTCTTTTTGTAATGTAAATGAGCCAACTCTAACGCTCATTTTGATGTATTAGGACTACCTACATTATTATGAGCGAACCCTAATGTACTTTTAATAATATTTCAACAAAGCTTCCTCAATACCGAGAGCTTAATCGTCATTTGGGTGACTGATTGATAGGGCCCTACTACAATATTCACAACTTGGAACACAAACGGAGCGGAAATTGTTCAGCTTGTCAAAGAGACAAAAGGCACAGTTCGTTTCATTGGTGGCTTTTAGCTTGATTGAACTAGGAACAAATACAGGTAATATTTTATTTAGTTGCTATAGGGATTTCGGTAATGATCGCCACGTCAAATGTTCACAATAAATCTTACAATTCTGCGTACGAATAGTACAAAGACCGCAATTACTGTGTAAGTGTATTGTGTTTTCGGGGGGAAATAGAATGGAAGTAAATATATTTTCATTTGTTTTGATGCTACAAAATGGGTCAAAGTGTTAAATAGAATGTTTAACAACAAGGCCTACTGCGTTGACGTTTTGCTCAATTGATATTACGTTTTCTGTTTAGGGGAAAAAGAAAACATAATGCACATTTTTGGGTCTTGTGAGTTTTCTTTCCTGACGCATGGTTCCAAACCATTTCTGGTGAAATTAATAAAATTAACATTAATTCATGTATAAAGAGCAAAAATGACAATGTTTTCAATACTTTTTGCTTTAAGGTTTCACACCATTTGCAGATATCGAAAGGAAAAAAATACCAAATTATTAAGAAATATTTTACTTATTTGAGAGTAAATAATGATTGTATGTATCCAGCAAAATGATCGCGCTATATATCCTGTAATTGGACGGCGATCGCAACAAAAACACCAAGAATAACATAAGAGCATCTACCCAACGCCGGTTGAAAACGATTGCATTTGTTCTTGCTTTTCTCAGCATCCATGATTGTAAAACTTTGGACAAGTCAGGTAAACGATATTTAGGCTACTATACTTTACACCCCCCCTCCCAATCCACACAATCATGATAATTCAAGCAATTACCAAGGGTGTGTCCTACCTTTAAAACATCTCACTCGATCATTCTGGCTTGCATCTAGGAGCTAAACCTGTTTAATGTCTTAACATTAATGTTGTAAGAGGCAGGCATCTTAATAAGTGTAATTGCATTTTTCGTTTTCACGAAGAGACTCGCTTTCATATTTATCGAAATGGCGTAAAAGCAGAAAGAGTGTGATTTTTGTTTTCACGAAGGGACGGACATCTTTGCATTTTAGACTCGCTTCCCCTTCTATGACAAATTACACGGCGCTGTGAATTGTAAAAGTAAGTAAAAAGTAAGTAAACTGACAAATTCGTTTTCACGAAGAAACGGGTATATTTGCTGATAATTTTAGCTAAGAAACTAGTTTTGTTTGCAGTAATCTCAAAACGTTGACATGCCCGTCTCTCTCTGAAACAGTTGACATATATTAATGCAAATAAGTTTGAAGGAATTTCAATGTGAACAAAGAAATGAGCAAGGAGGGATTTGAACCTGCGACCTCCGGATCAGTGCTCTATAAACTGAGCTATCTTACTATAGTATTATGGTGGTCTCCAATAATTTTGTTGTCAGTATCTTTGTTCGAAGGCGCTAGTCAGAAGTCATAAACACCAACACTCCGTGTGGCCTGGGATCACTCTCAATGTTACGATACAACCCGGGAAGCGACATTGTGGGGATCACTCAGAGAGGATATGACATTTTATCTTTAATACACAAATAAACCACAAGGGAAATTGACCAAGTAAATTTGCATGAAAGAAATTGGCAAGGCGGGACTCGAACCTGCGACCTCCGGAATACTAGCCCGCCCTCTACCAACTGAGATATCTTGCCCTATGTTACTTGTTAGCGAGCTCCTAAATTGTTTAGTATTTTTAGTCGCAGTGATTAGCAATTTCGTCAAATATAGATGTTACAGTCATCAGGTAATGAAGTTTAATAAAGCTGCCCCCCCCCCCCCCCCCCCCCCCAATCCCGCCCCATCCCACCCCATCTCACCCAACCGCGGCTTTCATCAAACCAATAATGAATGAAAATGTCTAGACATGGTCTATCCTTGCAGCGACGCGTTTGTCCAGGCAATACTTAAATTCCCCGCCGACTCCAACGGGCGCGATACAAGGCATAGAAATTGAAATTGAAATTCAACCGTTAGATGAGCATCTTAGTCCACTGTAGGGCTACATTGCTGTATAACAAACCGCAGAAAAAGCTACGTATCGTATATCGTAAAGGAATCGTATACGTTTGGCAATTGGAACCCATTGTTTGTTTTAATCCTATATAGTTATAGATATATACCATAAAACTAACCTGTACAAATTTCATTTTAAAAGGTGGTAGCGATTTTGAGATATTGCCGAAAATCTGGAGCTGTTATGTCCACGCAGGAAGAATAATCTGCATTGGAATACACCATCTGAGAAACGACACTGCAGTAACGCTTCTCAGATTCAAAAGTGATATCTTTTTACATAACCGCAGTACTTCGAAGTGAACAGTTTCTAAAAATGAATTATACTATCCAAAGCTGCTGTACTTCATACCTAGTAAGTTTGTATTGCTATTAATTTGTGGAGTAATTACCAAACGTATACGATCCTTTTAAGTTAAATAAATTAATTCATGCTGAATATGTAACATTATCTTTGCCTTGCTAATAAAAGTAATAACAAAGGCCTAATGTAACCGGTCGTCATCTGGCCAACGATTGGACGGGGCCCCGCTGAGAGGGCCGTATTGTTTGGCACGGCTTTTGATTGGATAGGAGACGTACACTGTCTATCGTGTCGTATGAAATCGT
The DNA here is from genome assembly GCA_037893245.1 of Crossaster papposus. Classification (NCBI taxonomy): domain Eukaryota; kingdom Metazoa; phylum Echinodermata; class Asteroidea; order Velatida; family Solasteridae; genus Crossaster; species Crossaster papposus. The sequence goes on from JBAIAA010000949.1 coordinate 407,345, forward strand.
CTAAAACGAAAGAACACTATTTGTACATGTACAAATGTACGTTTTACCACGTATCAAACGTGTTCAACGACCAGTTAGCTTTGAATGGAGCTGTTGAATTCACTGCGAAAAAAACTGGGTATTTCAAAGAAAAAAAAGCAATATTTTACCGTTCTTCGTCAGATCTTTGCTCCAACTATCCGGGTCAAATGTGGCAAACATTGTGGCTCCCGTTTCACTTGGCTGGACGGTTTTATGGACAGGTATTTTTGCAGGTAACAAGTAATTGTTTGCAGATTAAACACCATTGCCCAGGTTGCCTGACCGGAACAGTGGGATAAGTTACCAGGGTTAGTGACTTTTAGTGAAGTTCGGAGTTGACAGTTTGAACGTAATGTCTCAAGGGCTGGTATTTTTTTATTTTTTTATTTATTTATTTATTTTTTTTAATTGTTTTTTTTTGGGGGGGGTTCCCACGCACTCCTGACACGGAAGCGTTCTGGGTTAAAAATGTCAGAATCAAGGGAAAAACTCACGGAGACCGATCCTGCAATAGTATTCCGTGAGATCTTGGCTGAGCTTGCCCTGGTTAACAGTATGAGGAGTGGGACAAACGTTGAGAAACTTGGAGATAAGTTTGTGTTCAGCATCTGATATGGACGAGGAGGGAAGGTTAACTACAGAGAGCTTAGGACGTCGGAAACCTCTATGTCTGCGTTAACCAGTTCGCGCCGGAGTACTTATACACACGCAAAGTTTCCCCCAGATGTTTGGGCAACCAATACACTTTGGCACTTTAGTAAATCCGATCGAGTTAAGATATGGCACACAATTAGACCACCACTAACAAATGGTCCAAGAAGAAATGTATTGTGATGACGCCATCTGGTGTTATGTGGCGTCACATTAAATGTGCAGTTTTTAAGACCCTCTATTATCGTAAGTACAAGTCTGGTATGCAGGTATTGCAGGATGTGTTATGGGTACAAATTGAGGTTAGTAACCCTAAATTAGCCATATATTGAGCCAATCTGTGACTATTTTTTAAAAGAAGCTAATTTCAACTGATTTTGGTGGGTATGGGTATGGACAACTACCAAAAAAAGGAAGGAGAGATAGGGGTTGGGAATTTTTTTAATAGAGGTCAAAGGTCATTGACTCTGCCTAAATCACTAAAAAAAAAATTCAGCAACAAAATAGGGTATATAGATGATCTTGGTGTCAAAATACACAAAATTACAAAAGAAGATGACATCAAATAATTATTGACCTTTGGGACCAAATCCTGACCTCCAAAAACAATTTTATTACTAAGATGTCATATTTATAACAGGAAAATTACCATTAAATAAAAATGAGCACAAACAAATCGAAGAGGCTAATTTTAACTTACGTGGCCGGTATGGGAGTTGTTATTTATTCTAAGAGCAGAGGTCAAAGGTCATTTACCCTGCACTAAAACGCTATAAATTGTATCTCGGCAACAACATATGGTACTTGTATGATCTTGGTGTCAAAATGCTCATAATTACACTGGAAGTAGAAAAATGTAAATTCTTGTGAAATAGGATAACAAATTGATTAACAACCACCCCAGAGATATACATATAACATAAAACAACATAAATGATGTCTTTGTTTAAGGAGTGATAAAACATAGTTAGCCTACATGTACCTTGACTAGTTACCCCAGTGAAGCTAGATGTCCCAAATTAAAGTTTCATATTATTAGGGAGAGGAGTTTGGTGCACCTTGCAGAGAGTCTTGTATACAGCAGAGAGATTCAGCACACCCTAAGTCGGTATTTGGCGGCTTAATCAAGGGCGAAGTGACTAGATACAAACGTATATGTACCCATTTAAAAGACTTTGAGGAGAGGGTTCAATTCTTTAAAGTCAAACTTAAAAAGCGCGGTTACACAAACGAAGACCTAGCCCTCCTTCCTCAAAGGGGCAAGACTTCCGCGGAATCTAAGCGTGAGAAAAAAACAAAAAAACAATACCCCACTGGTGTTCGTACTACCATACTACCTACGAGTCGCGCACCCAGCTCTCAAACGGGCCCTCCCCAAACACTGGCACTGGATTAGTGAAAACGAATACCTAAATACACGTATAGGCTATTTGATAACCAACCCACTTGGCATACAAACGGCACAAAAACATAAAAGATGAACTTCTTCGATCTAGGACTAAAGCATCTCCACAATCAACCCAAGAGGAAAACAATCTGGATGAGGAGAATGTGCAAATCCTATTGAAACTATTGGAAGAACAAAACATTGATCGAAGAAATGGATCTCAAGACTAAAACAAAATAAATAAGTCAAGATACCCTCCTTTCGATTAATACCCCCAAAAGCCGGTATGTGTCCTTGCCATCTTTCATATAAACCGACACACAAATAAAAACAAGGAAAAAGAAAAGTAAACTGAAAGAATGGTGACTGATGAAGTGCATAATATAGCACAGAAAATATGCCCTGCTCCCCTTTCCAAAAAGGAGAAAAAAGGGGACGGCATATTATTACCGGTAATCATCAATCATTGAGTAAACTAAAAACAACAGACCACTGTTGCAATACACAAACCAGTCATCGCGTCGCCAAAACTAGAGACAGTGTTTGAAACTCCCGCTTTTAGGGAATGTCTAACCCAATTGGCCTGCAGACGTTTGATGTATTTTCCCGTCCATGAACTCCAACCACTGACTGTCATCATGCGTGTCTTGAAACTTGTACACGTAACCATCCCCCCCCACCCCCCTGCAATTTCGCAGAAAAAATGTGGCCAGAACTGACTTCCCAGAAGCGTATATCACTAAGAAAAAAAACTATATTAAGAATTACGCTCTGGGCAATATAGTTTACGCAACCATACTGCTGGTATACCAGCAAATCCTAAATATACAGATTTATCTCTGCAGACCAGCAACAAACATAAAATCCTATGATACTTCACGCAGCAGAACTGTTGCAGCATCTCCAACAAAATAACGAAAACGATGAGATATTTCTGACTTGTGACAACTCCCATAAACACCCTCCCCTTCCCATAGTAGAATGAGTTCTGATTCAATGCAGCTAACTCTGGGATTGATCAAACAAACAACAAATAAATTGATCATTTCGTAACTATGCCAGCATAAACCGTTTTACCTTTGCTATTTTCTTGCAAAAGCACTTCATCTTTAACTGAAAAACCTGTTACTTTAATAGTCTTACAGAAAAAGAAAAAAATCTACATAACCCAGCGTTACACGTCCTTCAATTTAATGTATTTCCCAATTGACCGATAATCGTTCTAATAATTAAAGAAAAACGTGAGCCGCATGTATGACTACGCTCTTTCCCAATAAAAACAACAAAATGGCCTGTTACCATGGGAACAGGCCACTTGCCTACTAAGTCCTTTCAAAATGTCGAGGATAATGTTTACGTGGACCCACTCTTACCACTTTCGCCTCACGGACCTCTTTCACCCGAAAAAGATAATGTATGTAAATGATTACATACATTATCTTTTTCGGGTGAAAAGGTATATACGGTTGCGGCGCTCTCATAGGGCAAGCTAGACAGACGAAGTTCGTAGCGAGTGGTAGGATCAATTAATTTCTCTCCGGAGCACAGTGTCTAGTGTCTGCAGATCTCTGCCGGAAGAACGCGGATTCAACCCGGGAACAACTGGTTGGATTCACCGTCACCCAAATCGGTGAGTCAAAATGCTTGTAATTAATAATACTGAGAAACCCAATGTTTTGGATTTTTCCCAAGGTCGGTTGCTAATAAAACAATTTTTTTGTGTAAATTTGTTTGAGTTTATTTAAGGTTACACTGTTGCAAATCGCAGCTTAGCGTTTTTTAGACAGGCATATAAATTGTTTTATGAGGTTTTGAATAGGACACCTAAGAACAACTTTTTATCACGGAATAGTTCCTATCTACATTTTATTTCATTTGCCGGTGGATAATAATCAAGGTTTTCCCAGTTCTTTTAACACTGATGTCACAGACATTCCTGATAACGACATCTTAATTTCGTCTCCGAATTGTCTAGCACAATTCTCACTTTGATTAAAGAAATATTAACAGAGGTGCAGTATAAATGTATGTTGTGAGCAGGCTCTTTGACACAAGATTATTAGCCACGGCAATGGCATTGTTCTTAAAAGGCATCTATGGTACGGTTTCTTTTCGAGTTGGGTACATTATATATTGGTCCGAGTTAGATACATTGAATATTAGTCCCAATAATGTTAATTAGTCATATAAGGCATTGTTTTAACTATAGGTTTTCCCGGACGATATCGCGAAATGTGCACATAATTTTGTAACTGGTGCATTCGTTTTCGTGCGAAATAGTATGAACGTTCACATTCCCGTTTTCTATTTAACAATTGAGAATTCGTTTTTGCATAATGGTGCATCCAGTCGTAAGAAATCAGCACACGATTTCCCGAATGTGCACTGAATTTAGTATATTGATAGTTCATTTTAGCGCGAATTTGAATGCACACCCGCAATCATGTTTTCCTTTTAATTTATCAACAATCAATTTCGCTAGGCCTAAATGTGCAGCCGATTTTCTACGCATTTGTATGCCTGGTTAAGCATTGATATTCATATGTGTTATCAAAAGTAACATATGGGAAATTGAACCAGGTGGTCTCGTCTTTGAAACTACCAAATAAATGCTATATAAACCACTAAGTTGAAGAAAAAAATCTTTCATAACAAATGAAAAAGAATATTCAATTCAGGCCGTGACACAATGATAAATCGATTTGCTGCGAAATAGATTGCACATCTTTAATAATCGGCCACGCATACGTCAAACCGAAAGCCTAATCGTGTGTTTGTAATCGTTTAAATGAAACGCTAAGCACATTCATTTATTTGAATTAAACAAATTAAAATCGAATGCTCGTTTTTTGCGAAAATGAAACTCAGGTATACGTCGTTCTGTAAATCAGCGCGAAATTGAATGCATCTTCTACAAATGAATGTGCACATTTTGCGATATCGTCCGGGAAAACCTATATTACTTCAAACTGAAGGAAAACCTCAAATTTAATTTTTCCATTTTTAAAAAAAAATGACTATAAGGAAATCACCAAACGTCAGTTGACTTTTTGCGTTGACTTTTTGAGGGACAAAAATAGGGTAACAATTTTAATTTTACAAGTTCTAAAAACATGATTTAACGCATGTTCTAAAAATAGCATAAGGGTGACATTTAAAACATTATATTTTTTTTCTCAAGTAAGGGCATGGATGACACTTTATAACGATATAGTTGATTTTGTGATATAATGAGAGGATTTTGGATGGTTAGGGTTGAAATAAATTTAAGAGCCAATACATAAATGATTAATTAGTCCCACGATACATTGATTTATTAATGATTTAATCCAAGTGTTATCGTGAATTATATAGCCATATGTACTTTATTGAAATTGAATGCAGAATATGCGAATTTAAATTATAACAAATGAAAATGAATATTCAATTCAGGCCGTGACACAATGATAAATCGATTTGCTGCGAAATAGATTGAACTCTTAATAATCGGCCACGCATACGTCAAACCGAAAGCCCAATCACGTATTTGTAATCGTTTAAATGAAACGCTAACTACATTCATTTATTTGAATTAAACAAAATAAAATTGAATGCTCGTTTTTGCGAAAATGAAACTCGATTGAATTGAATACATATTTCACAAATGAATGTGCACATTTTGCGATATCGTCCGGGAAAACCTATATTATAGGTTTTCCCGGACGATATCGCGAAATGTGCACATAAGTTTGTAACTGGTGCATTCGTTTTCGTGCGAAATATAGGTTTTCCCGGACGATATCGCAAAATGTGCACATAAATTTGTAACTGGTGCATTCGTTTTCTTGCGAAATAGTATGAACGTTCACATTCCCGTTTTCTATTTAACAATAGATAATTCGTTTTTGCATAATGGTGCATCCAGTCGTAAGAAATCATCACACGATTTCCCGAATGTGCACTGAATTTAGTATATTGATAGTTCATCTTAGCGCGAAATTGAATGCACACCCGCAATCATGTTTTCCTTTTAATTTATCAACAATCAATTTCGCTAAATGTGCAGCCGATTTTCTACGCATTTGTATGCCTGGTCAAGCATTGGAATCCATTATGTGTTATCAAAAGTAACATTATTGGGAATTAAACCAGGTGGTCTCGTCTTTGAAACTACCAAATAAATGCTATATAAACCACTAAGTTGAAAAAAAAATCTTTCTTTGCTCAACATTTTCCACGATCGCATCATACAGCTAGACTTTACTTTATGCCCCCTAAAACTTCCAATAATGGCTGCAAGAGGGAGATATAGACGAGTCTCGGACGTTGATCGAAATCGTCTTATCGATGCCTTTGAGGCTGACGACGCGGACTACTTATATGTAGCAAATAGACTGGACATCAACCACTCATGTCTTGGAAGATAGTTCATTGACGGATAGACAATTTAACTGATAAAATGACAGAGAAGTCATTTACAAAAACACATTAACCTCAATCCACCAAAATCCTCATTTGGATAAATTCCTAAGTAACCTCAATCCTGCAAATTCATCCAGCATTAGGCCTTATGACCTGGAGCCTGCATTATCCTCAAGTGGCAAACCCCTCAACGCCCTCAATTCTGCAAATTCATCGGATGCATCAACTTCCAAGTGACCTCATTCCAGCAAAATCCTGCAATTTGCAAAGAGGATTTTGAAGGATTTGGGATGGTTAGGGTTAAAATACATTTAAGATAAAGAGCCAACATATTTTTGATCAATTAGTCCCACAATACATTGATTTATTAATGATTCAATTCAAGTTGTATCGTGAATTGTATAGCCATATATACTTTTTGAAATTGAATGCAGAATATGCGAATTTAAATTATAACAAACGAAAAAGAATATTCAATTCAGGCCGTGACACAATGATAAATCGATTTGCTCCGAAATAGATTGCACATTCTTCAAAATCGGCCACGCATACGTCAAACCGAAAGCCCAATCGTGTGTTTGTAATCGTTTAAATGAAACGCTAAGCCCATTCATTTATTTGAATTAAACAAAATTGAATGCTCGTTTTTGCGAAAATGAAACTCGGACATACGTCGTTCTGTAAATCAGCGCGAAATTGAATGCATCTTCTACAAATGAATGTGCACATTTTGTGATATCGTCTGGGAAAACCTATATTATTCCATAAAAAACATTGAAAAATCATTCAAAACAAAACAATGTATGCAAATGTTGTCAGTTTCCCTTGTGATTTATTTGTGTAGTATAAGATAACAAAGTCGTATCCTCTTTTAGTGATCCCTACAATGTCGCTTCCTAGGTTGTATCGTAAGAATTGGGTGTGATCCCTTGCCAAATGGCATTCTGGTGCTTACGACTTTTGACTAGCGCCCTCGAACAAAGATACTGACGATTTAGGAGAACGCCAACATAGAGCAATAATAGTCTTTGCCAAAGACGAATGCGTTTGATTGATCGTGTATGTCGCGTATTCTTATAGACACGATTATAGACCTGGGGCCAATTTCATAAAACGTGTAAGCACCAAAATTTGCTTAGCATGAAAATTCCTCCTTGTAAAAAACAGGGTTACAAACCAACATTTCAGTTGATGTTTATTGTTTGTGACTGGTATTCAGCTATTTTTTGCTTTGATTGAAAAAACACATGGAGTTTGGGCCGATCAACCTGTTTTTACTGAGCAAGACTTTTTTGTGCTAAGCATATTTTTGTGCTTACATGTTTTATGAAATTGGCCCCAGGGCCCAATTTCATGGCTCTGTTAACCACATAATTCCTCGCTTACGGTCACCATATTGTGCTAACCGCGAAAGCAGAAACATTCTGTGCTTGCCCTTCAAGCACATAACCCTTAGTTACGGGTTGTACGCATGCTCAGAGACCAAAATTCCTCGCTAACGCGTGAAATACGTTTACCGTAAGCACCGAATTTTCTGCTATCGTAAGCAAGGATTGTTCGCTAACGGTAAGCAGAGCCAAGAAATTGAGCCCATCTCCCTCACTTACACATACGTCTTTGCAACACTTTGGATACACTTTTTAAAAGCCTCGACTCCATGGGCGCGTGTGTGTTCCTTCACTAACTCCTGGCCGTAAGGAATGCGTAACCGACGCCGACTGGCTATTTAGTGCGTACTGCGCACATATTTCGTAAACTGCACGCCCTGAATGTAATGCGCGCGTGTGTTCCTGAACGCACGTCCTGTACATTATGGATTTTAAAAGCCTCGTTTCCACCCCCCAAAAAAAAACAAAACCCCAAAAAACCCAAACATGTTTGAAAGGATGATTCTACAAAATATCAATTACAAAATGATGGCGTCGCGCGTTAAACGCATCGACTGCAGCCCTAAAACAAATAATGCTTTAGTTGGGTTCACAACAAGTGATGTTTCCTCTTTTGTATATGCCACTAACAAAATGTTATCAGAAAATGGTATGTAAGAAATGCTGGGGGGGGGGGGAGGGGGGGGGGGGGAGTCTAGATTGTCGCCATCAAAAATGCTGCTTATTCAGTAGGAGTACTTCAAGGCATACAACTCACTCTTATGATTTGAAAAAGGCGCCAGATTCAGAAAAGTATTTGTTTTAGTATTATTACTTCAAACTGAGGGGAAACCTAAAGTTTTATTTTTTGGGGGAAAATGACTATAAGGAAATGACCAAACGTTTCTCAACAGATATGAAAAGACCAATGTTGGTTTTAATCAAATCCCAAAGGGAAATATTCAAAACCCCTGGCAAGTTGACCTTTTGAGGGACAAACATAGGGTTACAATTTTACAAGTTCTGATAACATGCTTTAACGCATGTTCTAAATATAGCATAAGGGTGAGATTTAAAACATTATATTTTTGTTCTCAAGTAAGGGCAAGGATGATACTTTGTAATGATATAGTTGATTTTGTGATAATTTTGTATTTTGGCTGGGTGAATTTTTTTTAAAGCTAAAAAACAGTTTTTGCGGCTCCAAAATTTGCTAACAATTACCAAAACACAAAGTGGCCTTTTACCATGGCAACAGGCAACTTGCCTACAAAGTCCTTGCATATAATAAACAAAATATACAATGCCGAGGACACTTATATGAAATATTTACGTGGATCCCACTCTTAACACGTCCGCCTCACGGCCCTCATTTACATAAATTATCTTTTTCGGTGAAAAGGTATATACGGTTGCGGCGCTCTCACGGCCTTACGGCCCTAAACATTGTTATTGACTCCTTGAATTGAAAGCAGATTGACATATTGTAACCTCATGTTATAGCAAGTTTTTAATTTAAAGAAAATGCACCAAATGCTTCCCGAATGTATCCCGATCATTATCTCAAATAATTAAGACACATGATTTGTGGTGACTTGTGGTGACGGTAAACTACCACAACCATTATACTTACATTATGCTTTTGCTGTTACGTAACTTTAATCCCTTAATAATGTGTTGTTTATTTCGAGAATTAGCCCTTTTTGCAATCGCTAGAATGAAAACTACTGGACCGAATCAGGTGATCTAGGTATCATTTTTTATGTAGAAAGATTCCCCGTCTATAAACTTGTTTTTTAGTCGGAATGTACTAACAATAGGGCACTCCGAGTTTTTTTTGGGGGCAACCCTGTAGGGTACGGGCCATTTGTCAATATGTAACCAATGTTTTGTCGATATTGCCATTGTTTCCAATATAGCACAAGTGTTCAGTTGTGCCAATGAGCAAAACCTACGTTGTACCAATGTTGGTTAAGATTGACTTTCAAGATTAGCCTATTATTGCCACGTTTGGCCCAATATGTTTGTGCTGGCTAATTAACACATTAAACTTCGATGGCGCAATGTTGGTTCAACGTTTCTCAGTAGACTGGGACAATAGTGGCCTAACGTTGAGCTAACAGTATTGTTTAGCCAACGTCAAGCCAACCTAATTAGCATATTTAAGAGTAGGGTTACCACTGATTACATTTAAAATGCTTTTATCACATTCTCTTACCCTCAAAACTAGGTGTAGACACTAAATTTGACGTGTTTACTCGTCTAGTTGGAGAGATATTGGAGAAACATTATATTTATGTAATGGCGGCGGTTAATTTGCATATTTAAGAGTATTGTTATCACTAATTACTTACAAATTGCATTTATCACATTCCCTGACCCTCACAACATAGGTATAGACACTTTATTTGCCATTTTTACCTGCCTGGTTACAAAGTTAGTCTAGCAAATAGTAACAACAAATTCAGATATTGGCAAATTAGCGGCCATTTTGATTATGCAAATTAGACGATCAAAAACTCAAAATTTCGCTTGGGAACCGGGTTTATCGGATTCAGCATTCCTGAATTATGCTGAAAAGTCTGGTTCTCAACTTTTACCTCAAAATGCCCCAAGCATTCACATTTTTCAGAAATCCCACTAGACTATAAGCAGAGCCAAGAAATTGGGCCCATCTCCCTCACTTACACATACGTCTTTGCAACACTTTGGATACACTTTTTAAAAGCCTCGACTCCATGGGCGCGTGTGCGTTCCTTCACTAACTCCTGGCCGTAAGGAATGCGTAACCGACACCGACTGGCTATTTAGTGCGTACTGCGCACGTATTTCATAAACTGCACGCCCTGAATGTAATGCGCGGGTGTGTTCCTGAACGCACGTCATTTTGTTCAAGTCTGCGCCTTCCTGTACATTATGGATTTTGACAATATTTTAGAAATTACCATAGTCCCTGATAATATTCCATCTTATTGTGTGTTTTTTCTTCAGAGTTGAAGTGCCGCCATTATGCCGTCTGGGCGGATTCCGTCAGCTTTAGCGTTAGTTGTCATCCTTGTGGGTACGTAGGCTTTCATTCTATCTAGATATTTATCTCATAGCAGTAAATGACAACTCATTTTTCTTAAACTATAGCTCATAATTGGCACTTACAATACCTAATTAATATGTTTGCTTCAATTTGGCAATTAATGTTCCCCGATTCTTCCTGTACACGGAGCCTAAAATAAACAATCGCCGCGAAAGCAAGTGCTGTATATTCTCTTTAATGTTTGCAGTTATTTGAATTTATCCTGAAAACATTTCCCCAGAGAAGCACATAGTAACCTATAATACATTCCATCTATGGGTTGCAAACCTCAATTTCCTGCAATTTGTCACAGTCACCACGAAGTAACCTTAACCTCCGCATTGTGGACAATTTGTGTTTCGAGATGCAAGCGATTTAGGTTGACGTTGTTTTGAAATGGTGATATCAATATAATTTTAGCCTCAACATTCATTACTTGTTTACATTGTCTGAAAGCTGGGGACTTGAATGACACGTTAAAGTTGGTATGTCTGTGCTTTTTATCAAATTTTCGATTTTCTTTTCCAAATAAATATTAAAGGTAGACCATGTACTTTATCCGAATAAATTAGATTGTTTTGCATTGGCAGGCCTTTTACAAAGTGGTTTTTAATCATTGCGCTAATTGCGCTCTCCAGTTCAGTTGCGAATACTATGACCCCCCACTGTGAGCGGGACGCTCCTAATTTAAAAATTGAATTTATTTAATTAGTTACTCGCCGTTGGCCGATTTCGTTCGTGCGATGTCTCATTCAAAAGCTCCTAACAAATACAATCCTAGAAAATTAATAATTCAATTTGAAAATCTATTTTCAGTGTGAAACCCCTCAAAAGTACGGGCACACCAAAGTTAATGTATTATGTTTGTATTTAACAAAATAACCAATAACAATACATTAATTAAATAATTGCATGTAATTATAACTATTAAAACGCAAACATCAGATAACGCTTTTTCAAGTTGTCACTAAGTGACGCTATCCGTGTGTATTACAAATGGACTGCGTTCCTTAACGAACACGCCATAAAAGAGACCTGGGTCACGCGTATCACATGACATTTGTGTTACTTCGTGAAAATTCCAATCTTGTTTATGACGCGTAGTGTGAAAACGCATTTTCGGTTTGGACCGTTATTTAATGTTAATTATTGTATTGACGAAACTAATTAACTCTGTGTATGGTAACTTCTAGTGTAATTAATCGCCAAATAGAAAAACCAGCCTCGAAATCACAACATTTCGATGTTTCGGTGTAAGTGTTACTTCGTGGTTACGATGAAGATCATTGTTTTACTTTTGAGAAAACTTCTAAGATCCCTGCGCCACCTAGATGACCGCCAGCGATACCTTCCGTGTATGGTCCTAGTGTTCAACGCACGGTTGAATTCAAGTAGTCTGTTACGTTGATACTATGATTGGTTCCCAAACGTTACACAACCTTTTTGATTAGCACCAGACTCGTTCTCCGTACAAACAAAAATAAAAATCGAGAAAATGAACATTGTTTCGTCGCCAATTGTTCGTCGCCTACTGTTCGCCGCCAATTGCCACTCATTAGTAATACAACAATCACAGCAGAATATTCCTTAATTATATACCACAAATGGTATTTCTGTTCGTGCGAGTGTGTAACAGAAAGTAGGCGGCTGAGTTTGGCATCGAAAGAAGCGCTTCTTGGGACTTGGCCCACGGTCTATTATGTATTTGAGAATTTCAGAAGTGAGAGGTCAGTTTTGGCACGATATTTCTCTATTATGTCAGGTGATTTATCAGTTTCCATATTATATAATATGCTAGTAAAATTGTACAAAGGCGTTTTTTGGTATGATTATCAAAAGAGATCAATGTACTAAAACAGATTGTATAATTATAATTTGTGCAATGTGTAGCTTATACATGTCTCCGTTCAATTTCTCTGGAATCGCGCGTTTTTATTTACACTGTCTGTAAACAAGATTTTTCGGTGTTTTCTGCGTTGAAATATACCTTTGCCGTGTCTTGGGAATCGTCTGCTTCTGGCGCGGTTGGGTAAACGGTCGGTTTTTACAGTGAGCAGACATACTCGGTGAAATACTTAGTGAACAGACATACTCGGTGACATACTCAGTGAGCAGACATACTCGGTGACATACTCAGTGAGCAGACATACTCGGTGACATACTCAGTGAGCACACATACTCGGTGGCATACTCAGTGAGCACACATACTCGGTGACATACCTAGTGAGCAGACATACTCGGTGACATACCTAGTGAGCAGACATACTCGGTGACATACTCAGTGAGCAGACACACTCGATGACATACTCAGTGAGCACACATACTCAGTGACATACTCAGAGAGCAGACATACTCGATGACATACTCAGTGAGCAGACACACTCGGTGATATACTCAGTGAGCAGACATACTCGGTGACATACTCAGTGAGCAGACATACTCGGTGACATACTCAGTGAGCAGACATAATCGGTGGCATAATCAATGAGAAGACATACTCGGTGACATACTCAGGGAGCAGACATACTCGGTGACATATTCAGTGAGCAGACATACTCAGTGACATACTCAGGGAGCAGACATAATCGGTGGCATAATCAGTGAGAAGACATACTCATTGAGCAGACATACTCATTGAGCAGACATACTCGGTGACATACTCAGTGAGCAGACATACTCGGTGACATACTCAGTGAGCAGACATACTCATTGAGCAGACATACTCAGTGACATACTCAGTGAGCAGACATACTCAGTGACATACTCAGTGAGCAGACATACTCGGTGACATACTCAGTGAGCAGACATACTCGGTGACATACTCAGTGAGCAGACATACTCGGTGACGTACTCAGTGAGCAGCATACCGAGTGAGGTCAGGAATCGCTTTTATAACCTTTAATACAGTAATACAGTAATTCAATTTCGCTTAATCATGCCGTGGAGTATGGAATTCCATATGTGCCACTCTAAACGTCGTGCGTCGCCCTTTGGGCGTCGCCCGTCGTGCGTCGCCCGTCGTGCGTCGCCCTTTTAGCGTCGTGCGTCGCCCGTCGTGCGTCGCCCTTTTGGCGTCGCCCGTCGTGCGTCGCCCCTTTGGCGTCGCGCGTCGCCCGTCGCGCGTCGCCCGTCGCCGTAATTGTGTTTAGCCTTTGACCTTGACGCATGCGCATATGTTTGTCATATTCCACTTAAGTGTATGCCTGTTAACGTGTGGTGCGTGTAGTGACTTTAGCGTAGTGCGCGTAGTGACTTTAGCGTTTTCACGAAGAGGCGAATTGGGCGAATTGGGCGCGTACTGGCTTTTAGCGTTTTCACGGTGAGACAAATTTGGGGCGCAATGGGGAAATGTATACATTCTGACTCTCACAGCCACGGGCAAATTTGCGAAGAGGCAATTCTATTAATTGATTAATTCTGCAAAACTAATCACCTATTTTTCTTAACGTTTGTGGAAAGGTTTCAATATTGTAAGGCTCATAATTTAATGTAACCTGTGTATGGGTGTACATGGCGTAATAATCTACATCAGTCGTTTTACTTGCTCTTCCACTGTGTCTGCCGTCCCTATTTGCAAATCATAACCAGTCAGTCCAATGAATTGTGCTATCAGCCCTGTGCCAAATTTACTTGGTATTGATTAGGACTTGAACAAATAAAAACCTCGTTGTACTTAACAAGCTTTCTGAGGAGAGTTGGCAGTACCACAATAAAGTCACTACAATCCACGAAACGTAACGTATAGTCAGGTGGCTTAGTGAAATTACCGTTACCGGGCAGATAAAAGCCATTTGGCACGATTAAATATTGCAATTTCTACAACCTGGTGAATTTATACATCCTAAAAATCATTAAAATCCTAATTAACCTAATTAACGAATTGGTCTTCAAGTGCCCTTTTGCGTTTTCACGAAGAGGCAAATTCGAAATAGCAATAGCAATATAGCAATATCTTGGATTTATATAGCTCTTTTCACACCCGAAGGGCATCTCAAAGCGCTTTCCAACATTATTACCCCTGGTCACTGGGCCATTTTATTTTCAATCCTTAAACCATCTCAGCTCCCTGGGGAGTATACAGCCTGTGCTACAATATATGCGCTACTAGGCTAAATCAATCACAATAACCATCTCTGCCCGGGCAGGTACCCATTTTACCCCTGGGTGGAGAGAAGCGATTATAGTTAAGTGCCTTGCTCAGGGACACAAGTGTCACGACCGGGACTCGAACCCACACTCTGCTGAACAGAAACACCAGAGATTGAGTTCGGTGTTCTTATCCACTCGGCTACGACACCCTACAAATAGCGTTGACTTAAACGTGTTTATGAAGTGGCACTATGGTGCGCGTAGTGACTTTAGCGTTTTCACGAAGAGGCGAATTGGGCGAATTGGGCGCGTACTGGCTTTTAGCGTTTTCACGATGAGACAAATTTGGGGCGCAATGGGGAAATGTATACATTCTGACTCTCACAGCCACGGGCGAATTTGCTACTGTATCGTGTTTTCGTTTTCACGAAGGGGCAATTCTATTAATTGATTAATTCTGCAAAACTAATCACCTATTTTTCTTAACGTTTGCTATATTTAAGAAGATTGAAATCTCTTCTTTTCCATGATACCTTAATCTTGTATATTCTATGGATATTTATGTTTCAAACTGCCAAACGAAAAAAAGGACAAGCGATTTTCTCGAAAGTTTGTTCAGACCGTGAAAGGCTCAATTTGCCTCTTCGTGAAAACGGTGACGATATTTGTTCCCATGTTTGGGTATATTAAAACAAAAACAAAATTGTAAAAGTTTATTTTGGTGATTCTACTTACTTTACTTCCATAACATTTTCTAAAGCAAGTGACTGAATAATTATGAGAACATAGTAACGATCGAAAGTTTTTTTCATGCCAAATATGGTGCTTTTATCTGCCCGGTAACGGTAATTTCACTAAGCCACCTGACTATACGTTACGTTTCGTGGATTGTAGTGACTTTATTTGTTTTTTTATGAAATTTGCCTCTTCGTGAAAACGGTGACGAAATGTTACACAACAGGTATTAACGATTTATTCAAATTAGGCATATTGTTAAAAAACCTCGGAGGGCTCTTAGGCTAATATTAATTAATAGGCCCTAAGGTTTTTTCATGCCAAATGGCTTTTATCTGCCCGGTAACGGTAATTTCACTAAGCCACCTGACTATACGTTACGTTTCGTGGATTGTAGTGACTTTATTGTGGTACTGCCAACTCTCCTCAGAAAGCTTGTTAAGTACAACGAGGTTTTTATTTGTTCAAGTCCTAATCAATACCAAGTAAATTTGGCACAGGGCTGATAGCACAATTCATTGGGCTGACTGGTTATCATTTGCAAATAGGGACGGCAGACACAGTGGAAGGGCAAGTAAAACGACTGATGTAGATTATTACGCCATGTACACCCATACACAGGTCACATTAAATTATGAGCCCTAAAATAGTGAAACCTTTCCACAGTTTGTTAATAAACTCATACGCACCACACGTTGACAGGCATACACTTAAGTGGAATATGACAAACATATGCGCATGCGTCAAGGTCAAAGGCTAAACACAATTAAGGCGACGGGCGACGCGCGACGGGCGACGCACGACGGGCGACGCCAAAAGGGCGACGCACGACGGGCGACGCCAAAAGTGCGACGCACGACGGTCGACGCCAAAAGGGCGACGCACGACGGTCGACGCACGACGCCAAAAGGGCGACGCACGACGTTTAGAGTGGCACATATGGAATTCCATAGTGGAGTGATATCCCAGGTCACTGAATTTGACACCTTTGACAACGAAGATAAGTTAATCTAATAACCAAACCAAGTTAATAATTATAATAACCAAACAGAATTGTGAATTTGGTCTGCCGTCTTTCGTTTTATATAGCAAAATTATAGTTTTCGCCAAACGTAAATTTGTGACACTAACAGCAATGTTTAAATCCATATTTGTTTCTCAAAATAGTTTATATATATTTGTTTAAATGTTGTTGAACAATATGACTAAATCTTTTTCTACTTCACTTTTGAACAATATTGTTGATTCAACAATTTATTTCGAAATGTGCTATCCAAACTTATGAGTATTTATTTTATCGACAGAGTTTAATACGCATAATTAGCAAATAAAAGAAAGCACTTTTCCGAAGGCTGCGCACTGACTGACAAGGAATTATTCTGAACACCTTTATTAATAAATTGACACGGAAAAGTGATTTACGTGTTTGTCAATGTCTTACAGCATTCACCCCTGTGTATGCCAATGTCTGTGTTCTTGGCACGGAACCAGACCCAGCCGATGGCGATAGGATCAAGCTCGTCCTACCAGCTATAGATCCCTGTATGTGCACACAAGTCCGACTTGGCGGTCACAACGTCTACGCGCCGTCGAGACCAAACGGCACGAAGTACATCGGCATGGGCAACTTGAATGACATCCTAACGGGCGGCCTCCGCAAACTGTACCATTGCGTGCCAACCAAGATGGACGGTGTCTCGACTGATACCCCGAGAGGTCAGTAGGAGGAATAAAGTAGATCTTAAAGCATGTTTATAATGTGTCCTCTGTCTTTATAATCCACAATATTTTTGACTACTGTAACGTTTACCGTTCGCTGGGGTCGACACAACACGGACAGAAGACTAAAGACAGGTATTCTCTGGTTCTTAGGCCGTTAATTCCAACCAACTTCTACGTCAAAACAACCGACATTAAGTTTACCGTTACAACGCGGCTCCAAAAACTGGTCCGGCGCATGCGCCATCCGGAACGGGTCTCCCTCCGCCCGAGCTGGCGGAGATGGCTGAAGGTGGTCCCCCGGCTTCCCCGCCGAAGCTAGGCCCCGTCGTCTCTTGGACGGGGGTGACGACGAAGGTCGTTCTGATGCGTGGTGGTCTCGTCCGCCGTAGGGGAGGTCGGGGCTCTCCCGCCGGGAGAGGCGAGGCTTAGAAAGCCCTCGGCCGGCCGGTTTGACGAGCTCCATCTCGTCGTCGCTGGGGTGGATCTCCAGCGCATTCATCTCCGCCATCACTCCGGCTA
Source organism: Crossaster papposus (assembly GCA_037893245.1). Classification (NCBI taxonomy): domain Eukaryota; kingdom Metazoa; phylum Echinodermata; class Asteroidea; order Velatida; family Solasteridae; genus Crossaster; species Crossaster papposus. The sequence goes on from JBAIAA010000949.1 coordinate 425,307, forward strand.
CCGAACCTTCCCGGCAGAACCGATGGTGACTTCTCCTGATGTCCTCCCGAAAGATGCGCGTATGGGCGCTCGGGGTAGAGCTGCTCACACGCTGTGAACACGTGCCTTTGGCGGTTGCTGCTAGTTCTTTGTGAACGTCTTCCCATAGTAGGAACACACCACGAGAGCCATCCCGCGGGGGGAAGAATAGGAAAGTTCGGTTAATGCGAGACAATATCGGCTAGGCTGGACTTTTTTCCGACCGGCGCGAGTGTACCTCTCGGGGACCGGCTGCGTCAGTGGAGAGAGTGGCCGATCGCAACCCGCATATGGCTCGCCCAGCCCGGACCCGGTTCTGCGCCCGTCCCACCCTGCCCGTCAGGGGCGGCATCCGCCTCTGCAATTGGTGGGCGACGCCTCCGCCTCCGTCGATGCCGGTGGTAGTTCCTCCTCGTCCGACTGGTCACCCATGTCCCCTGGTGGGACTGACCTGGCTTGACCCGTCGGTCCGGGAACAGGTGGTCTTAGCACTCCGAGCGGAGTGGGGGCGGCCTTCCACTTCTGGCGAGGGGAGTATCTCCTGGTGTGTCCAAACTCCCCTGATGGGTTTGTACTCCACCTGGAAAACCGGCTCAGGCTCTGCAGCGAGGAAGCTGGACTACCGACCTCACGTCCCCGGCTCCTGCCTTCCCTTTCCGACTATACTCCTGTGACTCGAGGAACGCATCCATCTCTGTCGCCAGCGTGATGGCTTCGGTCAGGGTCGCCACATTCCGAGAGAAAAGGGCCCTTCGGAAAGCTTCACGCCCAAGTCCTCCCGGGTCTGCGCAGGGAACCGAATGGATTGTCGTAGGCTTCTGAGCGACTCGTCGCGGCCCCTCGTACGCATGGCCAATTGGGCCCGATGTAGTGGAACCTGTGCCGTCACGCCGAATCATTGCTCAAAGTTCTCTAAGATGGATGAGTATTCCCTCCGTGCTTCTGGCGCCATATCCACCAGTGCTTCCAGAGCTGTGCCTTTCAGGTGAACCACCAGCGGCCGATTTCACCAATGTTAGGATTAATCCTAGGAAGAGTAACTCCTCCTAACTTGCAATAGATCCAATGCAAGTTAGGATGAGTTAGTCTTCCTAAGATTGATCCTAGTCTTTCGTGAAATCGACCGCAGGTACATCGCCTATTCGGATTCATTCGAATGGTTGAATGCCACGACGCTCTCAAAATGGATCAAGTAGTCCGACCAGGACGCAACCCCATCAAATTTTTCCGGGAGCATCATCGGTCTCCGGTTACCCGTCCCTAGCTGTTCCGGTAATGTGGCGACTCCTGTTGCCGCCGGGATAGACGCGGCTCCTTCCGCAGGCCTGGGGGCTCCCCAAGCATCAGACACGCCCTGCCGTCCAATAGCGGGGGCCGGGAGCGAATATTTTTTTCTCAAACGTAACTGGCAGATTTTCATAAATTAGTCAGTAGTTTGGAGGAGAAGTTATGTTTATTCATCGGAATAAAAAAACAGCTGTTGTCGAGCTGCTATACGTAGTGTAGTGGATAGTGGGATGGGCTATGAATCAAAGATCCCTGGTTCGAATCCTGCTGTAGTTCACTTCGTTTTTCTTAGTCAAATTGATATATTTGGAGTATTTTTAATGTCAGGGAAAAAAGAGACCTAGAACCTAAAGTGTTTTACAGTGATCAATGCAACTACTGAATAATTCATGAAGTCTGCCAGTTAGGTTTGGGAAAAAAATATTCGCGGGCCGACCCGGGTCCACCTAGGAGAAGTGGTGTCTTCCCATGGCGTCTCCCCACTGGGGCAGCCCCTCGCCGAGCACTCGGGTCGGCACCACTCTCTAGGATTGCGTGCGGAACCGTTCCGTTCCAAGGGCGGGGCGGCTCCGCCCCATTCACTTTCTGTGCGGAGCCGTCTCGACGGCTCCGCCCCGTTGACTTGTGTGCGAAGCAGCTCCGTCTCATTAGTGTTCATGCGTTTTGCACATTAAGCTCCTGGCCAATAAAAAGCTCTGCTTTGCAGGCTCCACCCCAAGCGTCACTCCCTTCGACTGTCCACGTCCTTAAAATTCCACAATGAGCCCCGTCTGCCATTGTTCGTTTTCTTTCACTCCGTTGATTTGCACGAAGGTCGTGAAGAGGACAATGCAACTCTATACTTCGAGTTGTTCAGGGGGTGCGACGGGTGCGACGGGGGTGCGACGGGTGCATACGCACCCCACCCCTTTTTTCCAAAAGGTCCACATTTTCCAGGGTAAATAATGGTAATTTGATGTAGAAATAACGGTACTGTACCACACAAATAATAACATGACATTGGGATCCATACTTCTCGTAGGTTAGACCTATACCGTGTATACAGTCGGCGGCTTCAAGAGTGTTCTTTATACCCAGCACGATATGTGGCAGAGGGGTACCCCCCTCTTATCCATATACACAGTCCACACTATTGTTACCTAACACATCGCTTGAAACCTAAAAGGAATTCCGAAGATACCGGTAACACAGTGGTCAACACAAAAATGGGGGATTTCTCTGCCACATATGGTGCTTCATATGGTGTTCTTGGTGAACACCTGCAGTTGAGTTACTTCCTTTTATATGAAAGTTTTACATTTCTAAAGACGAGTTGTATTTTCAGAAGACATCGTCCCACGTACGCCAAGTGATCGTTATTTACATAGACGTATCATTTGAAAAGACTTACAATCCTTTAGGTACGTCTTTTACTTTACATTTGTATACACGACGTATCATTTGAAAAGACTCACAATCCTTAAGGTACGTTTTTTACTTTACACTTATATACATGATGTATCATTTGAAAAGACTCACAATCCTTTAGGTACGTCTTTTACTTTACATTTGTATACACGACGTATCATTTGAAAAGACTCACAATCCTTTAGGTACGTTTTTTACTTTACATTTGTATAGACGACGTATCATTTGAAAAGACTTACAATCCTTTAGGTACGTCTTTTACTTTACATTTGTATACACGACGTGTCATTTGAAAAGACTCACAATCCTTAAGGTACGTTTTTTACTTTACACTTATATACATGATGTATCATTTGAAAAGACTCACAATCCTTTAGGTACGTCTTTTACTTTACATTTGTATAGACGATGTATCATTTGAAAAGACTCGCAATCCTTTAGGTACGTCTTGTAGTCAGGTAGCTATATTAAGGGATTACCGGTTACCAGGCAGATAAAAGCACCATATTTGGCATGAAGACCCCTTTGGGCCTAGTAATTAATGTTAGCCTATAGGAGGCCTCCGAAGTTTTGTAAACATATGTTCAGTTTGCATAAATTGTAAATACCTATTGTGTAACATATTTTTTTAACATATTGGGGTATTCTTTTAAAGATTTTATTTGTTGAAAAGTATGTTTTGGTGAATCTACTTACATATTTTTACTTCAATAACATTTTCTGAAATGACTGAACAATTATGAGAACATAGTAACGATACACAATGGCTAATTATTATATCCTAAAGTTGCGAGCATTCACCTTGTTTCCATACAATGTATATCATCAAGTAGTCTTGCCAAACTTCAGTCTTGATGAGCTTTAAAATCACCAAGTATTAAACTCGTATATGAACAATGATAACATTTTGATATTTAGCCCAGCCAACAAAAACAGGCAAAAATGAGATGGCTGTAAAATGGGCTAAAAGGTCGGTGAAGGGTTGCCTAACGTGGGAGACTTAAACAAGTTCAAGGAAATCCCCAAATAAGAGTATTATTGCTTATAATTATGTCAACGTCAAATAGTTTCTCACACATAATTTTAGTGATTTCCTTGAACTTTGACCACATTTTAGTCCAATTTACGGACACCTAATTTTTTCCCATTTTGTGTTTGCTGGGCTAAATATTACAATGTTATCATTGTTCATAGGATTTTCCAAAAGGTTTTAATATGGTTACTGTATGCAAACTTGGTGAATTTGAAGCTTATCAATACTGAGGTTTGGCAAGACTACTTGATGATATCTGGAGCCAAGGTAAATGCGCGCAACTTAAGGGTATGATTTTTAGCCATTTCGATCGTTACTGTGTTCTCATAATTATTCAGTCAATTATATGCTTTACCAAATGTTATTGAAGTAAGGAACTGTAAGTAAAATCACCAAAAAATAATAAAACAATATATAATAATATATCCAAATATGGGAACAAATGGTATTACACGACAGGTACATGTATTACAGATTTATGCAAGTTAGGCATATTTCCACTAAAAATCCAGCTTGGTGGCCATCATTTTCGGATTCAGCACTCCGAAATAGATATGTTACAAACTTCTACTCAAAAGATGCCTCTTCTTTCCCTAGATGAGACCCTTTTTTAAATATCGCCTAGACTATAATAGTTCTTATTGCCGGACAACCATTGAAGTAATAGAAGGCAGTGCGTTGTTAATCCCCATTGTTGTAAATCCACGAGTGAAAAGAAATTGAACAATTGGCTACCGAACTCGTTGTGAAATTCTATAGACGTCGACGGTCGGATGGGGTTGGAGCTTGGGGCGGAGTCAGCAAAGCAGAGCTTTTCATTGGCCAAGAGCTAAATGACCGTCTTACGTACGTGCAAAACGCATGAACACTATTGACTCCCGTGCGGAGCGGGGCCGACGGCTCCGCTCCATTGACTCGTGTGCGGAGCCTCTCCGTCCCATTGACTCCCGTGCGGAGCAACTCCGCCCTGTTGACTTGTGTGCGAAGCAGCTCCGTCTCATTGACTCCCGTGCGGAGCGGGGCCGACGGCTCCGCTCCATTGACTCGTGTGCGGAGCCTCTCCGTCCCATTGACTCCCGTGCGGAGCAACTCCGTCCCATTGACTTGTGTGCGGAGCAACTCCGTCCCATTGACTTCCCCGAGGAGCAGCTCCGGTGGCTCCGCCCTATTGCCTTGTGTGCGGAGCAGCCTCGTCCCATTGCTCCCCGTGAGGAGCAGCTCCGGTGGCCCCACTCTATTGTCCTGTATTCGGAGCAGCTCTGTTAGCTCCTTTCCACTGCCTCGCGTGCGAAGCAACCCCGACAGTTCCGGCGGAACACCCCGCCCTGTTACCCCTGTTAAATTTCGTTTAACTGACCTGTCCGAAGTTTTACAATTATGGATGGTGAGAAAATCACGAAAAACTGCGTTTGTTTTCAACCGCCGTCGGGCAGTTGAATTTTCTCATGTTATTATTGGGTTTTTTTTAATTATAAAATTATAGTTTCGGAATAATTACAGGATAGCGCGATCATTTTGCTGGATGCCTAGAATTATAATTTACTTTCAAATAAGTAAGATATTTCTTAATAATTTGGTAGTAAATATTTTCGATATCGGCAAATGTTGTATCCACCCTTAAAGTTGAAAGAAGTCCACTAATCTCTCGTGACAATCGAGGGCGCCCTCAATAACTACGGCCGGACGCGCCCCGGCCGCGATTTTTTTTTTCCCAAACAGGTTTGCACAATTTCATGAATTATTCAGTAGTTGCGTTGATCGCTGTACAACACTTAGGTTCTAGGTCTCCTTTTCCCCTTAAATTTAAAATACTCTAAAGATATCAATTTGACTAGGAAAAACGAGGTGACCTACTACAGCAGGATTCGAACCCGGGATCTTTGATCCATAGCCAATCCCACTATCCACTACACTACGTATAGCAGCTCGACAACAGCTGTTCTTTAAAGTGATTTATTGTAACTAGTTAACTAATAACAACAATGCTGTGACGTCATGTTTTATTCCGATGAATAAACATAACTTCTCATCCAAACTACTGAATAATTCATGAAATTGTGCAAACCTGTTTGGGAAAAAAAAAATCGCGCCCCGGCCCCAGGCAAAAGGGAAATTGGCTAGTCTTGGAGCAAGCAATCCACTTTGTTTTGAGATTTCATTATTGTTTTGGACCCAAATTAGTCAATGGATCAAGGATACAGTGAATATAGATGTGTCTATAGATTATGGAACTGTTCTATTCGGCATACTTCGAATGCAAATCTATTTAACGCCAGACTTAAGTCTCTAACGCCAGCTCCTTTTGTGAACAGTGTCTACACAAGCAGCAACCACAACTCGTCCCAAATCGACTCCAAGAGTCGCCAGCGATACCCCACAGCCGACTCTCAAAGTCGCAACGGATGACCCAAGGCCGACTACTAATCGGCCCGAAGATGTCTCTTCGACTTTTGACGACACAGAACCAGTTGGCAGCAACGATTCAGGACCCGAGAAACTTGCTGCAGATTGTCAAGAGATCTTGGATGATGGTCAGACAACTAGCGGTGTGTATAACATTCAGCACGCAGGCCAGAATATGACAGTCTACTGTCACATGGAGTCGGAGAAAGGATACATAGTGAGTGAAGTCTCTTATATTTGTTTAAAATCACGAAGTTATCAATTATTGTAAACCTGGTTCATAGCGGAATTGGAAATTTAGAAACCAGTTGTTGAGGCGCAGCCTTGTCATCCCGGGTTGGCTCATTTAAATTTGCTGATTTTGATCGTGATTTCAATCAAATGATTGTATTTAATCCACTGATAACATTGAACTATACAATGTGTAATATGTTGTTAACACATTCTGATATTCTACTTCATCAGCATCGGTTCGACGATTTTACATAATTATGTTTTGCAAAAGAATCCGAATTAAATCGAAAACAAACATAGAAATACAATTCGCATTTATATCATTTTAAATTGACAAGCACTGTCTTAGAGGGTCTGATAAAATATTAGGAGTAACAACAAATCAAAATTGTCCCGTCCGTACATTCGCGTACTTGAACAATACTGAACCAAGTAGTAACATTGCCAGGTAAATGGAAAATTGCGCCATATAAATTGAATGTTTCACTTGTCCCTGCCATTGAATGTGGCAATTCAGATTCGTTATAAATAAGGGGTTACAATGTATTATAAGTGCTCCAAATCTCCGTTTTTCTACAGCATAATTTTTAAACAAAATACACAGTTCTTTTAATGATGCATACGTAAACTAAACGGTTGTTAATTATGTTCCCAATTTGATGGCGATTATATTCTTAAAAGTATTCTGGCAAAATGTGTAACTATTTTTTCCCCCACACATTATAACTTATTCTTGGGGAAATGAATCCGGTTTACATAATTAACTCTTCATTACCGTCACTTATCTCATTTCTGACAGGTGTTTCAGAGACGCCTGAACGGTACGGTGAGCTTCGACCGAACCTGGCAGGAGTACGCCGAGGGATTCGGGGATCTGACTGGAGAATTCTGGCTGGGCAACCAGAAGCTGCGCAAGCTGACTAGTAACTTGTTTGTATCTTGGGAGCTGGTCATCACTCTGACGGCGTTCGATGGGGACGAGGCCCGTGTTCGTTATAAGAAAATCAACGTATTATCATATGGGGCTAGATACGCTCTTTTTGCCGATAGCTTCAGTGAAGAGAGTGGAAATGCAGGTACCTAATACCCTTTGTTTCCATTACCAATCCTTTTGTGACATCTCCTATAACACAGCATGCTTGTCTATTAAAACACGATAATTATAAAATACAAGGGAATAAAGCGAGAATGTACAGACAATAGACCATGTAAGTCTCGCGCACAAAGGTCACGATTGAACTTCCATCCACCACCAGCCGCCGCCTACAGGACTTTTTACATGTGGCTGGTTTTGTTTTCTAAAATACTTTGTTTTTACGAAGTTCCGAACCATGAAACGGTCATAACATTATGGATGATAAATTCAAAATTAATTTTACAATAATATTCGAGTTGCCTAGAAGTTCGGTTTACAGTCAAGCACGTTTTTGAGGTCAACTTACATCCCCAATAGTCAGGGAGCAGTGTTTCAGAAAGTGCTTTCGTTTATTTGCTAGGTATGCATAACTCTTGGTAAAATGAATATTTATGAGATGGCACACCACATTTCACAACCATTTTTTTCTAAAACGGGTCTTTAAAACAACAATTTGATTTAACAAACATGTTAAAAATTCCATCCCTTATTGTGTAGAAAGATTATTCAGGTTTTCATCGATAATTTTGTGAAAAACATGGACGGAACTATGACCGTTGTTGTAGTGAATAATTAAGGTTGGTGAAAAGTGTCGTTTTTCGGTACTAAACAAAGTTCGGCAAAACAATCTGACAGTTTGAAAACAGGATATATTATTTAATCCCCTTTCTTCAGAATTATGGTTATCTTAGTTACCCGAAACAGTCAGGGTCACTCAGAATTGATGTCCATTCCGAATGCAAGGCTCACACAAATAATGCCGCTCAGAAAGCACGTAAATGCCATGGGTGCACTGTACCCACTGGCTAAACCCCCAAAAGGCCTGGTATCTTACCCAATCATACATTGATCATATTACGCTTTCGTGTGTCGGGTCCCCTGCTCCACTCGGGCTTATAAGTAGTGTGAACGCAGAGTAAATGCGCCCAACTAGAACATGTGCCTGACGATTGATTGTAAACAAACTTATTTCCCAACTCGTTCCTCGACCGTGAATACATTATTTTCTCATACACCTACCTGCCGTAGAATACACCTGCAAACGAAAACATGTTAATAATACACACCTGTTTTGGGGAGCAACGATCTTGAGGCAAAGCCCGGAGTACAACAACTGCTTGATGTAAAAAGAAAACGAGCCCATGGAGATGGTCTCGTTTGCTTACTTGTGCCATAACGGCGTATTACGAAGATAACTGCACTGGTTAGTGTAAAGGCGGAAAATTCGAAAACAAAATCGAACCTTGTAAAAAATCTTCACAATCATGAACAAAGCAGTACTCTAGCCACATAAAAAAAACTTGGCTGAACCATGTAGACCATAGGACGAAGTCACAAAATCCTTTAAGAAAGACATTTTCGTGATCCCCAACTTGGTACATAATAAAACTTCCACAAATTGATCTTGAGGGCATACCTAACAACATTTGGGGTGTTCATTTTTGCAAAAGTGGCACTTTGGAGAGTTATTTCACGTTAACAATTTGATGGGGCGAAAATAACATGGGGCGAGTTGGTTTTTCTCGCCTTGTTTTCATAACAAATTCGCCCCAAAGCCAGTTCGCCCCATACCTTTGTTCATATTGTATTGACTCAAGCCAACTTGCCTCATGAAGCATGTACATGTACATGATTGAAAAAAGGTGGTGGTGACAATATGAACTATTTGTAAATCACTCTCTTTGGGTTGATGGGTGCCCAGATTGATCCATGTTATTAGGTAATTGATTGATAAATACAATGGCTTATATTCAATTTCAATCTGCAATATTTTGTATCTATTTGGGGGGGAGGGGGGGTCAATCATCAAGGGGAATTTTAATAGGATTTCATGCAAGGCGAGCTTGTAATGAAATACATAATAATAAAATACATCAAAAGATAAGATCCACACAATATCTATTGTTTGTCATTTTATTCTTGTCAGCACTAAGTACATACACTTCAGTACTCACTCATTTTTTTTATGGAACATAACATTGCAAAATTGTGATTAAAGTCAATGTTGTAATAACATTTGAAATTACAGAAATGGTGAATTGTATGCACCATTTTCAAATAATAATTACATTAAAATTTGTGTAAATGCCTATTTGAGTACCATCTTTTCTCAGTAAGAGGGATATTCATACTCCATAATGAATGTTTCACTAATAAGTTTCAACTAGGTTACACTTTTCAATTAGAAAGAGCCTTGAAAGTAGTTCCCCTCATTGGAACAGGGATAGTGGAAGTTAACTGCGTGAAAAGAATGAAAAGTGTCAGAAAAATGTTCTGACTTGTCCCAAATATTTAGTCATTTAGTAAACAAAAACCAGTTCGAGCATAATTTTCTCAGCTTTTCCCTCTAAAATTAAGAATTATAACAATCACAAAATCACTGAAGTGAGCACATTAGTGTTGCAATATTCACAACCCATGCGATTTTCGGCAGATAATGCACATAGCCGGTAGGACATGCTTCTAACGTTGGGGCTTAGATGGTAGGCTGGCATTAGATCTGAGTAAACAAGTCTTCTTTAGAGGTCTGTCATCATCACTGCTCGTCTCCTGATTAGCAACTGCATATAAGGTTATGTCTAGAGAGAAAACAGAAGGGAAAAATACAATCAATGATGGAATTTGGAAATGACTTGTTACAAGAAAAGAAATTTAGTTTGTCACTTGTCCCTATTTTTTCTTTCTTGTTTAAATGTTCTACACAAAAATATGGAGCCAAAGTTGCACACGCTTCACACCTAATGTTTTCTCAAACACACCCCCCCCCCCCCCCCTTGATAAAAAAGGGGATAAAAGGTAGGTGTATATATGTACTTAGCCAGAGCTGGCTAAATTTAAGTACACGTAATTTGACATAAACAAGATTTGACGAGCTACATGTATGTGTAGCTAAGTTGTCGTGAATCCAACAATTTCATTGATTAAATTAGCACGCGGAGTTGCTGTAGGCTGTGTCCGGATTACTTGGCTGCGGCTTGAAATTATGCACGAGTCTATGGTAGCAGCTACAACCACATCTTATCGACTCATGCATAATGTCAAATGGCAGCCAGAAGGAAAATAGCTGCCAACGTTCATGCTGGATATAGAACAAAATTCGCGTGAAAAAAGATATCCATTTAAAAAAATAATTGCAACCTCAAGTTGAATGACAATCTTGTGACTTTTTGTATTGTATTATTATAGTTCTCTTCCTCTTTGGTCACTATAATAAATAATAAAAATATAAAGCATTTATAATGCGCCATCTATCTAGAGAAAACCTATTCCGAGGCGCAACATAAAACACAAACATGACAAAGGAAAAATAATGAACCAAAATAAAATGCAACAATAAATAAAACATAAAGGCAATTCAAATGTTTTTGATGTGCTGTCGGTGCTGTGCGTGTTGTCGGTTATTAGTATGACCCCCGACAACATGCACAGCACCGACAACACATTCATTCCATAACATATTCTACATTGACAAATGACAAAAGAAAGAGGTACAATGTACAGAACTATAATAACATAAAGCGTGTTCGAATGTTTGGCCCCGTATATAAGGTCAATATCATAGTTAAGAGAACATGGCCTGTTATCGTAAATGTCATTTAAGAGCATCAACATCTTTTTCGGAACAACAAACAAACACTGACTGAGGTGTTATATCGCCCTGATTGAAGTCTAAAGTGCTAAAGTGGACGGAGGCAGGATCGTGCGCATTCATTCGACAACAGACAACAAATATCATGGGCTAGGCCTGAACGTTACTGCAACACCTACCGGTTCCAAAGATTTCCCTTTGTCGTTTCTCTTGGACAGCACGACTTGCTCTATCTTATTGATGTCCGTAAAATGGGCGTAGCAGGGTTTCGGTGGTCCGCCTGCCAATATGCTAACCGGCCATCCGCTCTCTGCAACGCGGAGTCATGTTTGGCCAGAAATTATCTTACTATATCTGACTGTTTTCCCTTCAAACTCTTCCATTTGTCAGCAAACTCGAGGAAGCGAGACCAGCTTTGAATAGAAAAAGGTGAAACCCTGCCTTTGGCTCTAGATCACAGTGTAAAATGCACGTAAATAAAGGCTCGGCGTCGTCTTTAGAAGCCGCCATATTGGATTGCTGTACACCGGGTCAGAAACTGTGCGTAACGATAGCGCTGATTGGATGCCGACGAAGACTCATAACACAGTATTTCCAATTGGTCACAATTTAGGTTTAGTCACGTGAGTGCCGTTTTGTTAAATGAAACCGTGTTTCAGTTTTGGCTTCAGTTATGCAGTTTGGCAATTACGCTAGAGCCAATTACAGGCCAAAGCCTAGGTTCAAGTAACGGCAAGTTTTGTAAAAAAAATAAAAATCGGTCCATATTTTCGCCAAAAATACACCAAAAGTGCCACTTTTGCAAAAATGAACAGTCATTTTTGTATTTAGCAACAACAACTTGAATGAACTTCGATGTTTTCATTTTGTACCAAAATGGGGATCACGAACGAACACAATAATCGCACTCGTCCCATGGTCTAATGGGGGAAGGGCTAGAAGAAATTGGAACGACCAGAGATCAAAAACTGAGCCTTCCGGGCCGCGGTCGTAAAAATACTGCGGTTAGACCACTGACCTCAACACCTGGACAGATCATTGTCCATATTCTGCTGTGCTAACACTTGAAGTCGGCGCGAACTGGAAGTGCAACATGGCGTCACTGCTGTGAGCCAATGAAATGTCCAGTTGTAGAGGTCAGTGGATTTACCAACCAACTGAACTCTACACCTGGACATTTCATTGGCTCACAGCAGTGACGCCATGTTGCACTTCTCTGCATGCCGACTTCAAAATGAAACAATGGATGATCTGTCCATGTATAGAGGTCAGTGGGTTAGACACTCCGAGCAAAGCATTAATAGATTGACTACGCATGCGCCATGCACCTGCACCGTGTTGTAAAATGGCAGCGTACGGAAAAGACAATTTTGTAACGGGCTCCGATTCAAGCGATAAACATACAACTAAAAATCACAATCAAAGTACAACATAAAACAAACACATTTTAAAAAAGCATTTGAAATCATGTTGTTGACATGTTCATGGTATTTAAAAACAGCCTTATCACGCAAACATAATTCTCACA